>CM040916.1:41406903-42006903 GCA_023029165.1 Gobiocypris rarus | reverse complement strand
TAGTTCACCATGATTTACCACATTCTAATGTGATTTACCATGATTTACCCCATTGAGGTTTGATTCACCATGATTCTAGCCAATACATTTAATTTTAACCTGTGGAAACACAATAAAGTATATTTCTGATCCTGCAGCCCCCTCTATAGGACAACATTAGCATTAGAACCAGCACAAGTCTATGGCATTGATAAACATTGACAAAATGGGATATTAAATGTTATTATAATGATTTTTACAAGGCCTAGATATGAATTTTAAAGCAAAAAACTATTGCCAAATGTAATGTCATGTGTCACCTGCTTATTTGAATAAAGTCTGAGCATTTCTTGAGTAGATATTGGCCAAACACACACACACACACACACACACACACACACACACACACACACACACACACACACATACAGAGAGAGAGAGAGACAGAAAGACAGACAGACAGATACACACACACACACACACACACACACACACACACACACTTCTGTTTTACATGTAGATATTTTAAATAAATTATTAGTAACACAATGCTTACTCCTAGTCTTGTAGTAATTTTTACACATTAATCATACCATCATTGTTTGGCAGAATTGTCAATACCACTGTTTAAATAAAAATGAATTGATTGAATTTGTCAAAATGTGATTGTAAATGTTATAATAGTGGCTTTATAATGTCTAATTATGAATTATAGAGCAATATAATCAAGTAGTATGACAAAATGACATTTTAAAACCAGCAGGTGGCAGCAGAGAACCACTCATTAGCTCATTTTCATTTTAAATGTCTGTTTTCCATTTAATGGGCACATTTTCCCAGGTGAATGCCTTCAAATGTGCTAACTCACATACACATTTTGTTGCAGATATAGATATTTGAATTTAATAAAGGGTATATAAAATATGTTTTCCCTTTAAAACATATTTTCAGGTGTTATTTTGAATTGTAATGTAATATTGTGAAAAACACATCAAATGAACAAATTAATTGATAAACATTGTCAAAATGTGATTTGCAATGTTATTATAATGATTTTATAAAGTTTATATATGCTTAGTGAGCAGAATGAACCAATAAGTGGTCTTCTGCTGCCCTCTGGTGGCCAATTTAATGTAATACACCAATATAAGCATTGTCACTTTTAAACTTTTATAGAGGCATCTATTGCCCGATCTCCATGAAATGTTGTATGCTTGTTTAGAGTCATGTGTCACATCTACTTAACTCTTTTGAGATGATCTAAACATTCAATGAGGAGTTAAAGGTTTTTGGGGACATTTGGTCAAAATCACATATTGATATGACTATTATAGCCATCCAATTGCAAAAGTTATTTTTTCTATATAATTATTGACCTAGAGAGTCAGAATGAGCAGATCTAACAAATGATTTAAACATTATATTGCAACAGATGGAAAATACCATTTTCAGCTAATACAGGCAATTTTCCATAGGAAATGCATGGTTTTAAAGCTTTTTAACAGTTATAGCACCACCTATAGTCCGATCTCCATAAAACTTTGCATGCTTCTTCAGCATGTTATGCCACATATACCCAACAATTTTCGTGAAGTTTTGAGTTTCCCTTTAGGATTTATAGGCTTTTGAGTGCATTTTCCACACCTCTTTTTAAATGACCCTGTTATAGCCATCCAAATACAAAAGTTCAACTTTTTTGATAATTATTGATCTAGAGAGTCCAGAGAATTGTCCTAGACTGGTTTGGTTCGATCGGGCAAAAAAGGGACTAGTTCGCAAAAGTAGGGTTTTAACATAATCGCCAATATTTAATGAAACGATTTGATTGACAGCAATGGTTCTAGAGGCAAAGTTGTTCAGCATGAGGAGATCTATCATATGATATGCATATTTGTGTATGTGTGAAACACCACGTGATTACAGAGCCATAAAACTCGTTAGCGCCAACTAGTGGCCGATTTCTTTCAAAATTCTTACAGACCTCTAAGGCCATGAGTCAAACATGCCCACCGAGTTTCATTCGATCGGCCTCCATTAACCTTGTCTAATAAGTGCTCAAATTTAATTGGCTGTGGCGGCCATGTTTTTTAAGATACGCCAATGTCCTCATAGACATATATGGTACCTTGGGCCAAGACACTGCATACCAAATTTCAAGTCAATCGGACTAGCGGTCGTGTGGTTATAGCCCTTTTTGTGTTTTTTTCATGTTATAGCGCCACCAAGTGGCTAATCGTCGCGACTTTTTTATCCTGACCAAAGACTGAGCCCTTACATATGTTTACCAAGTTTGGTGAAGATATCTCATTTCGTTTGTGAGTTATAGCCTTTTTAGTAAAATAGGCCCCGCCCTAAACGTCCGTTTTTACGCCCCTTAACGACCGTGAATCGAAATTTCTAATTTTTTCAATTATTTTTGATAATCAGACTCCAGTGGACATTTTGGCACTGGTTTGGTTCTGATTGGACAAAAAACCTAGGAATAGTTGGCAAAAGTATGTTTTCGACAAAATTCAAAATGGCGGAAAATTTGCATACCGGAAATGAAATCGGAGATATACGTTTTTCGTCAGGTATTCAGCTTTCCAATGATATCAGACACTTGAGTCTACGACATACGGTATATGAGTTATGAGCAGTTTCGCGCAATTGATTGCTATAGCGCCACCTATAGGCCAATCTGGCTCATAATTTGATAACCTCTCCTCGATTTTTGTACTACCTATTGGCCAAGTTTCAAGTCTCTAGCCCTTACGGTTTGGTCTGCAGCGATGCGTTTTCGGCTGAATAATAATAATAATAATAATAATAATAATAAAAATCAGCACAAATACAATAGGTGTTCAGCACTTCGTGCTCGAACCCCTAATAATAATAAAAATCAGCACAAATACAATAGGTGTTCAGCACTTCGTGCTCGAACCCCTAATTAGCGGTGTTCGAGCAACTTAAGGCACTTAAGAATTAAAGGCCTTTTGCATTTGTGTCTAAAGCAGTAAAATAATTAAAACTGGGAGCTGAACTGAAATCTAGTGATACATTGACAAAATGTGATTGCAAATGTTATAATAGTGACTTTATAAAGACTGAATATGAATTATAGAACAAATTGACTATTTTAATCAGCAGGTGACAGCAGAGGAAAACCAATTGGCTCAATTTCACTTTGTAATTGTCTGGTTTGGTTTTAAAGTACATTTTCCATGTTAAGTCTGTTAAACGTGATTACTTACATGTATACACACACATACACAGATGTTTGTTTTTGTGAAATGTGGGGAAATTCCATAGGCGTAATGCATTTTATACTGTACAAACCGTATTTTCTATCCCCCTACACTGCCCCTGCCCTAAACCTACCCATCACAGGAGACTGCGCAGTTTACTTTCTGTGAAACAAAACTCATCCCGTGTGATTTATAAGCATTTTGAAAAGTGAGGACATGGGAAACGTCCTCATATTTCACCCTCTTTTGTAATACCTATGTCATACCCATGTCATTATACACATTTAAAACATTCTGGGCGTCAGTGACTCAGTGGTTCATGTAGATTGTCTACAAATCGGAAGGTTGGTGGTTCGATCCCCGGTTCCATCTGACCAAGTGTCGAGATGTCCATGAGCAACACACCTAACCCCAGCTGCTCCCGACAACCTGAATGGTGCCTTGCATGGCTGACACCACCATGAGTGTATGAATAAGTGTATGAATGGGTTTGGTTTCAAAGTTCATTTTCCATGTTAAGTCTAATAAATGTGCTTATACACACACACACACACACACACACACACACACACAACATGCATATACACACATGATGATTTTATACATGCTTAGTGAGCAGAATGAACCAATGAGTGGTCTTATGCTGCCCTCTGGTGGCTTTATGGCAATTTAAGGTATAAAGCTTTGGCACATTGAAACCTTTTACCTATTATAGAGGCATCTATTGCCCGATCTCCATGAAATGTTGCATGCTTGTTTAGAGTCATATGTCACATGTACTTACCTCTTTTGAGAAGATCTAAACATTCATTGAGGAGTTAAAGGCTTTCGGTGACACTTGGTCAAAATCACATATTGCTATGAACCTATTAAAGACGTCCAATTGAGTGTATGAATGAGTGTATGAATGGGTTTGGTTTCAAAGTTCATATTCCTTGTAAAGTTTATAAATGTGCTTATACACACACACACACACACACACACACACACAAACATGCATGTACACATACACACACACACACACACACACACACACACACACACACACACACACACACACACACACACACACACACACACACACACACACACACACACACACATATATATATAGAGAGAGACAGACACACACACTTATGTTTTACATATAGATATTTTAAATAAATAATTAGTAACAAAATGCTTATTCCTATTCTTGTAGTCATTTTTACACATTAATCATACCATAATTTTTTGGTAGAATTGTCAATACCAATGCTTAAATAAAAATTAATTGATCAAATTTGACAAAATGTGATTGTATATTTTATAATGGTGGTTTTATAATGTCTAAATATGAATTATAGAACAATAAGTAGGTAATATGACAAAATGACTATATTTCTAACCAGCAGGTGGCAGCAGAGAACCACTCATTAGCTCATTTGAACTGTCTGTTTTTCATTTAATGGGCACATTTTCAAAGTGAATGCCTTCAAACGTGCTAACTCACTAACACATCTTGTTGCATATATAGATATTTGAAATAAATGATAGGTAACAAGTTTGCTTATTCCAGGTTTTCCCCTTTAAAACATATTTTCAGTTGTTTTTTTAATTGTAATGTGATATTATTGTAAAAACATACATTAAATGAACATATTAATTGATAAACATTGTCAAAATGTGATTTGCAATGTTATTATAAGGATTGTAAAGTTTATATATGCTTAGTGAACAGAATGAACCAATAAGTGGTCTTCTGCTGCCCTCTGGTGGCTTTATGGCAATTTAATGTAATACACCAATATAAGCATTGTCACTTTTTTAACTTTTATAGAGGCATCTATTGCCCGATCTCCATGACATTTTGTATGCTTGTTTAGGGTCATATGTCACATGTACTTAAGTTATTTATTTATTTTTTGATAATTATTGACCTAGAGAGTCACACACACACACACACACACACACACACACACACACACACACACACACACACACATTTTTAAATGCTATGGTCTATCATTTCACATAGCTCTTTATAAACTATTATTCAGATTATTCGAATTTATTCAGAAACAGGACTACACACACATTATTTTGTAGATACAGACATTTGATTTAAATGATGAGAAACAATATGTTTACTGCAAGTCTCCTTCAGGATTCACATTTCTCAATGTGACAATTGTCAATAGTAATACTTGATAGATTAATTTAGACTAAATGTAATTGTAAATGTTAAAATAGTGATTTTATAACGTCTAAATATGACTTATAGATCATATTAGTGAGTATTATGACAAAATGAACAGAAGGGGGCAGTATAATACCACTTATTGGCTTAACATGCCATTATATTCATAGTAACACTGCCATTTTCACCTTTTTAACAGTTATTGAGGTCAATATTGTCCAATATGTTTGTTTAGAGGCATAGGACACATGTTCTGTGATTTGCAATGTTATTATAATGATTTTATACATGCTTAGTGAGCAGAATGAACCAATAAGTGGTCTTCTGCTGCCCTCTGGTGGCTTTATGGCAATTTAATGTAATACACCAATATAAGCATTGTCACTTTTTAAACTTTTATAGAGGCATCTATTGCCCGATCTCCATGAAATGTTGTATGCTTGTTTAGAGTCATGTGTCACATCTACTTAACTCTTTTTGAGATGATCTAAACATTCAATGAGGAGTTAAAGGCTTTTTGGGGACATTTGGTCAAAATCACATATTGATATGACTCTATTATAGCCATCCAATTGCAAAAGTTATTTTTTCTATATAATTATTGACCTAGAGAGTCAGAATGAGCAGATCTAACAAATGATTTAAACATTATATTGCAACAGATGGAAAATACCATTTTCAGCTAATACAGGCAATTTTCCATAGGAAATGCATGGTTTTAAAGCTTTTTAACAGTTATAGCACCACCTATAGTCCGATCTCCATAAAACTTTGCATGCTTCTTCAGCATGTTATGCCACATATACCCAACAATTTTTGAAGTTTTGAGTTTCCCTTTAGGATTTATAGGCTTGTGAGTGCATTTTCCACACCTCTTTTTAAATGACCCTGTTATAGCCATTCAAATACAAAAGTTCAACTTTTTTGATAATTATTGATCTAGAGAGTCCAGAGAATTGTCCTAGACTGGTTTGGTTCGATCGGGCAAAAAACCAGGGACTAGTTAAAAGTAGGGTTTTAACATAATCGCCAATATTTAATGAACGATTTGATTGACAGCAATGGTTCTAGAGGCAAAGTTGTTCAGCATGAGGAGATCTATCATATGATATGCATATTTGTGTATGTGTGAAACACCACGTGATTACAGAGCCATAAAACTCGTTAGCGCCAACTAGTGGCGATTTCTTTCAAAATTCTTACAGACCTCTAAGGCCATGAGTCAAACATGCCCACGAGTTTCATTCTGATCGGCCTCCATTAACCTTGTCTAATAAGTGCTCAAATTTAATTGGCTGTGGCGGCCATGTTTTTAAGATACGCCAATGTCCTCATAGACATATATGGTACCTTGGGCCAAGACACTGCATACCAATTTTCAAGTCAATCGGACTAGCGGTCGTGTGGTTATAGCCCTTTTTGTGTTTTTCATGTTATAGCGCCACCAAGTGGCTAATCGTCGCGACTTTTATCCTGACCAAAGACTGAGCCCTTACATATGTTTACCAAGTTTGGTGAAGATATCTCATTTCGTTTTTGAGTTATAGCCTTTTAGTAAAATAGGCCCCGCCTAAACGTCCGTTTTTACGCCCCTTAACGCCCGTGAATCGAAATTTCTAATTTTTCAATTATTTTTGATAATCAGACTCCAGTGGACATTTTGGCACTGGTTTGGTTCTGATTGGACAAAAACCTAGGAATAGTTGGCAAAAGTATGTTTTCGACAAAATTCAAAATGGCGGGAAAATTTGCATACCGGAAATGAAATCGGAGATATACGTTTTTACGTCAGGTATTCAGCTTTCCAATGATATCAGACACTTGAGTCTCGACATACGGTATATGAGTTATGAGCAGTTTCGCGCAATTGATTGCTATAGCGCCACCTATAGGCCAATCTGGCTCATAATTTGATAACCTCTCCTCGATTTTTGTACTACCTATTGGCCAAGTTTCAAGTCTCTAGCCCTTACGGTTTGGTCTGCACGATCGTTTTTATTTTAATAATAATAATAATAATAATAAAAATCAGCACAAATACAATAGGTGTTCAGCACTTGTGCTCGAACCCTAATTAAAGCTGCAAGCAGCATTTAGCGGGTTCGAGCTTTTAAGGCCTTTAAGCACACAAGCATAACAAGACAAGGTTCATTTAGCAAGCATTTAACCACTGACACAATAGATGGAAATGGCCATTTACAGCCAAACAGGCAATTAACTATAGGATATGTATGGTTTTCAAAGCTTTTGTCAGTTACAGCGCCACCTATGGTCTAATTTACCATGTACTAGCATAGTTTACAATGATTTACCATGGTCTAGTGTGATTTACCATGATTCACCATAGTTTACCATGATTTACCATGTTCTAGTGTGATTTACCATGATTCACCATAGATTACCTTGATTTACCATGTTCTTGCCTGATTTACCATGATATTCCCTGTGTTAGTGATTTACCATACTTTACCGTGATTTGCCATATTTTACCATGAATTGTCATAGCTTACATTGATTTAGCATGTCCTAGAAAGATTTACTTTGATTTACCATGTTTCAGTTTGATTTACCATGATTCTATTCTGATTTACCATAGTTTACTATGATTTACCATGTTTCCACGTTCTAATATGATTGACCATGATTTACCCAATTGCAGTACGATTTACCACATTGTAGCCTGATTTACAATAGTTTACCATGATTTACCACATTGTAGTATGATTTGCAATGATAATAGCCTAATCTACCATAGTTTACTATGATTTACCATGTTTCCATATTCTAATATGATTTACCATGATTTACCACATTGTAGTATGATTTACCATGATCCTGGCATGATTTACCATAGTTTACCATGATTTACCATGAGTTACCACATTCTAATATGATTTACCATGATTTACCACGAGTTGCCACATTCTTATATGATTTACCATGACTTACCACATTGTGGTATGATTAACCATGATCCTAGCCTGATTTACCATAGTTTACCATGATTTACCATGTTTCCACATTCTAATATGATTTACCATGATTTACCACATTGTAGTATGATTTACCATGATCCTAGCCTCATTTACCATAGTTCACCATGATTTACCACATTGAGATTTGATTTACCATGATTCTAGCCTCTACATTTAATTGTAACCTGTGGAAACACAAGAAAGTATATTTCTGGTCCTGCAGCCCCTCTATAGGACAACATTAGCATTACAGCCATCACAAGTATATGGCATTGATAAACATTGACAGAATGTGATATTAAATGTTATTATAATGATATTACAATTCCTAGATATGAATTTTAAAGCTAAAAACTATTGCCAAATGTAATGTCATGTGTCACATGCTTATTTGAATAAAGTCTAGGCATTGTTTGAAATAGATATTGGCACACACACACACATACAGAAAAAGAGAGAGAGAGAGAGAGAGAGAGAGGAAAGACAGACAGACAGACAGACACACACACACACACACACAAACAGAGAGAGAGAGAGAGACAGAGACAGACAGACACACACACACACACACACACACACACACACACACACACACACACACACACACACACACACACACACTTCTGTTTTACATATAGATATTTTAAATAAATGAATAGAAACAAAATGCTTACTCCTAGTCTTGTAGTAATTTTTACACATTAATCATACCATCATTTTTGGCAGAAATGTCAATACCACTGCTTAAATAAAAATTAATTGATCAAATTTGACAAAATGTGATTGTAAATGTTATAATAGTGGTTTTATAATATCTAAATATGAATTATAGAACATTATAAGTAGATAGTATGACAAAATGACTTTTTTATAACCAGCAGGGGCAGCAGAGAATCACTCATTAGCTCATTTTCATTTTAAATGTCTGTTTTTCATTTAATGGGCACATTTTCCAAGTGAATGCCTTCAAAGCGTGCTAACTCACATACACATTTTGTTTCAGATATAGATATATGAATAAAATAATGGGTAACAAATGACTTATTCCAAGTTTTCCCCTTTAAAACATATTTTCAGGTGTTATTTTAATTGTAATTTAATATTATTGTAAAAACATACATCAAATTAACAATTTAATTGATAAACATTGTCAAAATGTGATTTGCAAATGTTATTATAAGTGAGCAGAATGAACCAATAAGTGGTCTTATGCTGCCCTCTGGTGGCTTTATGGCAATTTAATTTAATACACCAATATAAGCATTGTCACTTTTTACTTTTATAGAGGCATCTATTGCCTGATCTCCATGGAATTTTGTATGCTTGTTTAGAGTCATATGTCACATGTACTTTCCTCTTTTTGAGATGATCTAAACATCCATTGAGGAGTTAAAGGCTTTTTGGGGACATTTGGTCAAAATCACATATTGATATGACTCTATTATAGCCATCCAATTGCAAAAGTTATTTTTCTATATCATTATTGACCTAGAGAGTCAGAATGAGCAGATTTAACAAATTATTTAAACATTATATTGCAACAGATGAAAAATACCATTTGCAGCTAATACAGGCAATTTTCCATAGGAAATGCATGGTTTTAAAGGTTTTTAACAGTTATAGCGCCAGCTATAGTCTGATCTCCATAAAACTTTGCATGCTTCTTCAGCATGTTATGCCACATATACCCAACAATTTTCGTGAAGTTTTGAGTTTCCCTTTAGGATTTATAGGCTTTTGAGTGCATTTTCCACACCTCTTTTTAAATGACCCTGTTATAGCCATCCAAATTCAAAAATTCTACTTTTTTTCGATAATTATTGATCTAGAGAGTCCAGAGAATTGTCCTAGACTGGTTTGGTTCGATCGGGCAAAAAACCAGGGACTAGTTCGCAAAAGTAGGTTTTTAACATAATCGCCAATATTTAATGAACGATTTGATTGACAGCAATAGTTCCAGAGGCAAAGTTGTTCAGTATGAGGAGATCTATCAAATGATATTCATATTTCGTGGATGTGTGCAACACCACGTGATTACAGAGCCATAAAACTCGTTAGCGCCAACTAGTGGCGATTTCTTTCAAAATTCTTACAGACCTCTAGGGCCATGAGTCAAACATGCCCACCGAGTTTCATTCCGATCGGCCTCCATTAACCTTGTCTAATAAGTGCTCAAATTTAATTGGCTGTGGCGGCCATGTTTTTAAGATACGCCAATATCCTCATAGACATACATGGTACCTTGGACCAAGACACTGCATACCAATTTTCAAGTCAATCGGACTAGCGTCGTGTGGTTATAGCCCTTTTTGTGTTTTTCATGTTATAGCGCCACCAAGTGGTTAATCGTCGCGAATTTTTATCCTGACCAAAAACTGAGCCCATACATATGTTTACCAAGTTTGGTGAAGATATCTCATTTCGTTTTTGAGTTATAGCCTTTTTAGTAAAATAGGCCCCCCCTAAACGTTCGTTTACGCCCCTTAACAACCGTGAATCGAAATTTCAACATTTTTTATTGATAATTAGACTCAGAGAACATTTTGGCACTGGTTTGGTTTTGATCGGGCAAAAAACCAGGGACTAGTTTGCAAAAGTAGGTTTTCAACAAAATTCAAAATGGCGGAAAAATTTTAATGACGGAAATAAAATCGGAGATATACATTTTGTTCGCCAAGTTCTCAGCTTTCAATGATATAAGACACTTGAGTGTGGGCCAAACGGTTTAGGAGTTATGAGCCCTTTTGCGCAATTGATTGCTATAGCGCCACCTATAGGCCAATCTGGCTCATAATTTGATAACCTCTCCTCGATTTTTGTACTACCTATTGGCCAAGTTTCAAGTCTCTAGCCCTTACGGTTTGGTCTGCACGATGCGTTTTTCGGCTGAATAATAATAATAATAATAATAATAATAATAATAAAAATCAGCACAAATACAATAGGTGTTCAGCACTTCGTGCTCGAACCCTAAAAATCAGTACAATTACAATAGGGTTTCAGCACTTAGTGCTTGAACCCTAATAATAATAAAAATCAGTACAATTACAATAGGGTTTCAGCACTTCGTGCTTGAACCCCTAAAAATCAGTACAATTACAATAGGGTTTCAGCACTTCGTGCTTGAACCCCTAATAATTAAAGCTGCAAGCAGCATTTAGCGGGGTTCGAGCTTTTAAGGCCTTTAAGCACACAAGCATAACAAGACAAGGTTAATTTAGCAAGCATTTAACCACTGACACAATAGATGAAAATGACCATTTACAGCCAAACAGGCAATTAACTATAGGACATGTATGGTTTTCAAAGCTTTTTGTCAGTTACAGCGCCACCTATGGTCTAATTTACCATGTACTAGCATAGTTTACAATGATTTACAATGGTCTAGTGTGATTTACCATGATTCACCATAGTTTACCTTGATTTACCATGATTCACCATAGTTTACCTTGATTTACCATGTTCTTGCCTGATTTACCATGATACACCATAGTTTACCTTGATTTACCATGTTCTAGTGTGATTTACCATGATTCACCATAGATTACCTTGATTTACCATGATATTCCCTGTGTTAGTGATTTACCATACTTTAACGTGATTTGCCATATTTTACCATGAATTGTCATAGCTTACATTGATTTAGCATGTCCTGGCATGATTTACTGTGATTTACCATGTTTCAGTTTGATTTACCATGATTCTATTCTGATTTACCATAGTTTACTATGATTTACCATGTTTCCACATTCTAATATGATTTACCATGATTTACCACATTGTAGTACGATTTACCACATTGTAGCCTGATTTACAATAGTTTACCATGATTTACCACATTGTAGTATGATTTACCATGATAATAGCCTAATCTACCATAGTTTACTATGATTTACCATGTTTCCATATTCTAATATGATTTACCATGATTTACCACATTGTAGTATGATTTACCATGATCCTGGCATGATTTACCATAGTTTACCATGATTTACCATGAGTTACCACATTCTAATATGATTTACCATGACTTACCACATTGTGGTATGATTTACAATGATCCTAGCCTGATTTACCATAGTTTACCATGATTTACCATGTTTCCACATTCTAATATGATTTACCATGATTTACCACATTGTAGTATGATTTACCATGATCCTAGCCTCATTTACCATAGTTCACCATGATTTACCACATTGAGGTTTGATTTACCATGATTCTAGCCTCTACATTTAATTGTAACCTGTGGAAACACAAGAAAGTATATTTCTGATCCTGCAGCCCACTCTATAGGACAACATTAGCATTACAGCCAGCACAAGTATATGGCATTGATAAACATTGACAGAATGTGATATTAAATGTTATTATAATGATATTACAATTCCTAGATATGAATTTTAAAGCTAAAAACTATTGCCAAATGTAATGTCATGTGTCACGTGCTTATTTGAATAAAGTCTGAGCATTTCTTGAGTAGATATTGGCCACACACACACACACACACACATACAGAGAGAGAGGGAGAGAGAGAGAGGGACAGACAGACAGACACACACACACACACACAAACAGAGAGAGAGAGAGAGAGAGAGAGAGAGAGAGAGAGAGAGAGAGACAGAGACAGAGACAGAGACAGAGACAGAAAGACAGACAGACAGACAGACAGACAGACAGACAGACACACACACACACACACACACACACACACACACACACACACACACACACATACACACACACTTCTGTTTTACATATAGATATTTTAAATAAATTAATAGAAACAAAATGCTTACTCCTTGTCTTGTAGTAATTTTTACATTAATCATACCATCATTTTTTTGGCAGAAATGTCAATACCACTGCTTAAATAAAAATTAATTGATCAAATTTGACAAAATGTGATTGTAAATGTTATAATAGTGGTTTTATAATATCTAAATATGAATTATAGAACATTATAAGTAGATAGTATGACAAAATGACTTTTATAACCAGCAGGGGCAGCAGAGAATCACTCATTAGCTCATTTTCATTTTAAATGTCTGTTTTTCATTTAATGGGCACATTTTCCAAGTGAATGCCTTCAAACGTGCTAACTCACATACACATTTTGTTTCAGATATAGATATCTGAATAAAATAATGGGTAACAAATGACTTATTCCACGTTTTCCCTTTAAAACATATTTTCATGTGTTATTTTAATTGTAATGTAATATTATTGTAAAAACAAACATCAAATTAACAATTTAATTGATAAACATTGTCAAAATGTGATTTGCAAATGTTATTATAAGTGAGCAGAATGAACCAATAAGTGGTCTTATGTTGCCCTCTGGTGGCTTTATGGCAATTTAATTTAATACACCAATATAAGCATTGTCACTTTTTACTTTTATAGAGGCATCTATTGCCTGATCTCCATGAAATTTTGTATGCTTGTTTAGAGTCATATGTCACATGTACTTTCCTCTTTTGAGATGATCTAAACATCCATTGAGGAGTTAAAGGCTTTTGGGGACATTTGGTCAAAATCACATATTGATATGACTCTATTATAGCCATCCAATTGCAAAAGTTATTTTTTCTATATCATTATTGACCTAGAGAGTCAGAATGAGCAGATCTAACAAATTATTTAAACATTATATTGCAACAGATGGAAAATACCATTTGCAGCTAATACAGGCAATTTTCCATAGGAAATACATGGTTTTAAAGGTTTTTAACAGTTATAGCGCCACCTATAGTCCGATCTCCATAAAACTTTGCATGCTTCTTCAGCATGTTATGCCACATACACCCAACAATTTTCGTGAAGTTTTGAGTTTCCCTTTAGGATTTATAGGCTTTTGAGTGCATTTTGCCACACCTCTTTTTTTAAATGACCCTGTAATAGCCATCCAAATGCAAAAGTTCAACTTTTTTTCGATAATTATTGATCTAGAGAGTCCAGAGAATTGTCCTAGACTGGTTTGGTTCGATCGGGCAAAAACCAGGGACTAGTTCGCAAAAGTATGTTTTTAACATAATCGCCAATATTTAATGAACGATTTGATTGACAGCAATAATTCTAGAGGCAAAGTTGTTCAGTATGAGGAGATCTATCATATGATATGCATATTTTGTGTATGTGTGCAACACCACGTGATTACAGAGCCATAAAACTCGTTAGCGCCAACTAGTGGCGATTTCTTTCAAAATTCTTACAGACCTCTAGGGCCATGAGTCAAACATGCCCACCGAGTTTCATTCCGATCGGCCTCCATTAACCTTGTCTAATAAGTGCTCAAATTTAATTGGCTGTGGCCATGTTTTTAAGATACGCCAATGTCCTCTTAGACATACATGGTAACTTGGACCAAGACACTGCCTACCAATTTTCAAGTCAATCGGACTAGCGGTCGTGGTTATAGCCCTTTTTGTGTTTTTCATGTTATAGCGCCACCAAGTGGTTAATCGTCGCGAGTTTTTATCCTGACCAAAAACTGAGCCCATACATATGTTTACCAAGTTTGGTGAAGATATCTCATTTCGTTTCTGAGTTATAGCCTTTTTAGTAAAATAGGCCCCTAAACGGTCGTTTTTACGCTCCTTAACAACCGTGAATCGAAATTTCAACAATTTTTCAATTATTATTAATAAATAGACTCAGAGAACATTTTGGCACTGGTTTGGTTTTGATCGGGCAAAACCAGGGACTAGTTTGCAAAAGTAGGTTTTCAACAAAATTCAAAATGGCGGAAAAATTTTAATGACGGAAATAAAATCGGAGATATACATTTTGTTCGCCAAGGTCTCAGCTTTCCAATGATATAAGACACTTGAGTGTGGACCAAACGGTTTAGGAGTTATGAGCCCTTTCGCGCAATTGATTGCTATAGCGCCACCTATAGGCCAATCTGGCTCATAATTTGATAACCTCTCCTCGATTTTTGTACTACCTATTGGCCAAGTTTCAAGTCTCTAGCCCTTACGGTTTGGTCTGCACGATGCGTTTTTCGGCTGAATAATAATAATAATAATAATAATAATTAAAGCTGCGAGCAGCATTTAGCGGGGTTCAAGCTATTAAGACCTTTAAGAATTTAAGGCCTTTTGAATTTAAGGCATTTGAACAGTAAATAATTAAAATGGACAGTTTAGGTGAAATAAAGTGATGAACTGACAAAATGTGATTTTAAATGTTATAATGGTGACTTTATAAAGTCAAAATATGAATTATAGAACAAAAAAATGACTATTTTAACCAGCAGGTGACAGTAGAGGATAACTCATTGGGTGACTTTAATTCTAAAAGTATGTGTTTGTATTAAGACACATTTGCCATGTTAACGCTATATGTGATTACAAACATACACATTTGGTTGCAGATATAGATATCTGAAATAGATGGTGGACAACAGATGGCATAATCCAGGTTTTCCCCTTTAAAACATATTTTTCAGCTCTCATTGTAATGTAATACTATTCAACTTTATTTATATAGTGCTTTTAACAATGTAGATTGTTTCAAAGCAGCTTCACAGTGTTATTGCAAGAACATACCTCAAATGAAGTGGTAAACTTCTACAAAATGTGATATTTGTAATGATATAATTTTTTTTAAAAGTTTAATAGGATTGAACAATTAGTTAGCAAGATGAGCCAATGAGTGGTCTTCTGCTGCCCTCTGGTGGCTTTATGGCATTTTTAAAGGAATATGTAATACATATTTTCCATTTTAAATTGTAATGCTTACACACACATTTTGTTGCAGACATAGATAAATATTTTAAATACTTGATTTTGACTAAATGTGAATGTAAATGTTAAACAAGTAATTTTATAATCTGAGAGTGAGAAGCATGACAAAATGACCAGCAGGTGGCACCAGAGAACCATGAATGAAAGATTAAATGAATGAATGTTTTTTTTTTTTGCTTAATATCTCTGGAATGCAGCAATGGAAAATTCTGAAACTTGTGTAATAGAGAGTGCCCAATGGCCCCTATAGAATAAGACTATCGCTGGGATCCTGGCGAAGGAGACCGGAGTACTGCCCGTTAAACATGTACCTTTGGGATGTATATCTCAAAAACGGCTTGAGTAAAACATTTGAAATTTAGGTTTATTGTAGGACTGGATTTGCCCTTTAGAATGAGCTCTCACATGTCTTCAGACTCATCCGTAGTCGGGAGTAATAGGCGGTATAAGCGGGGTCCGCAGTAGCGATCCGCAAGGGGGCGTCCTAGAGGCCCGCGATCGTTGTGGTCGGGCAAGGGTCCTGAGTGGTCTTACCCACCCGAGTTTGACAGCGCTGACACTTTCCGTTCCTGAGTTATGAGCAATTTTGTACCGGGGTGTGACGTCATTGGCGGCCGCCATTTTGAAACACTGCCGATGGTTTTCGCAAAAATCTCGCCGAAAACTCAACAAAAACACCTGAAATTCATACCATTTATAGAGTTCATCTAGATGATTCGAAAAAGTCAAGTGCTGCCGAGATTGGTGGAGATTGTCCTTTAACTTTTGACAATTTTGACTGGGTACAATTTAAAATGACCCTATTATATTCAAACAAATGCAAAAGTTTGATAATATTGACCTAAAGAGTCAGAATTGAGCAGATCTAACAAATGATTTAAACATTATATGATAATAGATGGAAAAGACCATTTACAGCCAATACAGGCATTTCACCATAGGAAATGCATGGTTTTAAAGCTTTTTAACAGTTATAGCGCCACCTATAGTCTGATCTCCATAAAACTTTGCGTACTTCTTCAACATGGTACGTCACATATACCCAACAATTTTCGTGAAGTTTTGAGTTTTCCCTTAGGATTTATAGGCTTTTGAGTGTATTTCGCCACACCTGCTTTCTAAATGACTCTATTACATGGTATACATCCAAATGCAAAAGTTCAACTTTTTTTCAATGATTATTGATCTAGACAGTCCCAAGAATTGTTCTAAACTGGTTTGGTTCCGATCTGGCAAAAAACCAGGGACTAGTTCGCAAAAGTAGGTTTTTAACATAATCGCAAATATTTAATGAACAATTTGATTGACAGCAATAGTTCTAGAGGCAAAGTTGTTCAATATGAGGAGACCTATCATATGATATGCATTTTCTGTGGATGTGTGCAACACCACGTGATTACAGAGCCATAAAACTCGTTAGCGCCAACCAGTGGCCGATTTCTTTCAAAATTCTTACAGACCTCTAGGGCCATGAGTCGAACATACCCATTAAGTTTCATTCCGATCGGTTTCTGTTAACCTTGTCTTATAGGTGCTCAAATTCATTGGCTGATGGCGGCCATGTTTTTTGAGATACACCGATGGCCTCATAGACATACATGGGGCCTTGGACTAAGACACTGCATACCAATTTTCAAGTCAATTGGACTAACGGTCAGGTGGTCATAGCCCTTTTATGTTTTTTCACGTTATAGCGCCACCTAGTGCCCAATCGTCGCTATTATTTCATCGTGACCAAAGACTGAGCCCATACACATGTCTACCAAGTTTGGTGAAAATAACTTATTTCGTTTTGAGTTATAGCCTTTTTAAAATATTAGGCTCCACCCACATTGACATTTTGATGCCCCTTAGCAACCGTGAATCGAAATTTCAACTTTTTCGATAGTTTTTGATAATCAGTCTCAGAGAACATTTGTGCACTGGTTTGGTTCCGATTGGACAAAAAACCAGGGACAAGTTCGCAAAAGTAGGTTTTCGACAAAATTCAAAATGGCGGGAAAATTTGCATACCGGAAATGAAATCGGAGATATACGTTTTGTTCGTCATGAGCTCAGCTTTCCAATGGTATAAGGCACTTGACCCTTAGGATTAAGAGTTTAGGAGTTATGAGCAGTTTTGCGCAATTGATCGCTATAGCGCCACCTATTGGCCAATATGGCTCATAATTTGATAACCTCTCCTCGATTTTTGTACTACCATCTGACAAAGTTTCAAATCTCCAGCATTTACGGTTTGGTCTGCACGATGCGTTTCTGCAGAATAATAATAATAATAATTAAAGCTGCAAGCAGCATTTAGCGGGGTTCAAGCATTTAAGGCCTTTAAGGACTTAAAGCCTAAAAGCATCAAAAGACACCAAGGTTCATTTAGAAAGCATTTAACCACTGACATAATAGATGAAAATGACCATTTACAGCCAATAAAGGCAATTTAATATAGGATATGTATGGTTTTCAAAGCTTTTTGTCAGTTATAGTGCCACCTATGGTCTAATTTACCATGTACTAGCATAGTTTACCATGATTTACCATGTTCTAGTGTGATTTACCATGATTCACCATAGTTTACCTCGGTTTACCATGTTCTTGCCTGATTTACCATGATATTCCCTGTGTTAGTGATTTAACATACTTTACTGTGATTCGCCATATTTTACCATGAATTGCCATAGCTTACATTGATTTAGCATGTCCTGGCATGATTTACTGTGATTTACCATGTTCCAGTTTTATTTACCATGATTCTAGCCTGATTTACCATAGTTTACCATGATTTACCATAATTTACCATGTTTCCACATTCTAATATGATTTACTATGATTTACCACATTGTAGGATGATTTACCATGATCCTGGCATGATTTACCATAGTTTACCATGATTTACCATGAGTTACCACATTCTAATATGATTTACCATGATTTACCACGAGTTGCCACATTCTAATATGATTTACCATGATCCTAGCCTGATTTACCATAGTTTACCATGATTTACCATGTTTCACATTCTAATATGATTTACCACATTGTAGTATGATTTACCATGATTTACCACATTGTAGTATGATTCACCATGATTATAGCATTATTTACCATAGTTCAGCATGATTTACCACATTCTAATGTGATTTACCATGATTTACCCCATTGAGGTTTGATTCACTATGATTCTAGCCTATAAATTTAATTTTAACCTGTGGAAACACAATAAAGTATATTTCTGATCCTGCAGCCCTCTATAGGACAACATTAGCATTAGAACCAGCATAAGTCTATGGCATTGATAAACATTGACAAAATGGGATATTAAATGTTATTATAATGATTTTTACAATGCCTAGATATTAATTTTAAAGCAAAAACTATTGCCAAATGTAATGTCATGTGTCACCTGCTTATTTGAATAAAGTCTGAGCATTTCTTGAGTAGATATTGGCCACACACACACACACACACACACACACACACACACACACACATACAGAGAGAGAGAAAGACAGACAGACAGATACACACACACACACACACACTGTTTTACATGTAGATATTTTAAATAAATTATTAGTAACACAATGCTTACTCCTAGTCTTGTAGTAATTTTTACACATTAATCATACCATCATTGTTTGGCAGAATTGTCAATACCACTGTTTAAATAAAAATGAATTGATCAAATTTGTCAAAATGTGATTGTAAATGTTATAATAGTGGTTTTATAATGTCTAAATATGAATTATAGAGCAATATAATCAAGTAGTATGACAAAATGAGATTTTAAAACCAGCAGGTGGCAGCAGAGAACCACTCATTAGCTCATTTTCATTTTAAATGTCTGTTTTCCATTTAATGGGCACATTTTCCCGGGTGAATGCCTTCAAATGTGCTAATTCACATACACATTTTGTTGCAGATATAGATATTTGAATTTAATAAAGGATATAACAAATTACTTATTCTATCTTTTCCTTTAAAACATATTTTCAGGTGTTATTTTGAATTGTAATGTAATATTGTGAAAAACACATCAAATGAACAAATTAATTCATAAACATTGTCAAAATGTGATTTGCAATGTTATTATAATGATTTTATAAAGTTTATATATGCTTAGTGAGCAGAATGAACCAATAAGTGGTCTTATGCTGCCCTCTGGTGGCTTTATGGCAATTTAATGTAATACACCAATATAAGCATTGTCACTTTTTTAACTTTTATAGAGGCATCTATTGCCCGATCTCCATGAAATTTTGCATCCTTGTTAAGAGTCATATGTCACATGTACTTACCTCTTTTTGAGATGATCTAAACATTCATTGAGGAGTTAAAAGGCTTTTGGGGTCACTTGGTCAAAATCACATATTTATGACTCTATTATAGCCATCCAAATGCAAAAGTTATTTTTTTTATAATTATTGACCTGGGGAGACAGAATGAGCAGATCTAACAAATAATTTGAACATTATATGATAACAGATGGAAAAGACCTTTTACAGCCAATACAGGCAATTTTCCATAGGAAATGCATGGTTTTAAAGCTTTTTAACAGTTATAGCGCCACCTATAGTCTGATCTCCATAAAACTTTGCCTACTTCTTCAACATGGTATGTCACATATACCCAACAATTTTCGTGAAGTTTTGAGTTTTCCCTTAGGATTTATAGGCTTTTGAGTGTATTTCGCCACACCTGCTTCTAAATGACTCTATTATATGGTATAAATCCAAATGCAAAAGTTCAACTTTTTTTCAATGATTATTGATCTAGACAGTCCCAAGAATTGTTCTAAACTGGTTTGGTTCCGATCTGGCAAAAACCAGGGACTAGTTCAAAAGTAGGTTTTAACATAATCGCAAATATTTAATGAATGGTTTGATTGACAGCAATGGTTCTAGAGGCAAAGTTGTTCAGCATGAGGAGACCTATCATATGATATTCATTTTCTGTGGATGTGTGCAACACCACGTGATTACAGAGCCATAAAACTCGTTAGCGCCAACCAGTGGCCGATTTCTTTCAAAATTCTTACAGACCTCTAGGGCCATGAGTCGAACATACCCATTAAGTTTCCTTCCGATCGGCCTCCGTTAACCTTGTCTTATAGGTGCTCAAATTCATTGGCTGATGGCGGCCATGTTTTTTTAGATACGCCGATGGCCTCATAGACATACATGGGGCCTTGGACTAAGACACTGCATACCAATTTTCAAGTCAATTGGACTAACGGTCAGGTGGTCATAGCCCTTTTTATGTTTTTTTCACGTTATAGCGCCACCTAGTGCCCAATCGTCGCTATTATTTCGTCGTGACCACAGACTGAGCCCATACACATGTCTACCAAGTTTGGTGAAAATATCTTATTTCGTTTTTGAGTTATAGCCTTTTTAAAATATTAGGCTCCACCCACATTGACATTTTGATGCCCCTTAGCAACCGTGAATCGAAATTTCAACTTTTTTTCGATAGTTTTTGATAATCAGTCTCCAGAGAACAGTTGTGCACTGGTTTGGTTCCGATTGGACAAAAAACCAGGGACAAGTTCGCAAAAGTAGGTTTTCGATAAAATTCAAAATGGCGGGAAAATTTGCATACCGGAAATGAATTCGGAGATATACGTTTTGTTCGTCATGAGCTCAGCTTTCCAATGGTATAAGGCACTTGACCCCCAGGAGCAACAATTTAGGAGTTATGAGCAGTTTTGCGCAATTGATCGCTATAGCGCCACCTATAGGCCAATATGGCTCATAATTTGATAACCTCTCCTCGATTTTTGTACTACCATCTGACAAAGTTTCAAATCTCCAGCATTTACGGTTTGGTCTGCACGATGCGTTTTACGGCAGAATAATAATAATAATAAAAATCAGCACAAAAACAATAGGTGTTCAGCACTTCGTGCTCGAACCCCTAATAAAAATCAGCACAAAAACAATAGGTGTTCAGCACTTCGTGCTTGAACCCCTAAAAATCAGTACAATTACAATAGGGTTTCAGCACTTCGTGCTTGAACCCCTAAAAATCAGCACAAAAACAATAGGTGTTCAGCACTTCGTGCTTGAACCCCTAATAATCCTTAGAAGAACAATAGGGCTCTGCGCCCTTTGGGCTTGAGCCTAATAATCTTTAGAAGAACAATAGGGCCTTCGCCCTTTGGGCTTGGGCCCTAATAATAAATGGAGCAATTCCAATAGGGTCCTCACGCCTTCGGTGCTCGGCCCTAATAGTAATTCTTAGAAGAACAATAGGGCCTTCGCCCTTTGGGCTTGGGGCCTAATAATAATAAACGGAGCAAATCCAATAGGGTCCTCACACCATCGGTACTCGGGCCCTAATAATAATAATGATAACAAACAGAGCAAATCCAATAGGGTCCTCACACCATCGGTACTTGGGCCCTAATAATGGGCTCGTCCAGGATTTGAACCCGGGACCTCTCACACCCAAAGCAAGAATCATACCCCTAGACCAACAAGCCACTGTAAACAATGTTTATGCTTTTCAAAATGAAGATAATTTTTAGCTCATGTGGTAGCTTTTTTTTTCTAGCCTAATATAGGCTATTTCAAGGCAGCCCTGATGATCGAGTCTACCACTGACAGTTTTGCTGCTAGTACATGAGCCTATTTTATGTATTATCCTAAACTATTATGTGAACATGATTATTTTAATAGTTCAAACATGGTCTAAAACCACTTAGATAAATTTTACAGGTCCAAAAACAACTTACCCGTTACAAACCAATCACATAGCTTACGCATGTGTTTATACACCCATAAATGTCCTATAGACGGCATACATTGTAAATTCTTTAAAACTATCCTTATTCTCGCTGATGTTTTCATATGAAAGTTTTGCTATGTTTACTAACTGGTTGGCCACCGAAAGTGTCTGCATACATATTTTAACTAGTGGCTCAAGAAGGTGTAATTAAACTTACCTACCAGCAGATGGCACTTCTACCACATAGCAACACATCAAAATCGAATCATGCAATTGTCCAGCCTCCACAAAGTCCACATTTTAACGTGTCCACTTCAGTTTATAGCAGCATATTGACTTTAAAGGTTTAAAGGTTTGAATGAGAGTAGGTTCTTACGGAGAAGAAGTTGGGATACACATGGCAGATGAAGGAAGAAGAGAAACCTTTATTTTGTGTTTATTTCGTGTAAAATCCCACTACAACCCTCTCCATTGTGTACGATTATGATTATTTTAAGATTTTTGCATGCATACTATTTTTTTTTTTTCGTTTTTGTATTTTTTTCTTCTCTTTTTAATCTCTTTTTCCTCCACAACATAATCTTACAACAAATACAAATATTCCACTCTGTGAAGACAATCAAGGACTGGATTTCCACGGCACAATTCATAAATATTAAAATGCCTAGATAATGCATGTACGCTTCTCTTAGCCCATGCTGATAATACACCTCGAATTGTCTGGCCCCTGTTCTGTGCGTTTCAAAAGCTCCCCTCTTGCTGGAGAACAAAAAGAAAGCTGACCAATCTCATCTAGCTTCACAAAGCGGAAACAAAAGGACACAAAACAAGAGATTTGACCAACCCCAACACAGCAGCAAATATTTCAGCTTCCCTGTGCCAAGTGTACGGTTCACTGTCCGGTCACATGAATCTGTCAGTTTAGCACGTCTAAAGCAGCAATCAGCACCTCGCTCCTGTGTGGATGCCACAGCTCGAGGCCCCAAACATTGCCTGGCTCATTATTCCCCTAGGAAGGTCATGGCCCTGCCCGTCAGACCGGAACTTGCCCACTAATTAAGCACGCTGTTTTGGCACTGGACGTGTCATGTCTGTAGGACGTTTTATTGGGATTAAGGTTTCTCATGTTCACTTTTCATAAGTGGGCAGCCGAGCAGATTTACACCAGGGCCTCCTTCTCTTAAAAAGAATGAAACCTCAAGGCCTTGCTATACTACAATGGATAAACCATATGAGACTGGATTTGCCAGCTGCTTTAAATGATGCCATTCTGAAAATTCACAGTCAGTGTTGTAGTGCTGATCTGTTGACAATGCTCCGCCACACAGGAAGAAACACGAGGGAAGAGATGTTTCTGTTGTTTGAGGCGCGCAGTGTCTGGTGTGATGTGCCCATTGAATCCCCTAGCATCTGGAAATGTATCCTGTTATCGATTCCATCTTCTCCCTCTCTCTGCATCTGTGCAAAAGAGACAATTATGTAGGCCCGCAAGCGTGGCCTAGTTTGTACAGAGTAGTCTCTTTTGTGGCGAAATAATCAATTTAAAGACTTTTATAAAGACAACTGTCGGGATAGCTATTGCTTGCAACAATGTTTCAAATGTATGTTAGCCTGCTACTCTACAAACAATTAAAGGGATTCTGTCATTGTTTACTCACCCTCAAGTTGTTTTAAACCTGTATGAATGTCTTTCTTCTGCTGAACACAAAAGAAGATATTTTGAATAATATGGGTTACCAAACAGGTTGGGCCCCATTGACTTCTATAGTATGAAAAGAAAAGAAAAATTATTTTGCCAATAATTAACACATATTCGGGTCTTTAGCAACCCTGATCTGTTTCCAACACGGATGGATCTCTGCCTATTGCAATAATATAAAACTCTCCTGATATTACAGTAACAATTACATAATCATAAATAAAGCATAGTTTGTTACCTTTTGGAGCTTGGAAGGGTTCAGTTTGAGCAGATGTTTTATACCATCATTACTGTCCTCGTCAGCTCATTTCCCAGTACATTCAGTATCTGTCTCATATTCGTGATCTCAAACATATTCCCTTTTTTAACATCTTCAAAATCAATATTTTGATCGCTGACAGCGTCTTCACCAGATCCACCATCAATTGAAACTAATATTTGATTGTGTTCAGTACCTGCTCTGCAGTAAATCACTCAACCATTTCAAGTTTTGCTGATGATACTTCCTATTCTTTTGTTTTCACCTGTGAGTGAAATGTCACTTCTACCAGAAAGACTCGGGAGGCCAGATGATATATACGACAAAATGGCAAGTTTATTAACAGACCAGCAAGTATTATAATTAGAGGTTCTTTGGCGCAGACCCCATCCGTAGCTCTCGTCTCGAGAGTAACGGACCCTGCATTTCCTGCCTGAAGATGAAGGCAGGGGCGCAGCTGACCCCCTGGGAGGTATAGACGGGGACCATCCTGGTGGTGGTGGGGAGGATGGAGGTAATGTTGGTGTCAGCATCTGAGAACTCAGACGTGACAGTAGGCCTACTGGTCTTTTGTACTCTGAGAATTAGAACAAACTTGGTGAGGTCTGGAAGTAATGAGTGACATAACATTGAATCTTCCAGGCAGAACTAGCGCTAGAGCTTAATTTCATCATTGTGTATCAAACATTGTCACCTTGTGGAATAAAGATGAATTGCACTTATTCAGTCATTTTGCAGAAAAACTATACTTATACTGTTACACATCTCGGGTCATTAGTGACCATATACAATTTTTACAGAAAATTAATGGGAAAACAGGCATTAATAAGTGTATTATAATTGTATTTTTTTTCGTGTTATATTGTTTATAATTGATTAAGAAATACTAAGACGGTTGATGTCTAACTTTAAAAAAATGAATGTGGTAGTGAATGACATCCGAGGTATGCATTTTAAGTGCTAATCTAGTATGCCAGTGTTATTTTAATTTTATTGATATAATATTATAGTTTTTTTATAAATATTTAAATTAGCTTTTATTTTTATTTGTTCAGTTTTCATTTTAATATTAGTTTAATTTTTAATAATTTTTAATAATTTTGTTATTTTTATTTAATATTAATATTTAGGGTTACTTTATTTGTATTTGTTTTCATTTATTATGTTTATTTGATTTCAGCTATTTATTAATAATGTTTTAATAGTTTTAGTTAATAAAACCTTGATGTAGGCCGGACATACTAAACAGAACTTAATGCAGAACTGATAAGCTTTCTAAGCGTTAAAAAGCAATAAATCAAACAATCCATAGAGCCCACCCTCAGTGTCATCTGCTGACAGTGGTCTGTTGAGCTCTGCATTCCTCCTCAGTGATGTGCATGGCCTCCAATGAACACATACTTTGGGCTTCTGAACCCCATTTCTATGATTTGAAGTGTTGGCTGCTGTGAAGACGTTTAATTTATGGATTCCTAATTTTCTGCCAAGAGATAGCTAAAGATGTGCAAAACAGAAAGAAAGAAAGAAAGAAAGAAAGAAAGAAAGAAAGAAAGAAAGAAAGAAAGGAAAAATATTCTGCTAAAGCCTATAAACAAAGGAATGTGAGAGGACAAATTGTGACCCAAAAGGAACAGCAGGCCTCATGGTTTCTGTCCACTGGGATGTTTTGACTAATTGGCTGATATGCTCCAGTTGTTAATAAAAATAACATTTTAAATAAGTGTAAACATTACGTTTACGGTTCATGCTGTAGTGTGTCATATTGTGTCTAGATGGCACTCTTCCCCTAGATTGCCTATTAATTGGCATTTTGTTTCCAGGCCATCTTCACAATTGGGTCATGTCAAATCTGTACAAAGGTCAGTATCATTTGTAGAGAGATGCAGACTCTTTTCATGAAACCTAGACAGGTAGGCCTTGCTCATATTGTCTCTTGTGAATAACTGGTCTAATCTTATTTCCCAAAACTGAATCTCAGCCAACTTTTGTCAGGAATTCCATAATGTAATTTGTTTCCAATTTTTTGAAAATTGTAGAGTCTGTCCCTAGAGATGTTACCCAATGATATCTATTTCTAGCAAGGTTAAAGCTAGAGGCTGTCTTACTCTTGCCCTTGTGTTCTCATGGTTTTATATTCCCATTCCTCTCATTATGTAAACAGTGATCATGTTGCACCAACTTCCCTATGTATCTACACAGATAAAATACAGTGACTTTTTTTTAAACTATGGTGAAAATAGCTGTGATTTTTTATTTTAAAAATGCATTTGCTTCAACATATTAGGCACATCTGGCACTGAATAGGTCTGTCTGAATGTTCTCTCAGTATTTTATTTCTGCCCCCCTCATACAGAACAGCCAGTTAACAGAAGTTGGCAGAGATCTTTATGCCAGTCTTTATGGGTCCTTCACCACTCTGAGCATGGAGTCAGGTGTGGTTCAAGAAAAACCAGGAAACCAGTTGTTGACTAAGGCAGCTGTGTCTGCCGTCGCGGCCCCTACCAGACGCCCACCGTGACTTTGCATGGATTAGCTGGAACGGTCTTTCCCACAGCTCACACGCCGTGCACAGCCCAAGCCAGATGTGCCTGTGAAAATCATTCATCACACTTTGTGCTCTCGTTTTCAGTCATGTCATCTTAATGTTTGGAGGCCGTTCAACGTGAAGAACAAAAGGGCTGGTCACTTTCCGCTTCATTCTCATCTCGTCTCTTGGCAGCCATGTTGAAAAAACTTGAGATGATTAGGTCTGATAGGCTGTCAGTCCATTGGAAAATGGGAATGATGTTTGGTTTTGGGGTTGGGGGATGGATGACTGAAAAGAAGAGTGAGGAAGGCAGAGGGCTGAGGTCATCGCAGGATGTTCGCCACATAAATTATCATAAATCTCTATCTCTAGCTGACTTCACCCCTAATGTCTCTCTTTTTCTCTCTTCTTATGGTGTTTGTATTTTTCCATACGAAGAGTAAATGCAGCATGGTTTATTAAAACAAATTTAATAGAGTGCTTTTTATTCTACATTTATCAGATGCATTTCACAAACTAAATTAAATAATGAACTGCGAAAGGTTGCTAATATTAAAACAAATATGAGATTGTCTGTTATGCTGGAGCTGAGGAACTTCCCCCTTCTTATAGTTACTAAGTTCAAATTAATTTAAATTGATGAAAAAGCTTTCTAGTTTTCTACTTGCTCAACAGAAATCTGATAGTAACAACAGATAAGGAAAGCCATTTGAAGATCAATTTGAATACAGAACTCATACAATCAAAATATGCCTATTATGCACATAATGTCTATTTTTTAAGGCCATAGTGTAACTCTAGAGATTTTAATCAAAATTTGTTTTTAGAACATATATTTAAAAATTTTGAACTCTCTTCCGGAAATACAAAATGATGACTCGTAATGCACTCGAGAAATGTTATCCAATCCAATTCATCCCGTGGTAAATTTGTTTTATGTTCACTTCACTTTCTTTGCTTTGTGCTTTCCTTACCATCTTTCTTCACAACGTGGAAGTAAGCTATTTTCTGTGAATGTGCAAAACTTTAGTGGGGATATTGCACTACACACAGGCAAAAGGACGATTTAGGAAGTGACAGGATATCCATTCGGGCAAATGAAGTTTCAGGTCAGTGGATGCCATGCCTCGTGAACCACTTGAACGCACGCAAGCGTCCTACAGAGACAGCCCGAATCATTTGTACTAGGCTATAAGTCAACCTGACAATATAAACATTGTATCTGGATTAATGACTGAAATGATAAAGATTCATATTAAATCCAATGGGGGAATTTATTAGATTTCAATTGCGCCTTTGCAGGGATACGCGTATACGGTAAACTAAACCCTGTCATATATTACCCGAGGTGGCTTGCCTAATGTCTCGTTCATTAAAATAAAACAATTAAGTTGCAAATTGCTAATAATTTCACAGCATAGAACAGGGCCATATTATTTATCCTATTACCACTGTAGCCTATACTGTTCAAATTGTGAGTTGCCTAGGCTTACTGGAGATTTTCTTTGTTTACTTTAAGTTCAACATTGATAAAGTCAGACCAGCTATATTCATTAAATATATCTGTTTCCTTTTCAGGTTGTTTTGCTGTTTGAGAGCTTGTATCTGTAGCTTTACTGCAGTCAAGGTGTGGAGAAGGCCCTTGATCTCTCAATAGAGAAAGTGAGGTATGCATGCTACACTATAGCTACTGTTTGCAGTGCAGTATCTTGAATACAAATGCATTTTTCCTTCTTCTCAGAAAGAAAAAATAAGCCACTACCTTTAGAGGAAGTAAAACAGAATGCTAAGTTGTATCAGTGTGATCAGTATCAGTTAATCTAAAATTAAAAGGGAGCGGCTATGTGCAATAAATGCTATTTACAACTAGATTCTATTTACACAATAAAAAAAAAATCAATTTTTGCAATAGGCAGTTTAAAAGTGTAGATAGTATTTAGATGCTTATTTATACTTATAAATAGTGGCAAATAATATATGCACCTCAGTGTTGTTGTACATTAAACAGTATGCAATTATAATATTATAATAAAGTTTAAATGATTATATTTATTAAAATCATTAAATGGATTACAATAAAGCCCGCCCTACACCTAGCCCAAACCTATAAACACTTAATTATTAAACACACTTTAGACAGTTTATTTCCATACGTTTTCTTAATTTTATTGAAAATAAATGCCTTTCAGATCTAATCTGTGATGGGAAAAGGAAGTAGAGCAAGTTCAGCAAAAGGCGGATTCGAACTCGGGGTCGATTTGCATCAAAATGTTCCGCCGTGCACCTTACCCTTATACTATTGCTACTGTTGACAATCCATCATCTTATGTAATTTTGTCTGGCCCAATCAGACATCAGTGGGTGGAGTTAATGTAAATAGCATCTGCCCACAAGGCGGGCTATTTTTATTTATTGTAAACAAACACTATAAACATATTAGCAATCTGTCGTCATTTACACCACCTTTATGTCATTCTAAACCTGTAAGATTTATGTTCTTTTGATGAACACAAATGATAGATATTTTGAAGAATGTTTTTACAATTCTTATTCCTACATTAAAAGTCAATGTTGTCTAAAAAAACATTGTCTTTCTGGACAAAAATAAATAAAAAATAATCTGTATCATACTTTGTATTCTGCAGAAGTGATATACGTTTGCAATGACATGAGGACGAGTAAATGGTTACAGAATGTAAATTCTTTGGGAAACCACTTCAAACATACTTTTCCCGACAACAAACAGAAACACCTGCTGAGTGTCAGTGGTTCTGCATGCCATAATCCAGTTCTGTCTTCCACCTTTGGCTGTTATATGTTTGGTTTTTACTTACTCTATATGCTGGTTATTACAACTTAAGTACAAATATTGAAATGGTTTAGGTTTATTATTTCACTAATTTTTTTGGTTAACATGGCATTAAAGGGATAGTTCACCCAAAAATGAAAATGTGATGTTTATCTACCTAGCCACAAATGAAGATTTTTAACTTCAACTGTTGCAGTCCATTCACATGCAGTATGACTGGCAGACTGCAACAGTTGAAGTTAAAAATCTTCATTTGTGTTCTACTGAAGAAACAAAGACACCTACATGTTGGATGCACTGGGGGTGCATTTTCATTTTTGGGTGAACTATCTCTTTAAACATGTAAAATTGCATACAAATTAAACATTTATTCCCCAGAGTTTAAGAAACATCAGTAACACTTTACAATCATTTCACAATATTATGTTTTGCTGTATTTTTTGATGAGCAGAAGATTTTTTTCTCTTTTTCCTTCAATGCTTTAGTGTCCATTAATCAGATAGCACCACTAGCTATAGGTGATGTTTTAAAGCAGTAACAGCACATGAATATGGCCATTATTGTAACTCTTGATGTTCTGAGGTGTGTGGCTGATGGTGCTACAATCATGGCTAATAGCAACTCCTCATGGTTATGGTTCAAACAATTAAAACAAATTACAGGTTGAACACAATCAGTGTCTCTTTGCTCATACCCTCTTTTGTGATTGTAGGTGCTTTAACGTTTTATATCGTCACACTAATCATAATTGTTAGTCACTGGATGCTGTGCAGTTTCTGAGTGGACGTTTTACTGATCTGCAGTCAGAGAACAAAAGATCATCACCTCCTTTAATCCAGTAGATGGATCTCTTACAAGTCCTAACAGTATGTAGCACAGAGTAGATGATTTATCCTCCTTTGACTGATCTAGGATCTGTTTGTCATTCTTTATCTACCATATCGCTCTGTTTTTCAGCATTACCATCATTGCTTTGCTGAAGCAGGAATGATGTAAAGCCCACCTCTGTCCCAGATAATAACACTTCACAATGATAGAACGTCCTGTTAAATAATAGGCAAGGTGTTATTACACGCTCTATCATCTGCCTGCTCAGAGGGGATTTTGTATACCTGTCAGGATGAAATAATGGGATTGTTTTGAGAGACAATGTTTTCCTGCACAGGTGTCATCCTGTGCCAGTGTAGAGGACTTGTCTTGTATATGGAGTCTTTCATTCTCTTTCTTCCATTTTCCTCTCCAGCAAGACTCGGGAGAAGCAGACCACTCTGAAATCAAAGGCAAAGAAGAGTACGAGAGCTTTTGGGCAATCATTCCGCCGTTTTAACGTGACTGCCTCGTTCTCTGGCTATTTTATGTCTGTGTAGCGGCTGTTAGCTTCATCTAAAGAACATCTGCCTTTGTCCACCTCCTCCTCAACAGTGGGGAGATTCTTGACTACACATCGCTTTGACAAGCACATATGGCTTGCTGTGAGAGATTGCTGTCTAGAGATATGATAGGTACCATATTGTGTTTCTGATTTGGTATGACAGTCTTATTTTACTATCACTGAGAGACTATTATAGTTTTTATTAATATTTGGATTTTTAAATATATTTTTTTGTAATTTTTTTGTAATTTTTTTGTATTTTTTTGTATTTTTTTTGTATTTTTTTGTATTTTTTTTGTAATTTTTTGTGTTTTTGTCTTTTTTTTAGAAGTTTTTTTAAATAATATGTCTATATTGTTTTACAGTTTTAGTACATTAAGGTAAACAAAATTTAAATAAGAAATGTTGCCTAGCTGGCAGCTAGCTGAAATGATAATAAAAAAAAGGATATAAATATGAATAAAATATAAATCTATTTTTTAATTGTTTTAATTCGTTTTTTTTTTGTTAAAGGTGCACTGTGTAAATTTAAGCAGCATCTAGTGGTAAGGTTGTGAATTGCAGTCACACAACGCTCACCCCTCCCTTTCAAAGCACCTAGAGAAGCTACGGTGGCCGACACAGGACAAAGATGTTGTCATCTGAGACACCAGAGAGTAGCTAGTGCTCTGTGGGTCAGTTTGTCCATTTAGGGCTACTGTAGAAACATGGTGACTTCACTGTAGTGGGACCCGCGGTGTATGTAGATAGAAATGGCTAATTTTAAGGTAATAAAAACATAATGGTTCATTATGGAAGGTCTTTATACTTCACTGAAAACATGGTTATGTATATTATATTGGAAATCTGTCAATAGATCCTCATAAATATTACACACTGCACTTTTAACTTCAATAATGCTGATCCATGAATGAATTTGCAATATGTTTCAGAAAAGTAAAGAAAATAATAAAGGGATCGAGTTAAAATATTTATTATAATTGAGAATATCAGAATATTGTTGCATCAATATAAAAATACAGTGTACTCATTTAAATCCAGTATTAAATTGCAATAGATGGTCTCCGTTTGCAAGGCATCTTTTTCATTCCATTGCACTTGTCATTTTCCTGTGCTTTTTTGTCTCTTGCATTCTTTCCATCAGCTTCATTTGTTTCATTTAGTCCATGACGAGCTCAACAGTGTTCCTCCCCTCCCCACTTCCAGGCTTGATTTCAGAATCATTTGCTCTCAGATTGATGCAGGACAGGTTGAATTGCTGTTGAGAGAGGCTTTCACAAGCTCTGTAATTGAAGTAATTATAGGTTCCATCTGCTCCATGTTGAACAACGCTCTGTAAACATTGTTGCAAGTGAAATTATGTGAGACAAGCATGAGATCAAGAGCTTGTGAATTCGACTACTTCTTTTTAAATCAGTTTGAAGCGTCAAAAATGGTAATTTCAAATATGGCTTGCAATTCTGATTTATGGCATTCCCATTTACCTGCAATGCTGCTATTGTTGGTGACGATTGGATAGGCAATTTTGATGCTTGTGCTCTGATAAAAGCACGACCACTTACCTCTCTTAGCTCTCTATATTTGGCCCGAGAGTGGGAAAAATGCTTCTTTCATCCTTTGAATAGACTCAAATTGTCTGCCATTTGCATTCTTTTCTGTCAAAGTGCTGAAAAAATTTGGACTTTTGGAGTTTGCTGGATACATAAATTATTCAAATACATAAAACTGTGCATATAATGCATGTTTTAATTTTTTTTCCGAAAATACTGAAATACTGAAACTTTCCCACAGATGAAATGGATGGATGGATGGATGGATGGATGGATGGATGGATAGATAGATAGATGATGGAAGGATGATGGATGAATAGATGGATGGATGGATGAAGATAGATGGATGGGTGGATGAATAGATAGATGGTTGGGTGGATGGATGGATAGATGGATGGATGGATAGGTGGGAGGGTGGTTGGATGGATGGATAGATAGATAGATAGATAGATAGATAGACAGACAGACAGACAGACAGACAGACAGACAGACAGACAGACAGATAGATAGATAGATAGATAGATAGATAGATAGATAGATAGATAGATAGATGATGGATGAATGGGTGGGTGGGTTGGTTGGGTGAATGGATGGATAATGAATGGATGGATGGATGGATGGATGGATGAAGATAGATGGATGGATGAATAGATAGATAAGTGGGCAGATGGATGGATAGATGGATGGATGGATGGATAGGTGGGAGGGTGGTTGGATGATAGATAGATAGATAGATAGATAGATAGATAGATAGATAGATAGATAGATAGATAGATAGATAGATAGATAGATAGATAGATAGATAGATAGATGGATGGATGGATGGATGGATGGATGGATGGATGGATGGATGGATGGATGGATGGATGGATGGATGGATGGATGGATGGGTGGGTGGGTTGGTTGGGTGAATGGATGGATGATGGATGAATAGATGGATAGATGAAGATGGATGGATGGATGGATGAATAGATAGATGGGTGGATGGATAGATGATAGATAGATAGATAGATAGATAGATAGATAGATAGATAGATAGATAGATAGATAGATAGATAGATAGATAGATAGATAGATAGATAGATAGATAGATAGATAGATAGATAGATAGATAGATAGATAGATAGATAGATAGATAGATAGATGATGGATGGATGGATGATAGAGACTATGGATGGATGGATATGGTTGATAGATGGTTGGATGGATATATAGATGGCTGGATGGATGGATGGATGGATAGATTAAAGCTATAAAGTAAAATAAGAACAAAAACAGTCATTTTCCAAATACTTTGCCCTAATCTGACAGTAGAAATGCCATTATAACAATTTTTCTGTGTTTAATGGGAGCAGTTTGTTAGATGTGCCATGGGGATTTAAAGGAAATGTGTTTAGTATTGCTATACAAGGCCGTATTTGGTGTGTGGCTTTCTCAGATGGCTGTAGCTGGGTCTCTCATCTCCTTTACATCTGGATTCCATCAGATTAATGTTACGGCTTGTTAAAGTCACACATTTCCTCCACCAGATCGCTGATTCGTATTAGCAGGAGAAACTGGGACAAAGAAGTTTCTTATGTTTCTGAAACCCCAATGTTATAATCCTATATTTATATCAGAGAGGGTGAAATCTAAGGTTCAGTCGTTCTATGTAGCGTGATCCTCATACTGGTGGTTTTATAGACCGTGAACGCAATCTGACGCAGAGACACTTTATTCGTGCCTCTGGGTAAATTTGAACACACAGTGGACTCCATTGACGGCAGAGGAAACAAATAGATAGGCATAGACTATCATCTCTGTGATCCTCTGTTTGATCATAGCAAATTAATGACTGTTTTACTTGGAACATGTTATTTTTTTTTCTTTTTCTTTACAAAGCCCAGCTGCATTTCAAATGAATCTAGTAAGTGAAAAGAGATCTTTCATGATATTCCATTCTTCTGACTAACCAATAATATAATGCCTTGATACACTAAGGGCCTCATCAGCCCTCGTTTTGCAATGGCCCTTGGTTTAATTTTCTGGGTCAATGATATGTAAGATGTCCATGATAAAGAAAAGGAAAAAATGTAGTATAAAACTAGTGCCAAGTTCTTAGACATGTGATCTTTGTATTCATTTTGATTCACAATGGTTTTGAAAAATCATTTTCAATAAACGTTTAAGCACTGGGAAGATGAATGTGTATCAGGACAGTTGTATAACCCTAGCATTTCTGATTTTGTGCAACAACAAAAAAATTGAAAGAAGTGATAATTAATTCAGTAATAAAGACATGCTCATTGTAGATGATGTGTGATTAAGTCATTGTATGTATGAATGGTATTTCGAAAATATAGTGTTATATCATTGATCCATCTCTTTCACTTTAAAAAAGCATGTCCAAACTTAGGAACTTGGGAGATGTTTAGAAGATAATTGAAGACGTATCCATGTACTTTAACAACTCGAGAGAGCAGGACAGCGTCTCTAAGTACTATGGTGGAGATGTTTTGTCCTGTGATAAGATGCAGAATTTGTTGGGCGCTGTCCATGTCGATGAACTGCTGGCAGAAAGCATTGCCTGGCAGTGGCCCTTGTGTCAGGAAGTGATCAGAGCGAGTGAGGCTTGCTATTGACTCGAGAAGATTCCTGTTTGCTGCAGTAGCTGGGCCAAAGCTCATCCGTGGCTCATGGATCACTGTAATTACTGGGCAGGGCATGGCCGGTTATTAGTTTAGGGAATGTCATGGGCGTATATCAAACCCAATTTGCTCTCTGGCTTGAGAGGTCACTTGTCTTCTTCTCCTTCATTCCCTCTTTTGGAGCTGTTGTTCTTTGTGTTTCTCTCTCTTGCCAGCATGTTGCCGCTTTGTTTTTACCATAATGGCTTGTAGTATTGTGTAAGCTCAATTGACTGACTATGTGTTGCTGGATTTTCAGGATCCAAAGATTAATAAGCTTTATAAAAAATACATTTAATTTATACGATTTTGCTTGTGTCGTGTTGAAGGGCACATTATAATCACTACTTTCAGTTGATTAATTTAAGAATGCAATATTTTGTTAAAAAAACACATAAAATGGCCCAGTAAGCATTGTTTTGTGTATATGTATGTGTGTTTCAATATTTGCTTGAACCAGTAATATTTCAGTGCTTCCCTTTTGTAAAGCCAGAGGGTATGTGTGTGACGCCACTGTCGGCTGGAGTGACTGCAGTTATACCCACTGAGCGTCACACATCTAACGAAACACGATCTAAAATGGGAAAGAGCTTTGAGATTGACTGTACAAACAGATTTGATAAGAAATCTGAGGTATTTTTTTTACAGACTGCCGAAAGCTACAGAAAAGCAGGATCACTGCAATTCACAGAAACAACTGTTATCATTTTGTGTCAATATGCTGAATTTTATATTGTATTGTTATATTTTTTATTGACAACTCATCAATTACCATCTTATATTCTGAATAATTGGATGTTTTTAAATAAACCCTGACAAAAACTACATTAGTTTTAGTTGATGGCCGATATATTGCCAATATATATATTGCCGATATATTAAATATGGACATTGGCATCGGCCGATTCATCCCGAAGTGGGTCGGGCGGCACTGAGAACCCCTAGTCTCGTGTAGCCAGACCTTCAGACTGATGGCAGAAGGTCTGGACTCTATCGCAGCTTTCATTGGTCAAGGACCGCCCAAGAGGATGTTTGAGTGACATGTAGTGTAACCAATCACAGTTAATTTTGTTCCGCGTCATGTTTATGGCCGTGAAAAGTCGATGTCCCTGCAATAACAGACCGGGGCGTGCGTCTATAAATTATTCATAAAGAACGCTATGCAAGTTTACTGCAATAGTGGAGCCACGAACCTCACATACTTTTGAAAATCGTTGTCCTTCTTCCACAAGGGAGTTTGGAGTCGCTGCATTTGTTTCAAGACGGACGGTTAAAGAACGCAACACACACGTCTTGCGGACATCCTGTAGAGTCCAACCAATCAGATGATGACTTAGAAACTCCTGAAGTGTTTCCAGATAAGTGTGCCATATGCAACAGACGTTCAGCCATTGGTCTGCATACCCTCTAGGTTTTAGCTTGACACAGTTTGGACAATGATCTAAGGATGTATAAGAGGGAGGGATGTTCTGAATATAGAAAGCCCTGAGTGCAAAATGACTCAGCAGTGTTTGCGGTCCATTTCCCCTGGAGAGAAATGTTGAAGTTAATCTGATATGTTTTAGGAGTATACTAGCAAATATAGTAGATGAACTTTAATGAGCTAAAAGCCACAAATGTATATTTCATGGCTTCTTTAGATTTCAAAGTTAGATTTTTTTTCAAACTGCTTCACAAACTCTTTCTTTTGTTATCACACCTTCCTTTGAAGCATCCCTGGTTTTGACTGTTTTTCCACCTTTATGCAAATCCGGTGATGTATGCTGCCAGGTGGTCTCAAAGGCAACTGGTGGGGCTGCCGTCTCTGTGATGACTGATTGAAAGCTTGATGGTTGCCCTGGAGCCTGAAGAGACGGGGTACCAGGAAACAGGCTCTCTCCCCAGCCGTGAGTGCTCCTGCATGGATCAGAGGACTGCACCAGATGGTGGACTTGGCACTTCCACAGGGGTGCAGGGAACGCTGAGCTTAAAATGGTCAAATGCCTCTGAAGAGTTTTTTACGCCTGCCCTGACAGGTAAGCTAGATATGGGGGAAGATCTTTTAACAATACAAAGTGTTCTCATCCGTATTTGCTGATATGTATAATATTCATGAAACAATGGTAAAATAATGACAGCATCTAAAACAATTTAGCAGACACTTTTATCATCCAAGGTATCCATTTTATCAAATCTAAATGATCTTGGTGTTGCTAGCTGTTTAACAACCCATTCTCACTCCCAAGGCATCAAGAACTAAAGAATCTTCAAGTGCCTTCTGTGTCACAATTAGACGCTAAAGGTACCCTTAGGCATCACAGCACCGGCGAACAGGGAACTATAGATTTAATTTGTTTTCTTTATGCGTCAGATCAAGACTTTTGAGAACACTCTACCTTTAGGGTTTAGGGTCCAATTCTCAATATGAATAGTTGTTATTAGCATGCATATTACTAAGATATTGGTTGTTTATTTGTACTTATTAAGCACTGTACACACAAACCCTGTGCCCTGTTACAGTTTTTTTCTTCCTTTTTAAATAATATATTTTTAAATAATTACTTTATTTGTAAAAAAAAAAATAGGATTGCAGAATCAAGAAGTTGCCATCTAAAGTATAAGCATGATTTATGTTTCAAATATATTTTCATATTTATCTCTAATTTATTACCCTGCTCTCTTAGATATCTGTTGGTCATCAAAAAAACAATGTTGGTTGATCACTCCTGGACAATATGACTAGTATATCATTAATCATTAAATAAAGTATATCATTAAATAAAGCACATATTAATGCCTTATTCTGCATGACCATATTCTACATCCCTTAATCCTACCCAATACCATAACTCAACAACTATAAATAATAGTTAATAGTTTAGGGTAGAGAAATGCACCCTAATCTAAAGTGTGACCATAATTTTATATTTTAGAGCCACTAACCCCACTCCTCCCCTAAACCTACCCACTTCTCAATACTATAAAACACAAAATAGGCAAACAAAAGGACGGTCACACAAAACTGAACAAAAAACAGTATTTAAAAAAAGTATTACAAACAACTTATGTTGCATTCCAAGTCTCCTGAAGCCATACGATATCTTTATGTGAAGAACAGAGTGGGTATTAACGTTTTAATCACTAAAAATATTCCCGTTCCATCAGCGCACGCAGTCAAATCTCAATTAAAAGATACACAGGCTCTTTAGCATGATGCAATGGAGACACACGACAGCAGAGGTGGAAAGTAACGAATTACATTTACTCGCGTTACTGTAATTGAGTAGTTTTTCTGTGTACTTCTACTTTTTTAAGTAGTTTTAAAAAGCCGTAATTTTACTTTTACTTAAGTACATTTTGATTGAAGTATTGTACTGCGCTACATTTTAAATCACATCCGTTACTGAGTAAAAATAAATCATTATTGCAAAGGGGAGGAAAAAAACGCGATCCGGAAACGACTATATTGAATAGAGGGCGCCGGACGCAGAAGAGAACAAGCGCGCAAATATCAGATGGAAACGAACAGGACAGACGTCAGTGACGCAGACCCAGCTGAAAGCAAAACGCCGTCGTGAGCCCCTGGCTACTTTGGATATTGAAAAAAATAACGTGGTGTTGTCTTGGAGGATATCAAATGTGCACAAAATGTGGATGCAAATGAAGAAACACATAGAACATGTTCGGGCACACATCCCTCTGTGCAGATAAAGGTATGTTTATAACTTAAGGCCGAATGATTTCTGTGACGCAGAGGGAATCCCGGTATCCAGTCATGAACATTACCTTTACATTATAACGTAGGATTCACGTCATATAAACAAACTGATGGATGAATGAATAACACGAAAGAATAAATCAAATCGCGACATGGTCTGTAAATATTAAAGCACAAAACATTGCTATATGAATATATGATCTGCTTGTTCTGTCTTTGTGAATGAGCTGCTCCGTCTACTACATACAGAACTCTATTATTCTTAAACATTTTAATGAATTAATGATAAAATTAAGTTGGTAATCTAATTCATAATCATTTATTGAATTAAGTTTATTAGACATGTTTTATTGAATTTTTAATAAACAAAACAAACAAATGGTTTTAAGTTTGTTATGATAAAGCATTTGTTCAACCAAAAAAAAAAGACCAATCATCTTCATTCATTTAACATCATTTTAACTAACCATAATTTAATAATAGGTACAGTTTATTTATTAAATAATTGTTTAATATCGTGATGTTTTCTGAGATAGTTGTCATATCGTGAAAATCTTTTTCTATCACAACCCTACAGGGGAGAGTCCCCCACCCCCACTGTTAAAAAAGTAACTAAGTACATTTTAAATGAGCTACTTTTTACTTTTACTTGAGTAAATTTTTAGACCTGTAATTTTACTTGTACTTTTGTGAAATTTCATTGAAGTAACAGTACTTTTACTTGAGTAGAATATTTTGTTACTCTTTCCACCTCTGCACGACAGCAAATGCTATCTCAAAATTTTGAATGAGTGCATGCATAGGATTTACAATGGATGGAGACGGTGATCTCTTTTGAGTTTCTTCACACAAATCAATCGTTTGGACTCTGAAAACTTGGAATATTTGTTCTTTTTGAATAAACGGTGCCTGTAGTCATATCTGCCTGTAATATCCTGTGTTTTATATTATATTATACACATATGGGTAGGTTTACATGTTCAAACGTGTCTAAATAGTGTAAATAAAACAAATAAATATTTTATGTTGGCTGATTAAATTAATAATCACAAACCAACATTTCATAATGGCAAAATTATAATCTAATATATAATTTCATCATGATGATAATTCCCATGTCCAACACGTCTGTGTATGACGGCAAAGGTTTCTCATTGAGTTCCATGTTTGTCGATATTGTGAGGCCTAGGGGTACCATTAGCATTTTAATTGTGAAGAAGAAGTTCATGCTTCAGTTTTTGACATCTTGGGAGTGAGAATGGATTGTGTTTAAGCATTTGCATTTTAGCTGCTTTCAATGAAGGACATTGTACGTTAAGTGTGTGTGTTTCCAACATGTAAAAATACATGTGTGCTTGGACTGCAATTTTCAGACAAACCTATGAATAATGAGATGACGCTGAACATTAAAGGTGCAATATGTAAGATTTTTGCAGTAAAATATCCAAAAACCACTAGGCCAGTGTTATATATCTTGTTCAGTTGAATACTTACACTATCCCAAATGTTTTCAAATATTTGTAAATCCTGAGAAAATTGCGATTTTAACCAAGGAACCGGGACGTGTGAGGGAGTCGCCTGTCAGTGTCGTCCACATTAACCTAGGTTTCCACTTTTACTGCCGTAGAAACCATGGCAACAGACGTGGACAAGTGAATAATGTCTAGTGACGCGGTGTTGTAGTTTCGTTCAAACATTATGGACCATGGCAAGCAGACTTTGGAACAAAATGAGAAATCAAAAGAGGACCAGTATCGACGTGGCGTTTTCGAGATGGCAAGAGTTTTGCAACAAACTTCGATTTGACAGAGATGCCGTTCTTGCATGTGCTTTGTTAGACAGGTGAGCAAATGTACATAAAACGAATCAATGTTATGTAGCTCAACACAATTAAATATTAGAATATCATCAGTATGAAGTAACCTCTTTGTCATTGGCAAAAGTGCTTTTCAGCTTCAACAGGTTTATAAGCTACGCCCCTACTAGTGTACCTCTAAAATATTTAAATAAATTCTTATTTAAATTCTTATTTAAAGTCTTGCTTATCATGGAATGCTAAAAACAATTTGGATGACTCATCTTGCACTACACCTTTTTGTCCTATCAAATGATGTCTAATGAGAATGTCCCTCCCACTAATATACCACCAGCACCTGGCACCTTCATGACTGTGATGTAACTACAGCCTATGGCTTCTTTACAAATATGGGACAAACGCTTGTTTCGTGTTTCAGTTGGAAATATGCCAACACAGGAAAGAAAACTGTACCTGTTAAGACATTCCATCCTCTAAACTGTTAACCTCATGTTACAGGACCCGCTCAAGTATTTTATTGAAAAATTCAATTGTAAATATCAGTTTATTTGCTTTATCGACAAGACTTGAATCTATACCTGCCTTCATGACGGGCTCTTCATACGAGCCCAAAAGTATTTCAGCTGCATATTTACTGGCAAGAACAGGCTGTTTGTGTGGTTTGTGTGTAAATATTCTTGGTATGTAGATCGTTGGCCGTGAGTCCTACTACCAAAAACAAGTTGTTTACTATGAATCCTGACCTTTCACAAGTGGTGAGCTTACAGACAGCAGCTGGCTTACACAAGAGAAGACGTCTGTTTTTATAGGTTGTTTTTCTTACATCCCTACTGGCAACAACTCATGCTTTGCAAGTATAACTAGAAAACTACATTTAAAGGATATCGATTCAGAGCCACAATTATATATATATAAAAAAAACCCCTTTGACCACTGTCTCTGATATTGCTTCCAGCATGTCATTTATGTTTTTATGTCTTGTTTTGAACTAAATTCCTCTCTGACACCAAGACATAGGCTAGTAGAGTAGAATGTCAGTCGAACAGATGGATTTCATTGCAGTTCAGCGCAATATGCCATTACAGATGTATATTCATTGCTGTATAGTAACTGCGCTCATGATGCACTGGCAGTCCTCAGGAGCTCACCACGTCAGTCGGATTTATGCAAAGAATGTACTAGCCCCAGGCAAAATCTGTGCTTATAGAACTGCAAATATTTTTCTTTCTTTTTAGGGCTGCCTGAGACAGCTAGATAACATTTTCTCAAAAACAAGTTAGTGAAGAGGTATAACAAGGACAAGGCTGGAATAGACTGTTTATACATTTTGTTTCTTCTTCTCATCCACCACGATATGATGTGAAATTATTAATTACCTCAGGTTGATGAGGATGGAGCACCAAGTGTAACCTTACTAATTTCGTGGACTGAATGAATTACATGTGCTAAATGTGAACAAAATGCATTTTGTGATCCAGACAATCATTTTCAAGGAAAAAATGTACATCTCTTTCAAAGAATAACCATTTTGTAACAGACTGGATATTAAAATTACTAGCCTATACATTTCCCCCCCCTTTATCCTATGCCAAAACCAACTGTACATCCACATTTTAATGCTGATTTTTAAATATCATTCTTCACGTGGGACATGCATACTGAGCACCCCTAGGGGGTTTGCATCTTTATCACCTTTTCCACGCTCATTAGTATAAATCCCTGCCTCTGTTTATGAACCAGAAGGAACTATGAATTTCATTGTACAAAATAAGTTTTAGGCAGTGCCGATCCTCCCAATATGCAAAGTATGCATGTTGCGTGGGGCCCCCATTCTATTTAATATAATTTTAATGAGTAATAAAATCTTAGTTTTGTTTTTAATCAAACAACAAAAGAAATAAATCGCTGCTCTTCACTGCATAATTTTAGTAACTGATAAGAAAGAATGTATGTTTAAATCATACTTTGAAGACTGCAGTGTTTTTATTATATATATATATATATATTATTTACATTTGATTATTGAATTTCTGTATAGGCTATTATTAGTAGGCTAAATTGTTCCATTTATATATATTTTCCTATGTATTTGTCCTGTTGTTTGTAATTTATTTTCTTATTTTTTATTGTACTACTGACTGTTTCAACTGTTATTTGTTGACAATGAAACTGCTCAAAAAGAACATGGGGTTGGGGGTCATTTTGGGGTTTTTATGAACGCACTGACATGCAGAGGCCCCCCTCACAAGGTTTTGCTTAGGGCCCCCAGAAGTCTAGGACTGGCATTGGTTTAAGGGGTTCGAATTTTGTGCACAAAATGTGCTGATTTTGATGTTTGTCTTCATATTTACAAAATATACTATTGAAATATTACATTTTGTATTACACAGTTTATTCAGTTGGGCTGTAAAGGGTTTTATTTAAATTTTTTCCTTCACCCTTTTGTCTTTCTTTTCAACTCCAAGATGAAGCAGCCACAGAGGGGCCTTGTTCTCGACAACAATTAAGTAGAAGCAATTTTCAGTATGTATTTTTACCCATCAAATGAACATGTGATCTAAACATTGGTGTTGTTCAGGCCCCCTATGGCTTAGTCAACATCGGTATACTACCTGTTATAATAAGCTGCAAATGGATCTGGTAATCAAAAGTCCACATCATCCTTTGAAATCCACTTGAATTCTGAAGATAAAACAGCCTTCATCTTCAGACATTGTCTTAGTAATTGAGGTGTGTGAAAGTGAGGCTCTAAGATCCTACAACATAAAAGTAACAGAGGGAGAGAGAGAGAAAGAAAGAGAGAGAGAGAGAGAGAGAAAGAGAGAGAGAGAGAGAGAAAAATATATATAATCCATAGGTGTCTACAAAAGCAAGAGGCTGTGAAGACCCCAGCTGCTGACTAGGTCAAATGTAGTCAAGCATCTCTGTATCTGTGCTGTGGCAAGACAAATAACTCGAACCTTCTGTGCTAAGTCCATTAGATCAAAGCCTCTAGAGTAATTTTTCTCTTTTGGCAGGGATTTATCAACAATTTTGCCCTCATCCGTCTTTGTCTGTGATTGTTGACAGTCAAATTATTAGAGGCTAGACAAAGTGTAAAGATTGTGTCCCTTTCTGTTTTAATTACAAAGAATGCAAGACTGTAATTGTTTTCTTTTATGTGGAACAAATAGTTACCGAGGAGGCCAATGTCTCTGACTTTCCTTGGTCTGCGCAATATACATAGCACACATGACAGGGATGATATTAAAGAGTCACAAAACTGGAACCAACCAAATTGCAAACAGTACATAATCTCAAAGCAACAAGAGCAGATCATCTTTGAAAACATGAATTCATTATGTGTATTTAGAACAATGATACAAAGCCACTTGTCATGACAGTGTAATTCTAGCATGGCCGCCAAGGCCATGACTATTTGGCTTACCATTCAAAAGACTCGTGGCATCATTTAAGCTGTTTTGGTCTTTAGAAGTTTCTGATTCCCCGCTGAATTTGTGTTTTCATTTGAGCTCTTCTGGAACTAACTGGTGTATAAATGGTTTTGAATTGTTTTAAAAGTTCTCAGATCTTTTTCTATGTAGTTTATTGCCCTTGCCCTTACATCAATTAGAGCATTTTACATATGATGTGTTTGAGAGAGAGAGAGTGAGAAAAAAAACTCCCTGCTGTGCTCCTCTCAGGATGTAATGTATTCCTCATGAAATGTAATGGCATATTCAAGAAGCGCGCTCTCTCTCTTTGGCTCTCTTGAGGCCTACCTCAAAGCTCTTCGCTGATGGTTTAAAGGCTCCAGGCAATCAGTAACTTGAATCATCCTGAGACAATCTGTAGGCTTGCCAGATTTTCAGGGGAATAAGGTGCCTTCTGGGGTAAAGCTAACTTCGTATATTTAATAGGGTTGGGCATCGTCAAATCTTTGGATATGCTCCTCCCTGCATACGGTGTACAGTTTGGTGTGCAAAGAAATGAAGAAATATGCAAACTGACTAGTCATTGCAAATCAGTGTTTCCTCTATACTGTAGACTATATACTGTAAATATACACATACACATTTCCGTCCATTTAACTGTGGCTGTTTGGTTTTGGAGTGATAATTATTACTGTTGATATGCCCTCCATTTTCTGCCGATAAATTGGACACATTAAATAAAAGCATATTGCCATTTTTTTTTATTCTGATGACTTATTCAACCAAATATTACTCTAAATTAAAGTAAGGCAAACACTTACAATAACAAATATCCTAATATTATAAAATCTATAGCTTTCATGCATGGTTGCCCAAAGTCCTCTACCATCACCTGACCCCAAATATGTAAGATTTTAAATTATGTAGCTTATATTGAGTTACTAATTAGGTGTGTTAAAATAGACTCAGCAGTGAACTCATGGCCAACATTCTTCTTGTCCATGACAAAACTCAACCTGGTTTCAAGACCACTCGCGATTGGCATTTGCTTAGAAAGATCATGTCGAAATCCATCCAAAAACACATTTTATTTTAAATGAGCACTATTGCAATGGTTTTGCTACAATACATAAACATATAAATAAAATAAAAACTAAATTAATACAATTTTAATGTGTTTTTTTCCCCACAAGTATTTAATCTCATATACATTTATTATTTTATCTAGAGACACTTACAAATATTAGAAGCTTAAGTTTTGGTATTATTGTGTACATGAGTGTCTCTTGTGTGTCACACAGTGGAGCATCTGTGTACATTAGTATTTCGTTTGTGAGTCTTTAGGCTATGTCATTCACAATGACATGGAGTTGATGTGCGGGATTTGCTGTTGATGTGCATGTTGGTTGAAGTACTTCTACTGGTCTCTGGATAATTGTTTGTCAAGTGGTTTGTCTATTTTTTTCTTATGCCTTGCTAGAGCTTGACAAAAATATTTCATCTTGAGTCTGCAGTTCATTTCCCGTTTAAAGCTATTTCAGCTTCATTCCCCATGCACTGTGGCCACAATAACAACAGGGAATCCCATGAACCAATTTGAATTTAAAGTGGATTTTCCCTCAGTGGCCTTCCCTGGAGAGTTGTGGCTTGTATTGAATAGAGAGAGAGACTGAGCACCTTACAGTTGAATTCATTGCATTCTTGATGAAATGGAGAAAAGTCTTTACCTCACCAAGCGGTGCTATCCAAAACATTTATTTCAAGAGTACTGCATATATCCTTCTAAAAAGCCATATTAAGACCCTTTTCTGTTCACATCAGGATTTTTATCACTGAAAAGATCAAAATATAATGCTATAATCAACACTTTCTATGATTAACCTCAGTAGCTGTAATAGTAAAAACAGTGAAAGTTTTCACGAGTTCTTAGTATTTTATTTATAAAGATGTTACCCAATGTTTGTACCCAATGGAGACAGTGTTCAAATCAGAGGGCTAAAATTAGGGAAGAAAAAGTGTATGACCCCTTTAAAAAGATTTTGAAGTATAATATTTGGATCCCATACAGAAGGCTGTTGTGGTTTGACGCACAAATTGAGATGCATCAATTTTAAATACTGTTAAGGAGCAAAACTGGTATTGGTTAACCTAACATCGTCTATTTTTAAATTCATATCTATTCCGCTTCACTGTCTACATAGTCAAGGTGTCTAGTGATTTCCAGGAGAATCCCATTTGCACCTTGGAAAGCAGGGAGTTGAAAGCAGGCTGTGATTTTTGTGCGTGACAGGACAGATGGGAAGCACATCTGGGTGGACAGGCTTGATTTCTGTGATGTTCTTTCCATTCTTGCACATAGTCTGTATGTAAAATCCTTCTCTATTTCTTTGTTTCTCTTCAGTCTAACCCTTCACCTACATGGCCGGAGTGGGATGACTGTGTATTTGCCATAGGCAGAACATAATTCGCTTTGGAGTTGAATGTATTCAAGCCCCTAAGCAGATCTTCATTTTTCCCACTATCTACGGCAGCAGCCCAAATTCAGCTTTTGTAGTGATAAAGCGTTGCTCTTATTATAGGGCTTTTTAAAGGTCAAGTCAAATACAAAATTTCATTTAAAAGAGATTTTTGTTTACATGTTCTATGGTCATAGCAGATAATGAAGAGGAGCGCTATAACTGGGCATATATTCAGTTATGCCAGCCTGGTCTCATCGTTAATACATAGGTATTAATACGTTACTTTCAAAGAGACAAAACGTACATCTTAGTACGTTTGGAGAAGTGCTAAAATGTAGAATATAGACGTATTTGCAACATTTAAACGTAGTATTATTACATTTTTACAGCTAAAAAACTTAAAATATTTACGAATTCATCATGAAATCTTTTTTTTTTTAAGAATACAAAACTTAATACTGGTAAAAAATTTTTTTTTGTTATATCATAAAGATATCTATATAATTTCCCTTTGACCATTTTATTGATTAATGTAAGATCCCTAAACACTACCTCAAACCTAAACATACCAATTTAATACAGAATATAAAGAGAATAAAAGGTAAAACGTTGGAAAATGGAAAATATTAAACAAATATTTTGAACGTCTAATCCTACACCCACCCATTAGCATTTATTAAAACAACGTACTGTTATAAATAAAAGCATAACAGAGAGACCAGTGTAATCACAATAATTGATTTATTGCAAAAATGTAAAAAGCGGTACCAAAAGTAGTTCAAATGAAGATGTGTTGCAGGCGCAGTCCTCTCTGGTGGTATATAACAGTTCCCTTTCAGTCGGTCACGTTGACGACGCCGGAACTGACCGACGAATTGGGATCTGCCTTCAGAGACCTATCTGCTTCGAGTGTTTCTAAACGAGCCAATTGACATTGGCATGCGGTTCACGCTCCGCCGCAACGCGGTATAAATACGGAAGTGAAACACCGCATACCGCTTACTTCGGAGCCAAACATTGAGTTTATCCAGTGTTCCTGCGAGTGTTACGACGACTACGAGTCTACAGAGAAGCTCTTTCCGGCTGGAGTTACGGCACATTGCAGCGGCGGTCGCGAGTCTGTGAAGCAGAAAAACAGCTGTTCTGACAGCTCGCTGGGCGCTGTGTGCTCGCAGTGGCTTGCACACTCTAAACCACCGTGAGCAGCGGCCATATCCCCTGTGTGCCTCGGCACGTAAAGAGCATTTTCCTTCTCTTAAAGAGCTACACGGTTTGACCCTGCGTCTTTTTCAAGATGTCATTCAAACCGTGTGATTCTGGATGCGGTTGTTTCCTGTCCTCATTTGATTTGCCACGATCTCTCTCACATGCAAACAGGTGAGATTGTTGTGGGTGATTCATGCTCTCAGGAGAGCATGATCACGCCGGGCGCGTTGTTCGCCTCACCTTTCTCGTAAGGGCTCGAGCGCTCAGCGCGCAGCCGTGTGCCGAGCGCCAGCTGACAGCAGCGCATCAGTCGGCACTCTAGATGCGCGGTCTAGACTATGAAACCTCAAACGGGTTGAGTCCCTTTGCTTATTCCCGATCTAGTTTCTTTCTGGTGCACCAGAAAGGGGCTACTTGGCTAATAAGCCTGGGTGACCTGAGGATTACAGTGGGGCATCCCCGCCGGTACATCCTCGGGCCCCCACTCCTCTATCGCATCATGGGCATGCTGAGACTTTGTTCGTGGGTGGTTCATGTGCTCTTATGAGAACGTGGCCACGTTGGCGCATTGTTCGTCATGCCCCTTGTGAAAAAGGGGTTTTAACGCTCAGCGCGCCGTGTGCCGTCCGAGTCTGGCGGCCACGCCCACTGTCTCTCATGCCTGCTGGCAGCTCAGATGGGACTGCTGGTCCTTTTTGAAAAAGAGGGGACCTAATGTCTCATTTGTGGCTCTGGCAGAGGACAGATGTCAACCGCTGCATCGGAGAGAGGGCTGTTATGCGCTGGAGATGATCATGCTGAGTTTCCCCACTATAATAGTGGGTGCTCGTGCTGAATCAGATTCAGGGTTGACAGCCATGCTTTCCCGGGTGGCTGCCGGGATGTGCATCGGTAAAATTTAGCAGTGTGGAACTATTTGGTGCCAAAATAGGGAACGCCAAAGGGGCCATAATCTGTATAAGTTTTTCCTCTCTCACTGCCCTCTGTCCTGCATGCACGGGGTAGTCCCGACTCAGGGTTATGCAGGAACTGCGTGTGGTGTTAGACCTTGCTCTATGAGTGAGGGAAGCGCTGCGCGCGCCTCTGGGTCAGGCGATGTCCACATTAGTGGTCCAGGAACCTGAGGTTAACTTGGCAGATATGCGTGAGCCCGACAAAGTTTGGTTCCTCAACGCCCCTGTCTGTCAGGCTAGCCTCTTCGGCGACGCTGTCGAGAACTCGCCCTGCAGTTCTCGGTGGCCCGAAGCAGATGGAGGCAAAACGCCCTGCCCGACGACTAGCTGCTGCCTCCACCCTGTCGCCGGCTGCAGTGCCTCTGTCTGCTTGTCGCCGAGGGTGCCCTCGCGCCGCCTCCGCCCCTGCTAAGCCAAGCAGCAGCCTCCACCCGGACAGCAGGTGGCCGGGCGCAGGGGATGCGCCCAACCCGCCCAGGGTCCCGCAAGTCCACTAGCAAGCCCAAGGACAAGCGGCCCTGGAGCGGGTAGCCCAGCGAGATGGGAACTGCTCGGGGCGGTGTCCGCATTCTCCTCCCCGGGAGGACCGGGGAGAATATTTTTCGGTTTCGGTCCTGCCGCTGGCTCTCCGAGTCCAGCGGTACCCACATTCTCAGAGCAGCTTCCTCCTCGCTGGGCTCCAAGAGGGCCAGGTTGGCAGTGTGCGACGCCCCCGGGCCTTGCCACTCCTTTCCTCCCCTCTTTCGCCAGGGGCAGCACCGTGGGCACCGAGGACGCCAACAGGCCTTCTCACCCATGGTCTGCCCCACCCTGGAATATTCGGTCAACACCGGGCCGCCCACGGGCCTCCCGAGTCGGGCTGAATATTCCACCTCTCTGCTTCCGAGCAGTGGGCAGCAGAGTGGGCACTGGGGACGCCACCAGGCCTTCCCACCCACCCTCTGTCCAAACCAGGAGGGCTCTGGCAACACTCGGGCCGCCTCGGGCCTCCCGAGTCGGGCCGGAGCACTCCGCCTCGCTGCCCCACCCCGGGGTCTGTGTTGCCGTTGATCCCGCTTGTTCGGTCCCTGGGGGCCTGGCTAGGTCTCCCAGGGCGTCTCGCTGGCTCATCCGCACCATTAGACTCGGCCACGTGATTCAGTTCACTCACCGGCCTCCCACAGGGCATCCTCTTCACCACCGTGTGGAGCAGCGATGCCCATGTCTTGCGGTCAGAGATCGATGTCCTACTGGCGAAGGACGGTCGAGCCGGTTCCTCCAGCCGATATGAGGTCAGGGTTTTACAGCCCTTACTTCATTGTGCCCAAGAAAGGTGGTGGGTTAGGACCAGTCTTGGACCTGCGTGTTCTGAATCGGGCCCTACACGAGCCCCATTCAGGATGTGGACGCAAAACGCATCCTCGAGTGCATCCGCCCCAAGACTGGTTCGCAGCGATCGACCTGAAGGACACGTACTTTCATGTTCCATTCTCCGAGCAAGGAAGGCATATCAGTACAAGTCCCTGCCCTTCTGGCTGTCCCTGTCGCCCGCGGCTTCACGAAGGTCGCGGTGGCAGCCATTGTTCCGCTCAGAGAACGCGCGCTCGGATTCTCAACTACCTCGACGACTGGCTGGTACTGGTCCAGTCTCGGAGCAGTTGTTCAACGCAGGGACATGGTGCTCCGCCACCTCAGCCTGTTGGGCCTTCGGGTCAACCGAGAGAAGAGCAGACTCTGTCCCACACAGAGGATCTCTTATCTCGCACGGAGTTGGATTCGTCAACCGGACTGCTCGCCTCACAGAAGGGCAAGTCCAGGCTGTGCTGAACTGCTTGAATACGCTTCAAGGGCAGGACGGCGGTCCCACTGAAAAATTTTCAGAGGCTCCTGGGCATATGGCATCTGCAGCCGCGGTAACGCCGCTCAGATTGCTACATATGAGACCGCTTCAGCACTGGCTTCATGGCCGAGTCCCGAGATGGGCGTGGCAGAGCGGCAGGTACCGGGTCCCAGTCACCCCGTACTGCCGCCAAACCTTCAGCCCGTGGCCTCGTCCACGGGTGGAGGGCCACGCATAACGGGCACGCAGTTTTGGGTCTGTGGACGGGCCCCAACTGCGTTGGCATATCAATTGCCTAGAGTTACTGGCAGTACGCCTCGCCTGGCCCGGTTCCCAAGAAGCCGCTTCGGGCAAGCACGCACTGGTCCGCTTCGACAGCACTGCGCCGCTATGCGCACACCAACCGACAGGGTGGTCACGCTCGCTGCATGCCCGCTCGCCCGCCATCTCTCCCTGTGGAGTCAGAAGTTTGTGAGGTCACTGCCATGCACATCCCAGGTGCACTGAACCAGACAGCCGACGAGCTCTCGCCAGTCGACACCTCCGGGCGAATGGCGACTCCACCCCGAGTGTCCAGCTGATATGGGACCGGGAGGCACAGGTAGTCCTGTTTGCCTCCCGGACTCGACCCATTGCCAGGGGTACTACTCCCTGAACGGAGGTACCTTAGGCATAGATGCACTGGCGCACAGCTGGCCCCGGGACCTACGCAAGTATGCGTTCCCCCAGTGAGCCTTCTCGCACAGACACTGTGCAAGGTCAGGGAGGATGAGGAGCAGGTCTTGTTAGTTGCGCTCTACTGGCCCAACCGGACCTGGTTCCCAGAACTCTCACTCCTCGCGACAGCCCCTCCTTGGCCGATTCCCCTGAGGAGGGACCTTCTTTCTCAGGGGCGGGGCACTATGGCACCCGCGTCCAGACCGCTGGAAACTCTATGTCTGGTCCCTGGACGGGACGCGGAGGTTCTAGGTGGCCTACCACAAGCAGTGGTAGACACCATCGCTTCAGCTAGAGCCCCCTTTACGAGGCGCCTCTACTCTCTGAAGTGGAACCTGTTCGTCGAGTGGTGTTCTTCCCGCCGGGAAGACCCCCGAAGGTGTTCGGTTAACGTTGTGCTTTCCTTCCTGCAGGATGGGTTGGATCAAGGCTGTCTCCTTCCACTCAAAGTATACGCCGCAGCAATAGCGACGTATCACGATGCAGTAGATGGTAAGTCCTTAGGTAAGCACGACTTAATCGCCAGGTTCCTCAGAGGTGCGAGGAGACTAACCGCCAACTCTCACGTGGTCCTGAGACCCGGCCTGGATACGTGCCCAAGGTTCCTACCACTCCCTTTCGGGACCAGGTGGTGAACCTGCAAGCTGCCTTCGGAGGAGGCAGACCCAGCCCTAGCTTTGTTATGTCCCGCCCGCGCTCTGCGCGCTACATTGCCCGGACACAGAGCTTCAGATCCTCACAGCAGCTCTTCATCTGTTACGGAGGCCAGCAGAAGGGAAAGGCTGTCTCCAAGCAGAGGTTAGCCCACTGGATAGTGGATGCTATCGCCTTGGCCTACCAGTCCCAAGACGTGCCTTGCCCGCTTGGGTTGCGAGCTTACTCAACAAGGAGTGTTGCCTCCTCCTGGGCGTTGGGTCAAGGCGCCGCTGACAGATATATGTAGAGCTGCGGGCTGGGCGACACCTAACACGCTCGCTAGATTCTATAGCCTCCGTGTAGAGCCGGTATCTTCCCGTGTACTCGCCCCCAGTGGCCAGTAGCGCTAAGTGCCCGTTCTAGTGTCGGCTTGCATGCGCCACTCCGCCCTCTGGGCCGGATACGCGCGTCTATTTTGCTCCAGTTGTGTTCCCGGAAACGGCTAACCCTGTGAGTTCCTCCGCCACCCCTTCGGTGTCAGACGGGCGGCCGCCTGACGCCAGGCCTGCACCCGTATGCTTGTGGAACGTGTGTAGGCTGGGTATCCATATTTAGCGGTCCCCTCACGGCTACCCCATATGTGTATTCTCCACGGTATCAGCTACCCTAATTGGCTAGCCCGTGTCTTTCCTCGACAGAGCCCCTCTGTCGTTCCTGGAGGTGCTCTTCCCCTGGGACCAGGCTGGAATCACCCCAGGGACTGCCATATGTTGCACTCCTGCTAGGTTAGTCCGTATGTGTATTCACCACCTCTCCTTCCATTGAAGGACGTGGCTCCGCAGTATGCCATCTCCCGAGACGGGTATGCTTTCCTAGCGTTATCCAATAGTCACGCTGAGTGGGTCTTGCAGGAACAGCAGTGACTGTCCTTCCTGCCGGGAGCCCTGACTCCCACTCCAACATAGGAGTGGTCCAGCGAGCTCAGGCAGGGCGCTGGAAGGGCCAGCATCCTGGCGTGTTGGTAGGGATCCCAATTCGTCGGTCAGTTCGACGCACGCCGAACGTGACCGACTGAAAGGGAACGCCGTTACGTATGTAACCCTCGTTCCCTGAAGGAGGGAACGGAGACGCACGCCCCGCCGCCAGGTGCTGTGCTTCCGCTGAAGGACCTGCCACTAGTTTGGCTCCTCAGCAGAAAATGAGTATGCGGTGTTTCACTTCAGATTTATACTCGCGTGCGGGCGGAGCGTGAACCGCATGCCAATGTCAATTGGCTCGCTTAGAAACACTCGAAGCAGATAGGTCTCTGAAGGCAGATCCCACGTCGATCAGTTCCGACGCACGCCTCCGCCTCCCTCCTTCAGGGAACGAGGGTTACATACGTAATCGAGACGTTTTGTATGAGGTACAGAGCAGAATGTAAATTATTAATCAATGAAAATATTAATCCGGCTTCTCTCCGTGAAGTTGCGCGTTTCCCATTTCAAATACAAATCGACTGTAACACGGCATGTCAAAATCTGTGACGAAGCAGGCGAGAGCCAATGAGCGTTCGATTCCACTGCCGTAAATCATGTCGTAACGCTTCATGAGGGCACGTTTTTTGAATTTGAATTCACAACGAGCGCGAGATTTGATGTTTACCGTCGCGCTAGTGAGAGGAGATGAAGACTAATGGAAGGCTAATGGAGATGAAGATCCCTGGATAAAGGGCTCAATTTGGATTTGTTTCTCGCAAACATTTGGATTCTAACGATTTGGATTACACCGAACGAATAAAGTGTTGTGTTTTGTGAATTGATGTTGTGTTTTGGTGTATCTTGTGATCGCCAGTTGCTGAATAGGAGAAAACGCCCTTTTATGTCTCACGGCAAACAACAAGCTAAATACTTCAAAATGGTTGGCAAGAGTGTTATTCATCTTAAGGTTTTAAAATGCAGTCTTCTTTTAACATTGTCTAGTCATCCGAAATGAGTCGGTAGCAGAAGTCACGAACAGAGCAACATGTTATTTTATATTAACGTTAGTGAGATTAACTTAGTAAAATGCATTTAACAAATGTGACTGAAAACATGTATTGATGTGACTGTTGGATATAAAATAAACAATATTAATGCCACGATTTTGATATTAATGCATGGGAACCGGTGGCTGGTAACTTACATGTTCACACTTGGATACAAAGATAATTTACATTTTAGTGCTGTCAATACGTCGTCAATATTGTTCATTTTAGTGCTGTTAATAAGTCAGTATTGTACGTTTTATTGTGTGTGAAAACGTAAGTAAATGTACATGTAGTAGAATCACACTTTACGTAAAAATACTCACGTATTTTCATGAGATCGCGTTGGTTATGCAGTGCACTTTTAAGAGCTATTTGGGATTGCAGTGGTAGAGCGTGAGCGTCCACCACAACCTAATATTCACAACCAACCCGCAAGATCTGGAGCTTCACCCTTTCAAATTACATTTGTGCATTTACATGGTTTTCATAATTCCTTTGGTGAACTAGACATTTAAACAACACAGTGTTTATAAATAAAAGTTATTGTTACTGTGTCTATTGGTTTGGGCAAAACATATTAATTTTGAACAAAATGCTGAGGTCTGCCGCTTTGGGGATGTGTCTGTAAAATGCAAAGTGAGTGTGCATGTATAATCTGTGACTGCTTTCCATAAACAGTCAATAAAATCAACATTTCTAAAGTTTGCCGGGGTCGGTAAGATTTTTAAAATTATTTTTGAAAGAATTCTCTATGCTCACCATAGAGCTCACTCATTAATTTGATCTCAAAACAGTAGTACTGTGAAATATTATTAGAATTTAAACTATTATAACTTTTGTAATATATTTTAAAATCTAATTTATTCCTATGATGGCAAAGCTGAATTTTCAGCATCATTACAGTGTCACACAATCCTCTAGAAATCATTCTGATATGCTGATTTGCTGCTCAAGAAACATTATTATCAGTTGAAAGCGGTTGTGCATGCTTAAAGGGTTACCAACAGTTCACTCAAAAATTTCAAAAACCCTCATGTTCCAAATCCGCAAGATAGATTATATGTGAATAAAACGACCTGAAAGTGAGTAATTAATGACAGCATTTACATTTTTGCGTGAAATAACCCTTTAATATTTTGTGGAAACCGTGATCTTTTTTATTTCAGAATTCTTTGATGAATAGAAAGTTCAAAGGAACAACATTTATTTAAAATATAAATCTTTTTGACAGTAGTTCTTTACTGCCTGTCTTGATCAAATTAATTTAATTCCTTGCTGAATGAAAGGAAGTATTTCTTTAAGCAAAAAAGCTTATCAGTGCCGATATCCTCATGGGCGCCATGCCGACTTCGGGCGGCCTGAGTTTGAGTCCTGGCTCGCAGACCTTTCACGATCCTGTCCCCCTCTTTCTCTCCCACCTCACTTCCTGTCCACACTATGATATCCTATAATAAAGGCAAAATCTTACTGATGGCAAAATTTGAATGATAGTGCATATTACGCTAAACTTTATTTCTAAACGCTTAAGTATGAATAGTGTCAAATTAAAATACTTTTGTTAATCCAGCCACAGTCTGGTCAAAATGAAAGCATTTAAAATTTAAGTTAAATATCAAAATTTCGCTATTGGCATATTTTGAAATGCTCATGACACTGTCTGCACCTCAAAACAATCAGCATTCATAATCTCTCATTTACATTAAGGGTGTACTCACATTAGGCACGGTTGCCATGAACCGGGCCCGAGTACGATTGTCCCCCCTCCCCACTCCCCCTCTGGCCTGCACTCACATAGGGTTTCAGCATTCGTGCCGGAGCACACTTACGTCATTATGGTGCGACGGTTTCGGGATAAACAGGAAAAGCGTCATGAGCGTCATGATATCCATGACGAAGAAGATAGTCACAGATTTTTTTAAATATATCTGAGTTTTTATGTGTTTTGTCCAGCTGTTCTTGTATGCTCTCATCTGCCCAAATTTCCAACAAGCATTGCACCTCTGCCGTAGACCGAAGCGACCCTGTCCCCGCCATGTTGGTTTTGGAGCGTTGCAAAACCATGACGTCACGCGTCCTGTTCCGTGCTCCAGCACGGTTAGCGCTCACACTGCATGCGAACTGCGCCCGAGTCCAACTGAACCGTGCTCTGGCCCACCTCTTCCAAGCGGGCCAGGGCCGGCTAATCGAGCCGCGCCCGGGCACGGTTCGGACTTCGGAGCAATCACACTAGTCAAACGAACCGCACTTTGGTGGTCCAACGCACTCGGGCACGGTTCAAACTTTCTAGTGTGAGTACACCCTAAGTTGAGCACCTATCACATTTTTTGATGCTATGACTGCATGCACTGCTGTTTGTCCCACAATCCAACATGCAGGCGTGCTGTTTAGGTCCCATAGAGACTCTGTGTTTAATGACCACCAGTGGACACGTACGGTCTGTGGATTCCTCCCATTGTGCCAGCATTGTTCATGTACAGTCATATGGGAGAGTATCTGTCAACATTGCTGTAATATTCTGTTATAGGTTTTTTGTTCAAGGAATGGAATAGCTTTGCATATGTTTAACGTCTCTGTTTGGCAAATGAAACCAGGCAAGAAATTGAGTTATACTAAGCTCTCATGTTTAGCCTACTGATAAGGTCCAGTTCAGGCACCGGATAAGAGCATGATAATATTTGTTTTTCTATATCCTCTTCTAAATTCTCCAGTGGGCCTAGCGGACCATGAACAAGTATACTTGGCCTACCTTTAGCCACTACTGGCTCACTCTCCCATGCTTAAGGCTGTGAGCACTTATAAGGCAGTTAGATACGGTGGAGGTGAGGTATGTCATCTGGAATAATTTCACACTTAAACGTATCCCAGCCAAAGCAGAGCACCATGTGTGCCCACTAAATCAAGTCTTTGGCTGCCCACGCTACAAATTGGTCATAAGTCCACTGTAATAGAGACCATGTGAGGCCCAACATCCCTTGGCATTCTTCAAACTGCCCCTTCTGAATGCTTGCCAAAGCGAATAGTAGGAAAAAAATGGTAGAGTGAAGTGGTTCACAACAGGAGTGCTGCCTAAATGGTTTTCCTGTATATGAAAAGGCCTATAGAATAAAGAAACATGACAAAATACATTTCAGGTTGTTGAGCACTAGTTTAGACCGTACAATTTCCATGAAATATTATTTGAAAGCTGTGTCTTATTGACAATATCTATCTATCTATCTATCTATCTATCTATCTATCTATCTATCTATCTATCTATCTATCTATCTATCTATCTATCTATCTATCTATCTATCTATCTACTGTCTGTCTGTCTGTCTGTCTGTCTGTCTCCGGGCTCATTCGTTCGTCTGGCCTGGCCCGTCCGCCCGTCTGGCTCCGTCTGTCCCATTCCGTCCGTCCGTCCGTCCGTCAAATCCCGCTCCGTCCGGTCCATCCTGCCCGCATCCATCCATCCATCCATCCATCCATCCATCCATCCATCTCTCTCTCTCTCTCTCTCTCTCTCTCTCTCTCTCTCTCTCTCTCTCTCTCTCTCTTTATATATATATATATATATATATATATATATATATATATATATTTATATATTTATATAACATAATCTCCAAAACTGCAGCTCTTGTGGGGTGTTCCTGGTCTGATGTGGTCAGCATCTATCAAAAGTGGTCCAAGGAAGGAAAAGTAGTGAACTGGTGATAGGGTCATGGGCGGCCAAGGCTCATTGATGCACGTGGGGAGCAAAGAGGGAATTATTACATCACATGGATGGCCGGGTGCATGTGTGTTGCTTACCTGAGGAACACATGGCACCAGGATGCAGTATGGGAAGAAGGCAAGCTGGCAGAGGGCCTTTTTTTTTTAAAGGACGTTGTCAATTAATGATGACTCTACACCGCTGGATTTAGCTTGCACTTCTGGATTCTTGAACATTAGAGATAACTGTTTATATTGTAATAGTTTAAACCTCCACAAAATACCACATTTGTCCATATTTTATTTAATATTACCAGTTATTATTAACAACGAATTATTCATAGTTATGAACTTCTTTTTGTTTTTTCTTTAATTTTCTTGTGCTTTGATATAATACTGTAACTTTCCTACTGTTGTTGTTATTTGACACACATTTGTGTCTTGTACATGTAAACATTATAATAATAATGAATAAACTGTGGCAAGACTTGAAGGGGGAGGAGAATTAATGCGTGCATCACGTTTAGTCGATAAAACACTTCAACTAAGGATAACCAGGCACCGCTCATCCCCTGACCAATACCATCCCTACAGTGAAGCGTGGTGGTGGCAGCATCATGCTGTGGGGATGTTTTCCAGCGACAGGAAAGATGAATATAGCAATGTACAGAGACATCTTGATGAAAACCTGCTCCAGAGCACTCTGGACCTCAGACTGGGGAAAAGATTCAACTTCCAACAGGACAGAGACCCTAAGCACACAGCCAAGATAACAAATGAGCGGCTATGGGACAACTCTGTGAATGACTGAACATCATGGATTGAACATCTCTGGAGCGATCTGAAAATGGCTGTGTACCGACATTCCCCATCCAACCTGATGGTGCTTGAGAGGTCCTGCAAAGAAGAATGGGAGAAATTGCCCCAAAATAGGTGTGCCAAGCTTTTAACATCATAATTGGTATAACTGGTGCTGTAATTGGTGCCAAAGGTGCTTCAACAAAGTATTGAGCAAAGGCTGTGAATACTTATGTACGTGTGATTTTTTTTACATTACATTTTTTTTAAACATTTTTTTTTAAACATTTTTTATAAATTTAACAAGATTTCAAACAAACTTCTTTCATGATGTCATTATGGGGTTTTGTTTGTACACTGTAAAAAAATAAATCCTTAAAATAACGGAAAAAGTACTCGCAGCTCATTACCTGGACATTGTCCAGTAATTTTACGGACATTTCCGTTAACCCTAACATGGAACGCAATGAAGATCAAAAATTTGAATTCCTGTAAAAAAAATGTAACATGTACTTACTGTATATATATATATTTATATAATTTATCTTATAAATATAATTATTTTATATATAAATATAACATATTTTTCTTAAATATATACATGCACTTGTGTGTATTTATATATATATATAATAATTATACACAGAACACAGACATATATTATGTAAACACAAACTTTTATTTTTGATGAGATTAATCTAGATTAATCTATGCCCACTACTAAAATATATATATATATATATATATGCAGTGTTATCCAAAGGAACGTACAGTATCAACCTCACCACATTACACAGGGCTCATAAAGAGGTAGGGCAGTTATTTGCAGTTAGCCTGTTGTTAAGTCCTTGTATTCATAGCACAAAGCAGGATTCAGACCTTGGTTGTTCTGTGGTCTTGGTCTGACGGGTATGCCTCAAAGCCACATAGACTTTGTTATTATTTCATTCACCTCGAGCTGCACTGTTGCATTCCAAACACAGAGACCCCCCGAAATGTGCTTATGCCAGCAAATCCCTCCAACAAGCAGGTGTTTGGATCCCTCCAGCCTTATTTCGTCCATCACCTGCACCCCGTCTCTCTGCTTGTTCCTGAGTTGTTTTCTTCTTCTCGGGCTTCCTGTCGAGTGCCCTCAGGTCCAGGCTCAGCCAGCTGTTCAAACACCTGCACAGGATAAGGCAGACATTCAGCTGTTGAACCACACCGGTCATTGCTGCTGTTCCAATACACCAAGGTGATGTCATTTGTAATCGGAGGTATTCATATGTAAAGTGAGGTTCTTGTAAACATACATTTTGTTATGTTTACGTAGACACTGCAACATATATTATTAATGTATTGGCAGCATATGTGCCGGTCCTACACTTCTAGGGGCCTTAAACTAAACTTTGTGAAGGAGACCCCCTCAAAATGACCCCAGCCCCCGCCCCATATGTTCTTTCAGAGCAGTTCCACTGTGTCAACAAACAACATACAGCGAGTTGAATTTCAATAAACATTAGTACTAATGACAATGGTTGTCCGTATGCAAGGTGCAACAAATTAATATAAATAAAATATATTAATATATAAAGGAAAACATTTAAAAAAATAAATAACAGAGCTGAAATGATTTTCCAAATGCATGATATACCAACGAAACCAAGAAATCTTAAATTAACATACTAAAATTAATTTATTCTCTATTATATTAGAGAATTGTTTTATTTAATACAATTATTCTCTAAATGTACTATCTACACTAATGGGCATTGTTTTTAAAGCACTTGACATGTATGACTGAACAGGAATGTGTTTATTTCTTATAGTTAAACCACGAGAGAACATTTGATTGTTACTGACACTTTTAGAATTTATTTATTTATTGGTTTGTCAAGACTACACTGTAAACCCAAAATAAGTTAGCAAACCTAAAAAAATGGAGGTGATCGGTTACCTCAAATATCTTATGCAGAACTAACAGATTTTTATTTTGTATTATGCATGTTAATTGGTCTTAACTTGAAATATTTGAGTAGCTATAACTCATATAGTTAATTTAAAATTGTCATCTTAACTTAAATATTTTTAATAGTGGAAACATAACTTGCTATAATTAGCTAAATCAGTATATACTAGCTTGCTAATTGGTAACACAATGCTTTGATTAGCATACAGTAGCAATTGCTGAATACAGTGTAAATAAGAATTTTAAATGTTACAAAAAATACATATCTACTTTGTTCTTGGTGCATTTTCTTTTTTTTCTGCTCTGGACAGATAGCTTCTTTTGAAAGTCATTCACACAAAACATCATCAGGGCAACACACATGAAAGTATTTTACAGTAAAATGACACATAATGCAGTGACCAATATAAGTAAATATAAGGGATTTGTAAAAAAAAAAGAAGATATTAATTAACTAATGCACAGCTTTAGAAATGTAAAGAAGTGTTACATTTTAGATGCTGTCAATGTCCATGTATTTAGTGTCCAAAGGTGTAAACATGTACAAATAGCTAAAACTACAAATTTTTCAGGCTACTGACTCTGTCCCCATGTCATACCCTTGGTGGAATAGCTGATTCATGTTTATGCAGTGTCAATAAATAGAGTAGTCTAATGGTACTTCTAAGGCTTTTGACTCAAGTGGTTCAGAGGCTTTGCATGTTGTGGAAACCGAGACATTAGTTCTTGACAGCCAGCCTGCATGAGGGCTTCTATTAAAAGGTAAAAGAATCCACCCTACGGAAGAGAACAGTGAGGAATGCAAAACAGTCGACCATTTCCGGAGTTGGCACCCTTTTAATCTAGTGTAACTGCAAAATTAACGCTAACTTAGTGTTTTACAGACTGTTCCATAAGCGGCATATGGAGTTAGGAAGACAACATGGCATGTCCAAATACAATGATCGTGCAACATCCTGTCTACTGAGATACCTTCATCTGATCGATTTTTGAAGGCAGCATCGCCTATAATATCCCACAATCGTTTGCATTCAATTCAGTGACAATTGAGCTAAAAAACAAAAAACCATCTGAAAGTTGAGGTCGATGGCCAATTTTGACCAACTTTTTACACTTTTTCATTTCTGGCAAGAAATTAGTATTGTAGCCATTAAATCGCTTGGTTTTAACCACAGCTCTCTCTAATTTGTTGGAGATCATTAAACTGTTATGCTTCCTCAGAAGCCTGTCTGAAACCAGTTTCATGAAGAGCCTTTATGCTCAAATGCTGCCTCCAAAGTCATTGCCTGTTTGGGCAGCAAGGCAATGCTGCTCAAGCGTTTGAAGCTGCCTATAAGTTGCTATGGAATATAACCAAAGACTTTAGATGTTGCACTTATATTACTATAAATGGTAGAAAGTACAACACACAATATGGTAGAATAAGTTCCGCCTTCTAAATAAAATAACACAAATTCATTGTGTCACTGCAGCTGCATGTTAAAAGCTCATTTTGTCATAGAAACAGTAAGTGTTGTGCGCTTATAGGATGGCTCAAGAAACAATTTTTATGGGACTGTTTATGTGAGATTTTGTTGCTGGTTTGAAATATGGTATTGAAAAGTGAGAGTGGCAAGCAGTTTTTGAAATTTCAGGATTTCCCCATTTGCGTAAATGGGGCATGGACTTGGGTGCTCGCAACAGCTTTCCAGAAGCGTTGCAAATATAGAGTTGCCGAGTGAACAAACTTTCCTTGAAAGGGACTTTGATAAGTTCTAAGTCACAGCACATTTTAGATGATAAGAAAAAAAACAAAATCTTATATTCTGGAAAATACAGTATATGTATTTTAGTATCATAACCCACTATACTGTGTTTCTTTTGAAGACATGCTGACAGAGAATTACACTATAGCAAATAAATAAATAATCAACCTTTCGCAAATGCATTCAAATGGAGAAAACCATTTCCGCTTACACACATCATGTCTCACCCCTGACTCACCTCACCCCTCAGTTTCAATCCATATGAGTCATGCTGTGGTATTGAGGCCTTCCTGTGTGTCTGCTCCTGGCCCAATTGACTATTGTCTTGATGATGTAGTGAAAATTGGAGGATGCTGGGCCCCGGGCTCCCTGTGGACTTCCTCAGCTGTAACCCTAAGGATGAAAAAGCCAGACCCACATTAACCCCTTGCAATTCCCATATCCTCCTCTGTCCCAAGGCCAGGGGCTTCAGAGGGTCCTACATTATTCATGTCCTATTGAAATGATATGCTGTCTACCTGCGACCAAACATAATGAATTCTGAGGCTGTTGAGAATTCTAACTAGCCAAGGCACTAAACCTGAGGAACAATAAACGGTTATACCCCTTATCTACCCTCTATGACAATGTTAGAAGGGTTAATGTTTCAGGAAAATTGTCATTTGTTTGCCAAAAATTCAAATTCTGTCATTTGTTTGCCATGATGTCACTCAGATATTTTGAAGAAATGTTTTTGTCCAAGTCAGTGTGGCCTAAAAAAACATTGGACCCCATTGATATTTACTGTGTGAAAAAAAAGAACATACAAAGAAGAATAAAACATATTTTGTGTTCCATGGAAAGTCATAAAGGTTTGTTTTATGTTAAAGTTTGTTTTCTTTAAAGCCCTGAGTGTAAATCTTTAAAGAACGGAAAATCAGAAATGTTACCTTTGCTCTGAAGTACTCAAATTAATTAATTAAAGCTTAAGAAATGAATAAAATTGACAAAAGCACAAATAAAATTACTAAAATGTAAATAAAAAATAAAAAAAAATAGAATAAAAGCAAAGTAAACCCATTTGAAGTAAACCCATCTGGATAGAATCTTTTTTTATATGCGTTACATTTTGTAATATAAGAGCAGAATAAGACCATAAAATAAAGGAAGTTATAGATCATTTTAGTCACATATATCTCACGCTCCCTATCTCAGACGGCCAGGACTAGTAAAAGTCATGCTTTGGGTATAGAGACATGAGCTTCAGAGATATTGGAAAAAGGACCCATCTGTTAAGAGTATCTCAGTCCCTCTCAAAAAAAGCCCACGCCTTCAGAAAGCGAAGCTTTGAGGAGGGGGGATGGAGGCCGGGTAACCTCACATGGGGCGCCCCTTTCTGCCTGAGAGGAGATGCACATACCAAGAACTTCATCAAGAGTGCAAGACATCCATCATTCGCCCCAGTGCCATTATAAACAATACAGAGCCAGCCATGGAGAACCCCAAATGGTGTTCCACCTCTACTCTGACAAGATAGATGGTCCAGCTTCTTGGAACGGGCATCGGTGAAGAGCAGACAAAGCGGCCCATCTGCTGGTGGATTAAGACAAGACTGCATGATTTATTTTAATATTTAGACGTGCATACACAAAGTGTTATTAGCCATTTGGAGGGCGGGCCCCACTGGCACAGTAAGTAATTGCTACTAAATGGCTGTGTATAATGAAAGATCTCACAGCGCTAAACCAAATCACCTCCCTGTTGCTAAGTAATCACCATCAAACACGTTTGCATGCAGTGCATTCAGCGTTCAGGTTGCAATGGGTTGTCGGATTTACATAATTACATTTGCCGGATTTCAATTAAAGTTTTATGGAGAAGAAGATATATGCGGTTAAACCTTAGCATGCAGGTCTTTGAAATGGAAGATGTATTGTACAGATTGTATGAAGTGCGTGATTTCCACAGCCCGCTCTGTTAACATCAAACGGCAGGATGTGACAGCTCAGATGCCACGTCGAGGAAGGAAAAAGCTTTGTTGTGGGCCTCAATGTGCTCTGACGATCGAGCTGAACCTCAAAGATGACTGGAGTAGCTATCATTAAAATAGATGACCAGGCAGACAGAATGGGTCCCCACTAGCTATATATATATATATATATATATATATATATATATATATATATATATATATATATATATATATATATATATACACACACACACACAGGATGAACAGGATGTTGAAAACATTTTTCATATTTTAACATTTATTTCACAGTTACTCTCCAAATTAATGTAGAAACAACTTAAAGACTGTATATTTGAAATACTTGTAATGCCATCTTTTTATGAATGAAGGCCAGTATCACTGATAATAATACTGCTACCGTTTTAAACATTAATGATATAACATTACAATATAACTGAAAGCTATCAATTTAAACAAAATTCAGCATTAATTTATTAGGCTTTACAGAAATAACTTTTAATTTAAGTGAAAATAAAACAATCTTCACATAAACCCATGATAATACATGTCATACCTGTGGCCTTCAAATATAATCAATATGCAAAAATTTAATAAAGTTATCAAACACTTGTCTTAAATTATACATTAAATATAGATGAATTCTTATTAAAGCTACATTTTTCTCTGTTACCTTTGATTAACATTAATGACAGATATCATGTTTTATAAGGCTGCTGCCACTACCACTGTCTCAACCAGCAGACTCAAACAGCATTTTGGCATAATTCTGAGTGTGTTATTGTTTGTTCATGCGCAAGAGAACTCGATTTTGGCACGATGTCTCCACGCTGGAGTGGAGCACGTTCTCGTTTGTCTTGACTCTTGTTGTGCTTGAATGGTTGAAAAGCATTTGTATGAATACGAGTGATCAAATAATGTAATGCTCGCTCAAGGGTTACAGAAAGAATGGATGCTGTTTTAATTGCGTTAAATAATGTGTTAAACTGAAAAAAATAATCGCCTGCATTAACATCCTAATTTTGACAGGCTATATATATATACACTATATTGCCAAAAGTTTTGGGATGTCTGCCTTTAGATGCACATGAACTTTAATGACACACCCGTAGGGTTTAATATTGAGTTGGCCCACCCTTTGCAGCTATAACAGCTTCAGTTCTTCTGGGAAGGCTTTCCACAAGTTTTAGGAGTGTGTTTATGGGAGTTTTTGACCATTCTTCTAGAAGCGCATTTGTGAGGTCAGGCACTGATGTTGGATGAGAAGGCCTGGCTCGTAGTCCCTGCTCTAATTCATCCCAAAAGTGTTCCTTGCAGGCCAGTCAAGTTCATCCACACCAAACTCTCTCATCCATGTCTTTATGGATCTTGCTTTGTGCACTGGTGCGCAGTCATGTTGGAACATGAAGAGGCCATCCACAAACTGTTACCACAAAGTTGGGAGGATGAAATTGTCCAAAATGTCTTGGTATGCTGAAGCATTAAGATTTCCTTTTACTGGAACTAAAGGGCCATGATCAACTCTGTAAAACAAAACTACACCATAATCCCCCCTCCACCAAATGTTATACTTAGCACAGTGCAGTCAGACAAATATCGTTCTCCTGGCAACCGCCAAACCCAGTCTCGTTCATCAGATTGCCAGACAGAGAAGTGTGATTCGTCAATCCCGAGAACACGTCTCCACTGCTCTAGAGTCCAGTGGCGGAGTGCATAAGCACATGGTGATGTAAGACTTGTATGCAGCTGCTCGGCCATGGAAACCCATTGAGTTATTGAGCTAATCTGAAGGCCACACAAAGTTTGGAGGTCTGAATACTGGCTGCAGAAAGTTTGGTGACTTCTGCGCACTGTTGGCAACCTATCACGGGACCATGTTTGAATACACTGAGGTAGGCTACTGAGAGCGGCCCATTCTTTCACAAATGTTTGTAGAAGCGGTCTGCATGCTTAGGTGCTTGATTTTATACACCTGTTGCCATGGAAGTCATTGGAACACCTGAATTCAATTATTTGGAGCTCTAATATATATATATATATATATTAGTGGTGGGCCGTTATCGGCGTTAACGTGCTGCGTTAACGTGAGACTATTATTGGGCGATAAAAAAATATCGCCATTAATCTAGTCGCGGATGTATAGCTACCTAGCCGAATTGCACTGTAGAGAGCGAGAACGAGTCTTCGAACCTGCGTATATGCTGTGAAATTACCACATCAAGCGTGAACGCTGTCTTCCGAACTCGGGTGCGCACCCACAAACCGCACTCCTGTCCTGACGAGCGTGAACGACATATTGTAAGCAGAGAGCTGTAAATCTAATTTCTGCTCGTCGTCAGCATTCTTTAGAGCATTTGCAGTAAGTTACATTCGCGGCAGATAGACGCAAGTGCCATAACCTACTGAAGCTTTGGTTACAGAACCAACAGTTCAAAAACAAAAATATGAAAGTTAGTTGAACAGCGCTATTCATTTTGCCACCTTCTCGCTCGACATCGTTACCAAGTAACGGGGTAAACAGCTGCTGCTTTGATGACGCAAACGCACCCCGGTTTCGGACCCAAATAATATAATGCTATGCCATTCACATACTTTGATTGTTCCCCCCTCCCCCAGCAGGGGGAGGGGGGAACAATCAAACTCGGGTTCGGTCCAGGCAATCGAACCAAGTGTGAAAGCACCAGTCATTATTTGGGTAGCACACATATTCTGAATGCCTTCGGCAGAATTCAAATGAGCCATTTTAATCTAGATTAATCTAGATTTATTCCAAGATCACAGTGAGATTAATCTAGATTAAAAAAATTAATCTATGCCCACCACTAATATATATATTCATTAGAGTTGTAACGATACACAAAAGTCACAGTTCAGTACCTCGATTTTGGGTCACGTTTCAATACGAGTTTGGTACAACAGGAAAGAGCAACAACTCCTCAAAGCTAATCTTTTTATTTATTTTGAACAGACAGTATAGTGACTAGCACATATGATGTTGTCTGCCCGCTTTCACCTCAAAACAGTGGAAACAACTTAAAATAGCCTACTCTATAATTTATAGGCCTAGTTATACAGATAAGAACAAGACATAATTCGAAACGCTCACAATAACTGTAACACTTACAATAAAAACAAAACATTGTGCTTTTGTAAAATAAAGAAAACAAACAGGATGCCATTTTCTGCCATCATAGTTTCCTTTCCATGAAGCTTGAGGCGCGTGTCACAAAAAAATAATCGAATCTCAACGTATAGGCTACTAGCAAGCTCTTGCGTGCCATCTGAACTCTTGTTTTGGGCTAGTACATAAGATCGTCTCTTCTCCTTCTGCTCTTTTTCCTCTTGTGGCGGTCTGCAAACAATTATCGCTCCCGCACCCCATTTTGGTTTGGAGTGTGGATCGTATGAAACTGACTGTATTCTTCATCTGACTGTATGCACCAAACTGTGATGGTCCGGAACGAATACATGTACCGTTACTCTTCATAAATGAAGACTTCAGATGCAAAAACCTCTAAGTCAGTCTTAAATTTTTCTTTTAAATTAGCATTTTTTGTGTGTGTTTAGGTTCAACAATTTCACTGTAATGGCATTGAAACGTTGATAGTCATTGAAATGCCCTATTTAAAAAAAAAAAATGCTAATTTAAAAGAAAATTGTCAGACCGACTTTTGCATCTGAAGTTTTCATATCAGTAAACCTTTGAACTGTCAGCTACCATTTTCTGAACTCCCTGAGCATTTGCTCTTTCCTATATTTTCAACTCACTTCATGCTTCAATTCTCAGGACATGGGGTCACTTTTGCACATAGCCACCCTAAAGTAAAGTGTGCTTGCATTATTTAGATATTATATTGGAAACAGAGGATGGCGTTCACTTTGACGTGTCATAATGCATCTGGTACAACTCTTGAAACTTGTGCCATGTGTGTCTGATACAGTAAGATAGCAGGTTCCAGTAACCTATCAGAATACATTAAAAGCCAGCAGATAAGGATGGCATTGTTTCTTTGTTCAAGTTGGAAACAGTGCTGGAATCAGTGCTGTGTGATAGGCTTCACATATCACAGGTTAGGTATCAAAGTTGCCATGCTGAAAGCGTTTTAAACAGGTTCAAGTTTTTAGTGACATGATTCTTGGAAGGTTTTTTCGAAGTGTTAAATGAGATTCACAGTATTTTGCTGAGACTGCTTATTTGATGCCTTTGAAACCATAAATGAAAACCCTAAAAAAAGTAGTAGTAATTTTCCTTTAGGGATTGCAATTTAATTGCTGATTTGCCATTTCAGCCTCTGAACATTATACTGTTGTTTACATACTGCTAAAATAAAAATCTGTACATCAAATATTAAGACAGGTATAAAATAGCAAGTTAATTTTTTTGTTTGTTGTTGTTGTTGCAGTTTAGCTTTAAGGCCCACTCCTAAATATTTTTTTTAAAATTCTAATTCATATACTGTATTCACTTCTTTTGCAGCTTCAGTTTTTGTGTAAAAAATACACTGCCTCAATTCTCAAAAACCATGTTTGATGTTCAGTGGAATCAAAACACTGCTCTCTAACCCAGATTTTAATTTGAAGGGCTGTGTAAGTGTAGCTTTGATGTTTTATTCACCTGCCCTGCTCTTTAGACCTCATTAATACTTAAAAAGGAACCACAGAGAAAAAGGGATTGAGAAAAAGGAGCTAATGTGAGCAAATGTAGCTTCAGTGCACACCATAGGTTTTTCAAGTGTCTGCTTTATAAGTGTCTCTCAAATGGATGCTGAGGATTTAGAATTTAGTAGAATAATCCAATTATTGTGACATTTCTGAACAATTGGAATATTCTTAAGGTCTGGTGATTTAAATTGCCCTATTATGTAAATTTATAGGTTCCTTATTTTGTTTTGGAGGTCTCCTACAATAGATTTACATGCATGCATCAAAGGGAACAACATACTTTGATTTTCTCATAATATACATTGCACATCACCTCATTTCTCAAAGAGTCTGCTAAAGGTTTAAATGTTTGAAGATTCACACTTTTTAAATGCCCAATGAAGTGCCTTGAAATGCAGAAACAGGAAGCATATCAAACTACTCCTCCCTTTTTTTAAATGGCCAATAGCATTTTGTTTATATCACAGGTCGAAGCCGCAGTTTCCTCTAACAGTTTCTCCTCCTGAACTCCTCTGTATCGCTTTAAAATATAGCATTCTGTGCAGAATTCAAATAGCCCAATACGTTTTCAGGTATGAGCCATTCTGTGTCTCTGTGTGACTGGATCAGACTGTTAGTACGCTGCGACGATTCGCCTGACACTAACTTGAAACCAGACCCAATGGAAATCATATTTACACTGTCTGAATCGTTCCCCTTTATCCCCTTTATAGGGCACTATGCCATTCACCATGTAGAAAATAGTAAATGTGTGAACAAGTGACCGATTCTAGCCACAGCTTCAGCATCTATTTGGGGGAGGGATGCTGTAGATTCTAGAGAGCATTTGATTGGACAGAAAATCTGATGAGACGCTGAAGTGCGTTGTGATGTCATCAAAATCATCCGTATTGGCGGAAGTGAGAGACACTAAGTTTTGAATGGTTATATCTTCTAAATGTGATTTTGGTCATTGTTTTGAAGCACAGTTTACAGATATAGATAGTATGGCTAATATATTAATACGAAAACCAAAACAAAATGTTGATTTTATGGGGACTTTAAAACCTTCCTTTCTGAGAGCCTACTTTGTTGTGATTGGTCTACCGCTTACAGTGCGTGTCGGAAATAAAACGGCAAGTTAAGTCCTCATCCTGTTGAAGTGCAGACAAAGTCGACATGTTGACAAATGTTGACACAAACCAGACTCTTCCAGGCCTCAGCTACTACATCAACTAGTGTTTTGTGAAGCCTTTTGTGAAGGCTAGAATGCTGATTGGTTATTTGTTCATTTGTATAATAGTTTAACTACACATTTGATTATTCTGTTTAACTCTTTGTTGAAATTGTACCCATTCATCCGGATCCCAATAACACTCGAGTGGGAAGACCCATTTGGTCTACTAAACTCTACAGTCTAAGTATAAGTAACTAATGCCAATGTGTTATTCGGAGCTCTAAAACATCAGTCTGGTGCGCCCCTCTGCTTCACTCAAAACTGTGCTCTAGTCCGCTACTAACCTGAGCGTAGGTTTAGGGTTATTGAATTTACATAATCTACTAGAGGTAATAATTCCAGAGTACGTCAGAATAAAATCAGATGTAACAATTTATTATTAGTCAGGTAAATGTATCATGCCAATCATATAATCAGTTCAATGATAATCAATACATAACATACAATAAATTAGTAAAGAAAAAAAAAAAAATTCAGATTCAAGCTCTGAATTAAAGAGTAAAAGATAGATACCTGACATCTGAAAATTACATAACGCTGAGTGTCTGAAAGAAAAGGTGCTGACCTGAGTAAAGGATTGTGCCTTGACACTTCTGCAACATCCCTTAAAGGTGCACTATGCAACTTTTCCGTCCGCTAGAGGGCACCTGTTCAAAATAAAGGCATAGTTTGATGACGCCAAGTTTGAGCGCAGCATCTTGGGATATGTGGTCTTCACCTCACAGCTGGTGGAAAAGAATCGGGATAGGACTCTGGCAGAAATCATGTTGATGGATTCGGTTATTAATGTTACTGTAGTATGAAGCAGAGCAGGACCGATTGTTGTGGAGCTGAGTAAGGCTGCTAGAGCGATTGTTAATGAGATGAACAACACACCTCGCGAGCAGCGGGACTTTTATTATGACGGGACACAGTCTCTGGGCGCTGGCGCTATTTCTGCTTTTCCGGTCATAAGTATGAGGCAACGTAGCTCTGTTTATCATATTAGATACATTTGAGTGTGTTGAAAATTATGTTATGATGTTACTCTATGCATTCGCTCGGGGGCTGCTGTGACACTTGTTGCACACTGCTAAGAGTAAAGCGTTTCTGCCAAATAAACCAAGGGTAACCGAGGGTAACGCAGATATGACGCAATTGACAGGCGACTCCCTCAGACACATTGCTCAGACGGAGTTCCTTGGTTAAAATAGCAATTTTCTCATCATTTACAAATAGTTGGAAACATTTGGGATATTGTAAGTACTCAACTGAACAAAATATATAACACTGGCCTAGTGGTTTTTGGATGTTTTACTGCAAAAATAGTACATAGTGTACCTTTAAAGGGCTATTTCAGTGATTTAGCATTAAGCTTTGTATTTAAACTGGGTCATTAATGTAGTAGAAATGTGAAATTTTGTTTTAATTGGTGCCTTCTATGTGTTTTTGTCTCATGGGGATGAAAGACAACAACTCCCACAATGCATTTCTTCGCTGCCCTACGAGGCCACTCCCAAAGCCACTGCTACTGGATTACTGGATCACTTGCCCACAGCGGTCTTTATCATAAATTCAGTTCAGTTAGAGAACAGACACTACAATTAAAAACTGAACGTGTCTGTTCAATATAATGTGAGTGAGCCAAACGAGTGTGACAGCACAAACGCAGCAGGAGTCAGATTACATTCATCTCTAGAGCTGAGGTAAGTACGGCCGTGTCACAACATCACAGCGCATGTTCAGTTTGGCGCATTTTCAGATCATGCCTTTGGAAGCTTAACTTTCATAGGAATTAATTTGAAAAGTTGAAACACTTACTTTGCTCCGCACCGATCCGTTAACATGAATATCTGCAGCTCCCTGAGCCGAGTGCTGTGAGTGCAATGTTGAAAACATGCAGAATAGCGCCCACTGCTGGCTGTAGTCTTTAGCCTCTGGCCAGAAAATCCTCAGATGACGCAAATTATAATATTTGCATCATAGGGGGATTTTTTTTCCAGAAAAAAATACATAAATCTCTCATCTCAGGGGAGGAAGCACGATCATTCGAATATACTCCCACGTTTCTACTGATACAAAGCTTAATGCTAATTGCTGAAGTAACCCTTTAAATACTCAGACCAAGACGAAAACTTTCAAATTTAAACATGAGTTCACAGTGGGAATTTGCATTAATCAAGTCCTGTAGACCTGTAATTTGCACCTTATTGAGAACAGGAGGTGAAGACCAATTGGAAGAGGACACACCCACCACATAAGCAAAATATCTCTAAAACCTTTGTTACCTTCTGCTTTACTTCTGTGGGAATGAGACCTTTGTAATTGTCACACTGAGACGTTTCAAATTATTCCAAACATGTATAATACTGTATAGTACTTAGTTCACATTAACATTTGGGTGAACTTCAGCATGTGGAGAGGAGAGATGAGGATGAGGGGGATGAAATATAAAATGAAGGTGATTGACTTTGTGTGGCTGAGCCTCGGGTGGGGATGCTACTTTCACAAAAGAGAGTTCAAATGTTAATTTCCCGAAACATCCTTTGTTTTCTCGGGAGTAGTCATTCCTTAGGCCAGACGTCCCGACATCTTACAGTCTTACAATACTTAGCAAACCATATATTCCATCCCCTTACTATTACCCATCACACAAAACTTTCTTTGGAAACGCGTCAGTCTATTGTTGTGCTGAAAACCAAAGGCTTCAATGCTAGTCATTTCACAAAAAAATCAAAAAAATCTAACCATGCTGTGAACTACTCCCTTCATAGAACAACACAAACTGCTTCTAACCAGAACAGAAAGATGAGTGGAAAGCCCTGTGCACAACTGTTCAAGAGGACAAATACCATAGAGTGTCTAGTTTAAGACGTCTCACAGGTCCTCAACTGACAGCTGCACTAAATAGTACCTGCCAAACGCCAGTGTCGACAGGAACAGTGAAGATGCGACTCCGGGATGCTGGGCTTCTAGGCAGAGTAGCGAAGAAAAAGTCATATCTCAGGCGGCCAATAAAAAGAAAAGAGTAAGATTGGCAAAAGAGCAGAGACACTGAACAGAGGAAGACTGGAAAAATGTGTTGTGGACATATAAGTCTGAGTTTGAGGTGTTCAGGTCAAACATTTGTGAGACTCAGAACAAAGCAAAAGATGCAAAAAGAGTGTGATGGTGCTTTGGTGGTTGTAATTTTGTGCTACAACATGATAATGACCCAAAAAACACCATACAAAATATGCCAGAACTATTTAAGGAAAAACCTGGAATTCGGAATTCGGTCTGTCTCTGGATTTGAACCCTGTTGAGCTGTTGTGGGAGAAGCTTGACTTTATGGTATGGAGGAAGTGTCCATCAAGCCAATCCATCTTGTGGGAGATGCTCCAGGAAACAGGTTGAAATCTTCAGATAACCATGAAAAATTGACTGCTAGAACGCTAAAGATCTGCAAGGCTGTAACTGCTTTCAATTTCAATTAAAAATCATTATTTCTAATTCTATCAATGACTGCGTTTCCTATTAATTTGCTGTATTCCTATTCAAACAAATTGAATGTGTGTTTTTATATACAGTATGTATATGTGTGCGTGTGTTTTGTTTTTCTTTTCTTTTACAGACCATCCTTATGATTTTGCCTGCAGGGGGTTTGAGGGGCATTAACTGATGTTAAGCTAGCCTGAAGCTGAAACACCTGCTCCCACTGTATGGCATATAAATGAGCTCTGTCTTTCTGCTGAAGCCACAGGACACCTTGGCAAGAGGCAAACTAAACGAATGATGTGTGTCATTGCCATTTTTCGTACACATCACTGTAAACCACTGTGCCAGTTTGTCTTTATTGTTTAGGGAATTGCCATTGAACCATGACAAGATAGAGAAGCAGAGAAGAAAAGGAGAAAGTCCTGATGAACAAAAAAGAAAGAAGGGGGGCTATTTGGTTCTCTGGCCTCCCAGACTGGCAAATAGGTTTAACTGATCAGTTATCCAGATTCCCAGCTGACAAGCCCCCAAATCCCTCTAAAGCCAGTAAAGCAAGCCAGCTGAGACCGGCAGGGAGAATCAGCTCTTGCTATCGACTCATTGTTTTCTTCCAGATGTGGAGTACATATACTACCTTTCCTTTTAGATGTAACAAATCTTGCTGTTTGAATGTTGTGTTGCATCATGCAGCTGACCAGTTTATTTGCCTGTTCACACCACAGCCTTTGAAAGATCAGTTAATGCTGTTCGGCAGTTCAGTATGTAGGACATTACAGTTTTTACATGTTTTATGTAAAGAAAACTTCAAAGGTTTCGAGCAGAAGACTAATCCTGACCGTTAATGGAAAAACATGGTTGGTTTTTGAAGAATTTTCTCAAGTGTACAGAATCCACTGGCACTCAGTTGAACAAAGGATGGATTGAAATGGATTTGTAATCCTGCAGCAGCTGTATCCTCATTCTGTCATCCCTGCTCAACCCAAACTTGCATGAGAGGATCGTTACAATCCTAAACACTTGAGCTTCTTTAGCAATAAATATCCCTCCCCCCTCATCCCCCAAAAGGCTTTTTATAATGAACTGGATTTTCTGGAGGTTTAGACTCAGAGCAGACACCTTATCTGTCAGATAAGATCAAAGGATGAACTCAGGTTCAAAACTTACTGAGCTCAACTTGAAGATTCAGCGTTTAATTAGGCCCTAATTGGCGCACAGCTAAACAGACCCACTGAGCAGGTGTAAGCAAGATGGAATACGATCCATGCGGCAGCAGGGGAATCTTGAGGGGATACAGGCCTGATAGGGCCCGACAGACTGAATGTCGTATTAATGACTGTTTGTAAAAGAAAAAAAAAATCTTTAAAGTTTATTTCTAAAAAGACTTCATGCACATCTGTTTATGAGTTTTACTCTGTTACAGACGCTTCAACTGCATGATATCTGTAATTTAACATCCATTAGGACTGAAATTTTACTTCTTACATGAAAATTATTTTAATTGTCCTGTATTGTTTATACAAAGACGGGTGGTTGTCATATATGATAGTGACCAACAGTGTAACAACACTCCCCAATCTCCCCTATTATAATGCTGTAATGCGAGATGAACACATGTCGTGTGTGTGCTGAAAAAGGTCGGCTGGCTAATTAGAGAGTATATGCTTCGCCATGCCTGGATTAGCACAAATCCATTCCCATCATTACTATTTTATTAAATATTTAAAATGTTGACGGAGAAATGTTATTTGTTAAAAGTCATCTGGTGTTTCACAGTTCTGAGGTCTTCAGTCTCCACTTGAATCAGTGTTATTTTTAACTAAAACTATTCAAAATTATACTTTACAATAAGGTTTCATTTGTTAACATTTGTTAAATTAGTGAACATGACATAACAATGAACAATACTTCTACATTTATTAAACTTAGTTCATTATAATCGCAACTTCGCAAGATTAAGATCAAACTATGTATCTAACATTAGTTAATGCACTGTGATAAACATTTTTATTCAATAACATTAACAAAGGTTAATAAATGTCGTAAAAATATGTTGCTTATTATTAGCTCATGTTATTTAATAGATGAATGTTAACAAATGAGACCTCATTGTAAAGTTTTACCAAAACTTTTCTAAAGCTGCAATAAAATAAGATTATTATTAGAATTATTAGAAACTTAAATGTTGCCTTGAGAACTAACTTAAATGTTTGTTGAAGTAAAAATGACTAAAACTGAAATGAAAATTAAATTAAACTTAAAGTCAAAAGCACATACAAAATGTACTAAAATAAAAATGTAAAAAATAGTGATAAAATCTGTAAAGAAATATGAATAAATACTGTAATATTTTATGTGCATATTACAATAATATTTTATATATATATATATATATATATATATATATATATATATATATATATTTATGGTATAGGAAATAATGTTTCATGAAACATGATCTACTTAATATCCTAATAATTTTTGGCATAAAAGAAAAATTGATAATTTTGACCTATACAGTGTATTGTTGGCTATTGCCACAAAAATACCCATGTGACTTGTGACTGGTTTTGTGGTCCAGGGTCACATACAAATAATGTTAAAATAACAGTGGTGTAAATCAAGTCTCCATGAGCTTGGTACCGTCACTGAGGTGTTTTAGCAGTTTGATCATTATTCTGGAATAATCTCACAGAGGTGAAAGGTTAAAAGCCCTCTTGCTTTCTGTTTACGGCTAACGGTATAATACAAGACGGTGATCTATTTAGAGGGCGTGAATAAACATCATCCATTGTCCTGACAAGGCTTAATGCAGACCAATCTCTTTCCTCAGTCTCAGTCTCGGGCTGAGGAAACGCTTTGAAGGCATACTTTTTATTATGGTTTGAAATGGAAATATATTGCTTTCATGAGGGATGAGCGAGTGCATTACTCAGCAAAAGTGGACAAAATAAGTTTTTATTTGGATTAGGCCAGGTCATTTATTCGCTTTTGTGTTTAGGTAGTACTTTGGCATGGTTTCAACAGCTCTTTGGAGATTGTCCTGAGAAAGTGATCTGCATGCCAGCAGTCGAGCTGTGTTCTTTCTTTCATCAAAAGAGGGGGAAAAAAAACACCATGAGGGAAACGTTTGGAAAGACATTTTGACTACCATCAATAATGGATTAAAGACCCATATGTTCACATTTCAATAATGTATCCCACCTAAAATTTTAAATAAACAGAATAGCAAGTAATAAACTACAGGCAACTTTAGTTCTGAAACTTTAAAAAGGGACTATCAATTAGAAAAGATAGAATGGAAATCGTAATTAAAAACATTAGTCTCTTATGTCTAAATCATGAATTTGAATTGAGGTTGTGATTTGAATGCAAGGACCTGGAATTAAAGTAAAATTTTAAATTGTAAATTAGACAAGTAACGTTAGATGCAAGAGATGGATAGATAGATATATAGACAGACAGAAAGACAGACAGACAGGCAGATTTTAACATCATATATTAACATTTAGGATGTAAAATTTTCAGTATGCCTTATGTGTGTTAAATTTCTTTGAATTACTATTCAGTTGTGAGGTGTGGCTAAGAATTAAAATGAATAAATCCTTACGTTTCCTAAAGGGTACATAACACACACACACACACACACACACACACACACACACACACACACACACACACACACACACACACACACACACACACACACACACACACACACACACACACACACACATGTTTGTTTTTGTGAAATGTGGGACATTCCATAGGCGTAATGCATTTTATACCATACAAACCGTATTTTCTATCCCCTACACTGCCCCTGCCCCTAAACCTACCCATCACAGGAGACTGCACAGTTTACTTTCTGTGAAAAAACCTCATCCTGTGTGATTTATAAGCATTTTGAAAAGTGAGGACATGGGGAACGTCCTCATATTTCACCCTCTTTGTAATACCTATGTCATACCCATGTCATTATACACATTTGTGTCCTGATATTTCACGAAAACATGCCCACACACACACACACACACACACACACACACACACACACACACACACACACACACACACACACACACACACACACCGAAAAGTATAAAATACAGATACGCTGTAACAATTCTTTCTGAAAACAGCCAAACTCGTGCAGGCGTGCAGTGGGCGGAGCAAAAGAGTCACAAGCACTCTTTTTTTGGCCATGTTTAGCATGAGAATCCAACTCTTTAATAGTGTAAATAAGTCAATAAGACCCCCAAACACACACACACACACACACACATACAGCACAACCCTGTTTTTACTAGATCCACAAAGCCTGGACAAATTGGGGAAATAGTTTTTTTCTAACTAAATAAAATAAATTCATCAGAGGTTGGGATTATATGTGGCACATCGATTCCTTTTAACAAGCAAATCTGATCAGAAACTTTAATTTGCAACATAAATATGGAAATCTAGAGTATATAAAAGCTTGAGACACAATGCACAAAAATGAAAAAACAACAACAACAACGTATCACAACACTCCCTGGTCTCTTCTACTTGTACTGTGCTGTTGTAATGCTAGTATAGTACAATATTATTCAATTATATATTTCCTTCCCTCCCCAAAAGACATCTTGTTCCCTGAGGGATTTCTTTCTTTTCTTGCTCTGTCAACACATTCATTTATTTGAAAGCTTGTGACACGGTAGCCTGAAATATCATGAGCTAATGAGTTTATTCACAACACTCCACTGCTCGTCATTGAATAATTTATTGTAAATGTGTCAGATAAGCACCTTGACTGGACAAGCATATCATTTTTCCAGATAGTAAGCAGATTCACTTCACTTGCTGTTTTGCTGATGCTGGTGCTGTAGCATTTTGTTCGGAATAAAGACAGAAATTCATGCTGCCACTTTCCAGCCCAGTGTATTTCAAACGTCCATTCTGCAGTTAATCATCTGTAAAATTATTCACAGGATGATAGATTTTCTGTAGAAGCAGTGCCAGAACATTGTTTGATTTCACTCATAAGAACTCTAGGTTTGCCTGCAGCAGAGAGGAGTTCTTTTTTGATATAATTTTCAGTCACATTTGTATGCAGAGGAAGGATACGTCTGAAGGTTTAAAGGGTTGAGTAGTTTTTGGACTTAAACTCTTTGTACTAGTTGTCTCTCTTAACCCAGCACTTGAAAAGAAGGATTAGAGCACTAGGCGTTCATCTGGATTTTAAACTGCTTCACACATCACAGTCACGTTGCCTTTTACACCTAGTTTTGACCTTGCAAGTGCTTTCAAATGTAGTAAGCTTTGAGAGAGAGTTGAACAGACAGGGTGGTCCCCGCTTCACTCTGAGACGAACATGTGACCGCAGCCACATGACCTGTGAACATGCGATTGCTGTTGCCCTGTCCAATCAATGTCAGTTAAAAGAATAAAGCAGTGCAGCTCTTTCTTCTTCCTTGAGAAGCTGTGCATTTTTAAACCTGGTATGTTTTGTGGGAAACACTTTATTTTAACGCGACGTAGTTACACATTGCATGTACTTACTATAGTAACAAAAGTATTTTATTTATTTATTTAACCAGGAAGGTCCCGCTGAGATACAATATCTCTTCTAGTCCTGGTCTAGCACAAGACAAAAATGACAAAGAGGTACATATAACGCCACACAATAAACAAACGCAAAACACACATATCTAAAAAAACAATACAAATCCTAATCAGCTATTAAAACATTTACACTGTTCCATAAAAACAGACTTTAAAATGTGTTTAAACAAAGTCAGAGATGGTGCAGATTTCATGTGTAGTAGGCCGATACATTCCATGCTTAGGGAGCATAATTAGAAAAGGCAGATCTACCTATTTCTGTATAAAAAATGTTCATCTTAAGTAAAAGTTTGTTTGTTAATCTAGGATTATAGAACTAGAGTTGGGTACCGTTCACATTTTAACGGGTACCAGAACCTTCGGTGCCGGTACCCAACGGTATACTTTTGTTGGGTACTTATAGGGATGTTTAATACCCACCCCCACAAATTCTGTATTGTGTATTTTCTGGTAATCAAATGAAGACATAAAACATAATTTAATTTATCTTTTAATCAAATGAAATATGATATGAAACAAGAACATTTTAGATTATTACTTAAAAAATATATATTTTAAATGTATTATTATTACATTAGTGTTAGTGTAAGGTTAAAATATTATTATATGATAGATATATAATTGGGAGATTTATGTATAAACGGGAGACAGTGGGTTAAAGTCTGGAATCTGTGTTCTTGCAAAAACCCTTGATTTACTTCAGCGTTCATCTTTGTGTTTTCTGATTGGCTGAACTGGAAGTTGGTGTTGTAGTTTTTCTCAGCGATGAGCATGACAGTGAGTAATAAATAGACGATTTTTGCTTCTCTCTGGTGATTTATTTTCTCCTTTTTGAATGTGTCACGCAAAGTTAACGAATCTGACCTTACATTAGTATTATTATTACATTGAAACGTATCTAATTTCTACTGTACAACAATAATATAGGCCTATTTGTCAAGTTAAACCGAACTTTTATTTTGACGGGTTGGCATGAAGACCTTTGAGTTTCTGTGTGTTTATGATATGGTGATGATAGTTTTTCGCAAATGAAATGGTAAAATGCTGATGAAGTGACTCAGAACGGCTCTGGAGATAAAGTTCGTGCACCCATGTCCTGATGTGAGACGGCATAGATGGAAATGCGACTTGTGTGTGTGTGTGTGTGTGTGTGTGTGTGTGAGTGAGAGAGAGGTAAATGAAACCGCGCGTCAGCTCCATTCAGAAACACACAGGACATGCAGGATTCGTATAAATAGTCTTTTTGCGGTTTAATATTCACAGACACTAGTTTATATCACCAGATGTGTTCTCAGGTACCGAAATTTGTCACTGATTGATTTAATGTGAATCGACGTAATTCGGTCGATGCCCTTAAAAGTACTGAGTCTACCCAAGCCTAACTATACAGTATGTCAACAAACTAGATGTACACTGCGGTATTTTACCCAGAAAAGCTTTTTAAATAAAAATGTACAAGGTTTTTCTTCCTTAAGCACAGTGTAAGTCAATTTTGTTATTTTGCCTAACAAATTGTGAAGCGGCATGATAGACTACTTTTTTTCCCTCAAAATATTCAAAGGCACATGCATATAGCTTATATTACATCACCATAAAAACATTCTGTAATGAGTCCATCTGAAATTAATTAATTCTGTAAAAGAGTCCATTGCCACCTATAAAGATGGAGTCATTTTATAGATGATATATCATCTGCATAAAAGTGCACATTTGCTTAATATAACATAAAATTGGTCCCAAAATGTATCCTTGAGGAACACCTGTCTTTACTATTAAAGGAGTAGAAACATAATCATCTATAGACACACACTGAATTCTTCTTATCAAATTATTTGAAAACCACTTCAACACTGTATTAATATGCATAATTATAATCAACTAACCCCAAACCTTAATCCTATGGAAAGTGCATGTAGTTAATTAATATTACGCAGTACTTTGTACTTTTGTAAGTACTTTGTACTGTAACAATATCACAATAAAGTGTGACCATTTTGTGTTTGTGTCATGAGATGATAATATAAAATAAGTATCAAATATAAAAACAAGATTTAATAACTAGAATTAGCATTAGAAAATAAATTGTGATTTAAAAAAAAAAGTATTTTATGTCAAGGCAATGTTAGTTCAGGTTGCAAAATGTCATGTCTTGTGACCGCCCTAAAATACTTTTACTGTATACTGTAATATATTTTAATACTCATTCTTATTAAATTAATTATGAGTAGATTTTTACACTCGTATGCATTCAAGGTACAAGGAAAATGTGTTATTACTTTGTACTTGATGGTTACTCCACATGACATTTTTAGAGTCATTAAATTAGAACCTTTCTGGAAAATGATATAAACGTTTTTCAAAACCATGTGAAACAAACTTGAATACAAAGAGTATACATTTCGAAAACTTGGCAAACATATTTTTCCTTCTTTTCATTGAGCAAACTCTTATTTGTCCCATTATCAGTTGGTCACAAATGTTTTACTTAGTTGTTCATGAGCGTGTTTTTCCCCCACCAGTAAATATCTTGCTCTGTGTATCATGTATACAGTTGATTTGGAGGCTAGTCCAGAGCAGCAGGTGATCCAGGAGCTGGGGGTGGAGAACAGCTGGGTAGAGGAGATACACAAGCCCTTGACTGATCTACCAATGATTCAGCGCTGATGGCCCAGCAGCAGGTGCATTTAGCAGGAATGAGAGAAACGGAAATAGATTGAGAGAAGTCCCTACCACCGAGTTAACATCTCTGCCTTTCCCTATATTACATGTTCTATGTATTTTTATCAGCATGGTGGTTTGCTCCTGTCAGACCTCCCATTTAATTTCTTTTGTCCCTTTCTATCGCTAGTCCTCAGATAGTTTCTCTTCTCCATGGTAATCCATCCTATTCTACATGGTAATGGTCCATCAGTGGCGATCAATATTTCATACAGAAATAACCCAACTTGAGTGTTCTTGTCTAACCCGCCCTCCCCCCAGCCCCAGGGTCATCAAAACTGTTATTTCAGGAAAAAGAGCCCTGAGCATGCATTAGGACGTGGAGGAGAAGGGCTAGACATCAATCATTCATGATACACTGCTGCCTGCCAGGAGAAACACAATGATTTATGCAACACTTGTTATGACGCCTCGGTACAGTCAGGTCGCTGCGCTGCGATGCTTCGTGACTTGCAATAATGGGCCAATAAGGCATTTTTAAACACCTCTGATGTCTGGCTTTGACTCAGATCAGATGCACTTTCTTTTGGTTAGAAATATGTCATAGTGTGCTCTGCCGCATAGCTACTTGTAATTTAACATAGGTACTTGGATTAGTTTGTATATGTTTTCTAAGTAACAGTAAAGATGGCAAATATTTTTATTTATGTGCCATATGTTTCTTAAAGGGTACACAACACACACACTTTCTGCCAGTCTCATGTTAATCTTGAGTACCTATTGAGTAGTATTGCGTCCTTCATATCTCCCAAGAGTCTTTAGTTTTATCATATTTATAAAAGACAGATACGCTGTACCGATTCTTTCCGAAAACAGCTGAGCTTATGCAGGCGTGCAGTGGGCGGAGCTGGAGACACACACACACACACACACACACACACACACACATACACACACACATACACACATACACACACTTGCACGTACATGTTGTGTTTATGGGGACTTTCCATAGGTGTAATGGTTTTTATACTGTACAAAATGTACATTATATCCCCTACACTGCTCCTGCCCCTAAATCTATCCATCACAGGAAACATTCTGCATTTTTACATTTTCAAAAAACATCACTTAGTGTGATTTATAAGATGTTTTCCTCATGGGAACCAAAAAATTTCCCCACAAGGACAAGGACTTCGGATATTGCCATCTTTGTGGGGACATTTTGTCTCCATAACATAAGGTTTATCAGGCCGCACACACACAAACACACACACACACACACACACACACACACACACACACACACACAAAATACATAATGGCATTATCCCTGGATAACTTTCGATTCATTATAAGTTTGTTTTGTTTACATTATATGCAATAGCACGCACCGATTGCCAACAAAAAACAGACATTTGATGCAGTCTCACTCACTGCCTGCGGTTTCGACTCGTGACCGGGAACAAACAAACACTTGCAGAACTCCGTTGCTGCTCCAAAAAAAAAAACTGCATCCACTCTTTCCTTAACACTGAGTTATTTGGGGAGCTAAACAAGATTATCTTTCCGAACAAGCTCGTTGATGGACGTGCTCTTTCTCTTGCTCTGGTTGATGTGTGCACGCCCTCATCCGGGAGAACTGGCCATACAAGAAATTTTCGCATACAGGTCCATACTCAAAAAAAAAAAAAAAACCTTTCCAAACTTATTTGAATCCTGAAAGAGTGTATTTGGAGAGTCATATAACCAACTTGTTTTTTGAAATTTTGGCCATATTTAGCATGATAATTCAACTCTTTGACAGTGTAAATGAGTCAGAATGCATGAAATAATATCCCCTGCCTCGCTGACGGGACCAAACTTCCAACTTAACCTACATGATTTTAAAGCCTACGGTACCCAGATTTCAAAACTACCGTATTTTCCACACTATAAGGCGCACTTAAAAGCCTTTAATTTTTTTTAAAAACGACAGTGCGCCCTATAATCCGGAGCGCTTTATATATGGATCAAGGCGCTCTGTCAAAATGTTTCAGTATGAAAAACCAATAAAAACGATTTAATAATAATAAAATGTTTCAGTACGACTGAAACATGCTTGCAGCATTACGGCTACCGTAGTCAGTAAACACCGGTACTGTGCTTTCGGATAATGACGAGAGGGAGCCGGGCAGGTCGGATGCCGTAGTCGCCCAACTGTTCAATTCAGACACTGAAGAAGAAGAATTCGAGGATTCGTGGACGGGAATGAACTGAAACGTGTTATACATAACTGAACAATGTGGAGTTATGCACTAACTTTGATTTAGTATCCGACTGTTTCTTTTACTAACGAACGTGTTTACTGAATTAAGGAAAAGTTCCCCTCCACGTTTGGGAGAAAAGTTAGCAAGTCTGGGAGATATTGTTTATATGCACATCAACGTTTGACCAACGTTACCATGGGAGTTGTCTGAAGGCTTAATAAAGTTGGACTTTATCTGACTGTTTTGTTGACATTCCCTTTAGCACAGCTCCATCTAGTGGACGCATAACGCAAACCCAGTCAGTCGTAGACTGCAGTATCTTCTATTCTATGCGCCTTATAATCCGGTGCGCCCTATATATGAAAACAGTTCTAGAATAGGCCATTCATTGAAGGTGCGCCTTATAATCTGGTGCACCTTATAGTGCTGAAAATACGGTAATAAGATTTAACTTCTACTGTTAATGAAATTTTGGTAGGCTACATGGTTATCACTATGAGATGGATAGCCTAATTGTTATATAATAATAGATTTTTTTTTTCTTTTTTTCTGGTATTCCAAAAAGTGTTTTTAAATGTGATCATTTGTACATTTGACCAGTATTCACCATACTTTCAATACAAAAATGAAAGTTGCATTCCGTAACTTTTTTTGGTTAAAAAATTTAATAAAAAAATTGAAATCATTTTTTTGAGCAAGTACAAAACCAGCCAGTGTTCAAAACTGTCTCCTTACCTTAGCCCCATTCACAATGATAAGCTTATAATAATGTGTTATAATTTGAGTGGTGCTGGTGGGTTTCTGCGGGAAATTTGAGCATGCCGCCGTCGTCTTTGCGTCATTACATCACGTCTGTATACATAAAGGAGTCTGGCTAGTAGGCTACATATCGCATGTAGGATGCTGCAGGTGGCGGATCATTTATAGCCTTTTCGCACAGCAGCTGGAATAATTAAACTTCTCATTTTGATGGTGGATAGTTATCTGGACCGAACAACAATCTTCATTGACAACTGGAGATTCAACCATATTCAAAAGCAAAAGATTAGACTGTACAGAAGTTTAAATCTACAGGTAATGCTAATACACACTAAATACATGTAGTCACGCAATGCTGATGTTGTTAACGTTAACAATTTGAGAACAAAGTATAACAATAATAAATATTAATTTGCACGTTTGATATGATTATCACAGGTGGTTGCTGGCAGACAGATGAGGAAGATGTATACGATTCAGTTCAAAGGGTTTATTCTTCAAAGATCCAACAGGAGAGCATATGGGCAACAACACACACTTAACATAGACAATGCCGGACACTGAACTGAAACTGAACTGAACATATATACAGGTGTTAATGGTAGTGACTGATGAGTGCACAGCTGACACAGATGAACAAATAATGATGCTAACAGGGTCATCTTATATCAGGGTTGTCTCATACAATACAGAATATTTTTTTCCCTTTTAACGGACAAGTGGAAATTAATTTTGATGTCAAACAACATTGTCACAAATGCTTTCAACTTCCTGTTACAAAAGGTAATGCATGAGCACAGAACAGGAAACTGCGCTCGTCAAATAATTTCATGGGGTCTTTATAGTCAAAATTTTCTTAGACCAACATAAACCTTCCCTCACACCATTATCCTTCCTAGTTGATGGCCATTAGGGAGTTAGCTTAGGGCATTTGGCAGGAATACTACCTTCCAGGAAAGCATCTGTATGATTCATTGCAAGGTAGCTCTAAAATAATATAAATAATATTCTACACAATATGTATACGACAATAAATAAAATATACTGATAATATACATAATATATTATAATACTATTATATCGTGCTAGCATAACAATAAAAAACAAATAGCTCCTCACATGTGGCTTTTAAAAGAAAAAAAGGAAGACTTTTCAAATAGTTATCAGGGTCATTTGGATTTACACTTGTATTAACTCCAGAAGATATGATGGTAACAATATGTAAGTGCTGTAACACGTCTCAGCAGAGCAAAGAAACTCATACAGGTTTGGAACATCTTGAGGGTGAGTAGATGACAGAATTTTAAATTTTTGGGTGGTCTATCCCTTTAAGGATGTCTTTTCTGGACCTTGAATATGTAGTTGCGTAGGCTGTCAAAGAAGGGACAGAAAGCTTACAGCTTTAATTACAAAATATCTTAATTTGTGTTTCAAAGATAAACAAAGCTTTTAGGTTTGGAGCAACATTAGGTTGAGTATCTAACAAAATTATTTTCATTTTGGGTAAACTAACACTTTTCAGATTTATAAAGCCCTTTAAAAGATTAGTTCACTTCAAAATGAAAATTTCCTGATATTTTAATCACCCCCCTCTCATCCAAGATGTTCATGTCTTTTTTCATCAGTTGAAAATAAATTAAGTTTTTTGAGGAAAACATTCCAGGATTTTTCTCCACACCTTTGACTTCCATGACAACCAAAATTTTGAAGGTTCAAATCAATGCCGTTTCAAAGGAAGGGCTTCAGAGGCTAAGCACAATCCCAGAGGAATAGGGTCTTATCTAGACAAACCATCTGTCATTATTTATTTTTTAAATTAAAAATGAATATACTTTTTAACCTAAATTGCTCATCCTGCGCTGCTCTGCGGCCCGCAAGTGATTGTGTAATCACGTCGAAAACGTCACACTAGACGTAGGCGGAAGTACCTCCCCAAGCGTACGTGCGAGGACTTCTTACTACGTCTAGTGTGACTTTTTCGACGTGATTACACAATCACTAGCGGGCCGCAGAGCAGCGCAGGATGAGAAATATAGGTTAAAAAGTATATACATTTTGAAAATATTTTCTTTAAATGGCTAATGGTTTGTCTAGATCAGACCTTATTCCTTGTCTGGGATCGTGCTGAGCCTCTGAAGCCCTTCCTTTGAAACTGCATTGATATGGACCTTCAACTGTTGGTTCCCATTGAGGTCCATTATGTGGAGAAAAATTTCTTTTTGACTGAAAAAAAAGACATGAACATCCTTGATGAGATGGGGGTGAGTATAATAACAAGAAATTTGCATTTTTAAGTGAACTAATCAAACTGCAAGTTGTATCAACTTACAAAATTGCATTGATAGAACTAAAATGCGGAATCATTTTTTACAGTGTGTAGCAATGTTGCAAAAACACTTAGAACACCTTGGGAACGCCACAGCAACATCCTGGCAACCAGAGCACCCTATAAAACAACAACACTCAAAACACCTTAGCAACCACATAACAATGTCCTTCCAACCGGCCACAACGCCTTATCAACACTCTAGAAACAACCCAGTACACTTAAGAAACTGCATAGCAACATTGTGAAAACACTAGCAGCTGCCCTGAACATTAGCAGCCCTGGCAGCCACACAGAACACCTTAACAACACCCAAGAAACCAAAAAAAATGTTGCAAAAAACACTCTTAACACCTTGGAAATCACACAGCAACATCCCAACAACCAGAACACCCTAGCAACACCATCATGGGCGTCGGAAGCAAATCAAATGTGGGTGGGTCCTCTCTCAGATTTTTTTTTTTTACTGGATTAATATTAGAGACCATTTACATGAAATACAGATATACTGCCGTTTACTAAACGATTGATTGGGATAGACAAAATTACGAAAATCACTAAAGTCACTCATCACGGCCATGGTGTAGGGGTAAGACGCATGGCATCAAATTTTGACGCAAATCGATCTGAGATTCGAATCCGGCTTTCCCGAACTCTCTCTACTCCCTTTTACCATCACATTTCAAATCGGAAGGCATTTATTTTCAATAAACCTGAAGAAAATATTAGAAAAGTGGAAAGAAAGCCCTGGCAACCACCCAGAACAGCTTCACAACACCCTTGAAACCACATAGCAATGTTGCAAAAACACTCAGAACACCTTGGAAACCGCACAGCAACATCCTGGCAACCAGAACACAGAATAAACCACTCAGAACAACTTAGAAACTGCATAGCAACATTGCATAACACACACAGAACGCCTCAGCAACCACATAGCAACACCATAACAACGCCCTAGAAACCACATACAGTGGGAAAAAAAAAGTATTTAGTCAGCCACCAATTGTGCAAGTTCTCCCACTTAAAAAGATGAGAGCGGCCTGCAATTTTCATCATAGGTACACTTCAACTATGAATGAGAAAAAAAAATCCAGAAAATCACATTATGATGGAAAATTTGTATTTGGTCACCTACAAAAAAAGGAAGCTTTCTGGCTCTCACAGACCTGTAACTTATTCTTTAAGAGCCTCCTCTGTCCTCCACTCGTTACCTGTATTAATGGCACCTGTTTGAACTCATTATCAGTATAAAAGACACCTATCCACAACCTCAAACAGTCAGACTTCAAACTCCACTATGGCAAAGACCAAAGAGCTGTCAAAGGACACCAGAAACAAAATTGTAGACGTGCACCAGGCTGGGAAGACTGGATCAGATATAAGTAAGCAGTTTGGTGTGAAGAAATCAACTGTGGCCGCAATTATTATAAAATGGAAGACATACAAGACCACTGATAATCTCCCTCGATCGACCATGCAAGATCTCACCCTGTGGGGTCAAAATGATCACAAGAACGGTGAGCAAAAATCCCAGAACCACACAGGGTACCTAGTGAATGACCTACAGAGAGCTGGGACCAAAGTAACAAAGGCTACCATCAGCAACACACTACGCTGCCAGGGTCTCAAATCCTGCAGTGCCAGACGTGTCCCCCTGCTTAAGCCAGTACATGTCCGGACCGTCTGAAGTTTGCTAGAGAGCATTTGGATGATCCAGAAGAGGATTGGGAGAATGTCATCTGGTCAGATGAAACCAAAACATAACTTTTTGGTAAAAACTCAACTTGTCATGTTTGGAGAAGAAAGAATGCTGAGTTGCATCCAAAGAACACCATACCTACTGTGAAGAATGGGGGTGGGAACATGTTTTGGGGCTGTTTTTCTGCAAAGGTACTTGGAAAACTGATCCGTGTAAAGGAAAGAATGAATGGGGCCATGTATCGTGAGATTTTGAGTAAAAACCTCATTCTATCAGCAAGGGCATTGAAGATGACTTGTTGCTGGGTCTTTCAGCATGACAATGATCCCAAATACACCGGCCGGGCAATGAAGGAGTGGCTTGGAAAGAAGCATTTCAAGGTCCTGGAGTGGCCTAGCCAGTCTCCAGATCTCAACCCCATAGAAAATCTTTGGAGGGAGTTGAAAATCTGTTTTGCCCAGCGACATCCCCAAAACATCACTGCTCTAGAGGAGATCTGCATGGAGGAATGGGCCAAACTACTAGCAACAGTGTGTAAAAACCTTGTGGAGACTTACAGAAAACATTTGATCTATGTCATTGCCAACAAAGGGTATATAACAAAGTATTCAGATTAACTTTTGTTATTGACCAAATACTTATTTTCCACCATAATTTGCAAATAAATTCTCATTCTGTCTCTCATAGTTGAAGCGTACCTATGATGAAATTACATTACTTTTTAAGTTGGAGAACTTGCACAATTGGTGGCTGAGTAAATACTTTTTTGCCCCACTGTAGTACACCTTAGAAACCATATAACAATGCTGCAAAAAAAAAAAAACCCACTTAGAACACCTCAGAAATCACATAGCAACATGCTTAAAACTACTAAAATGTATTATCATGGTGGTTTTGCAAAGTTTTGCATGAGCAAATGTTTTTTTTTTCTTCTGTTAAAATCTTTTTTTCATTGTCACATTCACACTCACATTGGATTTTAAATAAGTTCTACATTTCCAGCAGTATTAGCGGTATTAAGTATTGAAAATGTATTAAAAATACATGCCTTTCCAAGGCTGTAATCAGAGAGGATTAAAAACAGCTCATGTCAAACACCTCTACAGGGCTTTTTGATGCAGCAACCCTTTCTCTCTTTTTCAGCATGTTCTTTCATGTATCTGAAGAGCACAGTGTCGGCAGCAGCTTTCTGCAACTTTCTGTCAAGTTTAGTCAAGAACTCTGGCAACAGAAGCCTATCAAAATGGAGTTCAGACTCTTCCTACTCCGCTCACTCCAGACACTCTCCCGCTGTTGTTCTTAAAAGCTCAGAGTGACAAAGACATTGAACTGGTGCTGTCAAGGTCTTTGCTGTCTGACCTTCATCAGTGAAATTAATGACTGTGCTACAGCCGTTTGATGTCTGTCTACTTTCAAGAGCTCACAGGATGTCATCTTCTGCCCCATATACGCAATCCTACCCTTAAATGATACTGGTCAGATCAAAGCTCTGCAGCTGTTGAAGCCGACACGTTACGGCAGACCAGAATGGACCTTCCAGAAGAGCCTGTTTTATCAAGTGACTCAACAGGAACTTAACAAGTGTGCGACATGGTTTGCATATAAACAGCCACTCTGTGTCAGTTGTGTGGCATTTTGACAGTGTGGTTAGTGATGTGAGTGTGTGGCATGGTGAAAGTGTGTGCAGTATGTGTGTGTGTGTGCTGCTCTCCGCTGTGGTGTGTGGTGATGTGGGACTGACAGGCATGGACTGCAGCCCGGACCTCCCTGTGTAGGAGGCTTTGGGCAGCGCAGGCCTGATTAGGCAACATGAGGCAGGCTGAGTGTTGACATCATCCCCTTAATAACTCCTTCACCGCTCTGACACACCACCCACATGCACACATGCTTCCTGCCGATCATTACCGCATACGCCCTGGGATAATAAATGTGACACCCAGAGCCAGAGTGCGGCTGATATGACGACACCTGTCACAGATCCCCTCACTATGGCCACTACATGCGAAACCAGATGATGGACGTTAAATTAAAGGGATAGTTCAGCCAAAAATGAACATTCTGTCATTTACTCACCCACATGTCATTTCAAACCTGCTTTTGTCCATACAATGTAAGTCAGTGTTGTCCAAAACAAGACTGGACCCTACTGACTTATGAACACAGATATATTTTTGAAAACATCTTTTTATGTTGCACTAAATAATGTACATCACCTTTCAAAAATTTAGTTTTGTCTTTCGCTTTAAAGTCTCTCATTCTCGCCAAGGCTGCCTTTATTTGGTCAGTAAAAACTATCGTGTAATATTATATTATAATCAATTTAAATAATTGTTTTGTATTTTAAAGACACCTGTGGTGAAAATCAAGTTTTTAATGTTGTTTATATATCTATGCCATGTTTTTAATGTGCTTTATGACAAACCATGTGCAAATGCATAAGTCACCACCATTGCTGAGTATTTTCTCCTTAAAAGTGCAGTGTGTGAATTTTATCGGCATCTAGTTGTGATGGTTGTGAGGTTGTGAATTGCAACCGTCCAACGCTCACCCCTCCTTTTCGAAGCACAAAGAGAAGCTACGGGGGCAGACAAAGGACAAAAATGTCGTCGGCGTAGAGAGCAGAGAGTGACTAGCGCTCTGTAGAGAAGTTTGTCCGGCTAGAAACATGACGGCACTAAATGTCGATTTCAATGTAAGGGGGACCCGCGGTGTTTGGAAACAGAAATGGCTCGATCTAAGGTTTTAAAAACAAAACGGTTCATTATGTAAGGTCTTTATGCACCACTATAAAATACCTTTGATAATATTATGTATATTATATTGCCTTATATTGCAATAGATTGCAATATATTATCATGTATATTACAGGTCCTTCTAAAAAAATTAGCATATTATGATAAAAGTTCATTATTTTCCATAATGTAATGATAAAATTTAAATTTCATATATTTTAGATTCATTGCACACCAACTGAAATATTTCAGGTCTTTTATTGTTTTAATAATGATGATTTTGGCATACAGCTCATGAAAACCCAAAAATCTAAAAAAATTAGCATATTTCATCCGACCAATAAAAGAAAAGTGTTTTTAATAGAAAAAAAGTCAACCTTCAAATAATTATGTTCAGTTATGCACTCAATACTTGGTCGGGAATCCTTTTGAATGACTGCTTCAATGCGGCGTGGCATGGAGGCAATCAGCCTGTGGCACTGCTGAGGTGTTATGGAGGCCCAAGATGCTTGATAGCGACCTTAAGCTCATCCAGAGTGTTGGGTCTTGCGTCTCTCAACTTTTTCTTCACAATATCCCACAGATTCTCTATGGGGTTCAGGTCAGGAGAGTTGGCAGGCCAATTGAGCACAGTAATACCATGGTCAGTAAACCATTTACCTGTGGTTTTGGCACTGTGAGCAGGTGCCAGGTCGTGCTGAAAAATGAAATCTTCATCTCCATAAAGCTTTTCAGCAGATGGAAGCATGAAGTGCTCCAAAATCTCCTGATAGCTAGCTGCATTGACTCTGCCCTTGATAAAACACAGTGGACCAACACCAGCAGCTGACATGGCACCCCAGACCATCACTGACTGTGGGTACTTGACACTGGACTTCAGGCATTTTGGCATTTCCTTCTCCCCAGTCTTCCTCCAGACTCTGGCACCTTGATTTCCGAATGACATGCAAAATTTGAGCGACAGTCCAGTGCTGCTTCTCTGTAGCCCAGGTCAGGCGCTTCTGCCGCTGTTTCTGGTTCAAAAGTGGCTTGACCTGGGGAATGCGGCACCTGTAGCCCATTTCCTGCACACGCCGCCTGTGCGGTGGCTCTGGATATTTCTCCAGACTCAGTCCACTGCTTCCGCAGGTCCCCCAAGGTCTGGAATCGGTCCTTCTCCACAATCTTCCTCCGGGTCTGGTCACCTCTTCTCGTTGTGCAGTGTTTTTTGCCACACTTTTTCCTTCCCACAGACTGAGGTGCCTTGATACAGCACTCTGGGAAAAGCCTATTCGTTCAGAAAAATTTTTCCGTGTATTACACTCTCGCTTGAGGGTGTCAATGATGGCCTTCTGGACAGCAGTCAGGTCGGCAGTCTTACCCATGATTGCGGTTTTGAGTAATGAACCAGGCTGGAAGTTTTTAAAAGCCTCAGGAAAGTGTTTAGAGTTAATTAGTTGATTCAGATGATTAGGTTAATAGCTTGTTTAGAGAACCTTTTCATGATATGCACATTTTTTGAGATAGGAATTTTTGGTTTTCATGAGCTGTATGCCAAAATCATCAGTATTAAAACAATAAAAGACCTGAAATATTTCAGTTGGTGTGCAATGAATCTAAAATATATGAAAGTTTAATTTTATCATTACATTATGAAAATAATGAACTTTTATCACAATATGCTAATTTTTTTAGAAGGACCTGTATATTGCAATAGATCTTCATAAATACTAAACACTGCACCTTTAACTGCAGTCAAAAAAAATCTCAAAACACGGTTTGAAATTGACTTGGTTACGTATATGTAACCCTTGTTCCATGAGGAGGGAACTGAGATGTTACGTCGGTGACTAACGAAATGGGGGTTTCACTTAGAAGCCTATCACCTTCAAATTCCTACAAAACGCGCCAATGGCAAGGAAATTTACATGGCATAACTCCGAAGAAAGGAAGGATGCTGGCAATCTCGCATATTACCTGCTCAGGAGCTGAGACTGACCTCCAGGCCATTCCAGCGGTACAGCGGAAGTGGCAGAAGGATGTAACGTCTCCGTTCCCAGGGAACGAGGGTAACACGTAACCGAGGCGCTCAGTTCAGTTCAGTCACGTTCGAGTTACGACATGACTTAACACAGGAATACCAAGGTACACTGGGAAGCAGAAAGCGATACATAAAGTGCATTTCCATTCTGATACATCGATTTAGATAAGCCTGTATGAGTGAGTGGAGGCAGGGCTCATTTGCATATTCATGCTCCACATATACTAAATGAAGCAAGGGTGTAGAGTTACATTCAAGCTATTTTAAGGCTTAAATAAAAACATTCACAGAAAAAAAGGGGATACAATTATACTTTAATATATATTTTAATGACTGCACATACCTAAAATATACATCTTTCGTAATATTATAAATGTTGTTGTTGTCGCTTTTGGTCAGTTAAACTGAATAAAATTATACATTTTCTTCAAAATAAATGTAGTGAGTAAATGTTGACAGTAATTAAAATTTTGTGTGAACTATCCCTTTAAAATGTTATTGTTCGCGAAATTCCTGTGTTTTACACACCCCTCTCTGTTTTCACAGTGGCAATGCAATTACTTCCAGTAATAACAAACACTTGGCCTCTGATTTAACTTGATTTACGTTATCGGCTCAGACTTGTCAGAAAATAGTCTTTTTCGCATATGCATAAAACTGGTGTATCTTGTTCAATCCAAAAACTGTTGAATAATCCCTCTTACATTCCTTAGCTCTCCAAGTCAAACATGTCTCCTTCTCTGCTTCACTGAGGTGGCCTGGCTTCTTTGGGCCCTTTGTGTGTGTGGTCTTTACCAGGGTGGACACGCACGGCTTGAGTCCGTCCTCTGTGGCGGCCCGCGTGCTGCTTCTGGGATTCGCCGTGGCGCACTCTCTCCTGCTGCCAGGCCGCCCCTCCCTACTCAATGTGAGACGTAGAAACCAAATATTTACACAAGGAACTGCTGGAATGCAGGGCTGTTGTAAATGTACGCTGTTCAAAACCATGTTGAAATAATAGCCAGAGGTGTTTTGACTCATCAGAGAACCTGAGCAGGGTTCCTTTGATGTGGCTATGAATGTTGTTTCGTTAAATCAGCTGTATAACGTTCCTATCTTTTGATTTGATTAAAAGTGGTTGCCGTTTGAGGGTCTGTCTATCAAGCCATCCTGTGTTGCTGTTGAACAGTATATCTTGCTTGTCACTTTTCAACTTTTTTGTCTTTGGCAATGAAATATCTGCAATTAGTCCATATAAACCGTACAACGTGCGACTGACTGTATTTTGTCGGTTACATGGTTTCTATTACTGTGGTAAACACTTGTTTTTCTATACACACTACTGTTCAAATGTTTGAGGGTCTGTAAGATTATTTAATGTTTTTTAAGTCACTTATGCTCACCAAAAGCTGCGTTTTTCGGTGGGGGGTATAGATTTGATCTTGATACATCAATTCATATAGTATGGGTAAAATTTGTTTGTCTTAGCACTATTTTAAACGTTTCTTGGGTCAAATGATATGAGCTCACATTCATTAATATTCACTTGTGTGTGCTTATAAGTATCATTAAATATATTAGGATGCAAGTTATTAAAGTTATAAAATTTCACATTTAAAGAAATCTAGTGTTTGATCATATCTAAATATTTATTAAAATGCAAAACTGCAATACTTTTTTGAGCAGATTAGATACATGTACATTTATTAAAGAGCCATAAAGGCACTGGGTAATGAACAAAATATCTCCTCAAAATAGTAAATAAATATTATTGAACTAAAATATAGAACATTTATTTGATTGAAAAATAGTTTCGGTGTGTGGTCACATTTGACCATCAGTGAGTGTGACCAATTAGTAAGGAATACCTGAGGGCTAATTAATAATAACATTAATGTTAACAATGTTGCATCTCTATCTTAAACTTAAACAACAAGCTTTGTTTAATATCAAGAGCAGGTTTGGCAATTTGGCGTGAGTTTAAGTTGGGCAGAGTGAGAGCGTGAGATAGAGCCTCAAAGCGTGTGTCACGCCAAATGCGTGAGAGTTGGCAACCCTGTATTACAATCCAAAATTGTAGAATCTATTTGAATATATATATATCCGCATCATTACTCCAGTCTTCAGTGTCACATGATCCTTCAGAAATCATTCTAATATGCTGATTTGCTGCTCAATTTCATTTATTATTAATGTTAAGAACAGCTGCTTAATATTTTTGTGAATACAATATTCACTTTTGATCAATTTAATGTGCACTTGCTTAATAGAAATATGACCCAAAACTTTTGAATGGTGATGTTGAACATCAAAGGAGATTATTTAAGAAATTGACTAATTATCCAACAAGCTCAATAAAGCAGTATTTTGATTGATTGGTTGATTGATTGATTGATTGATTGATTCATTCATTCATTCATTGACTAGGTGACTCGTTTGTTTATTCGTTTTTTCGTTCATTCATTCTTTTGAATATATATACAAATAACATTAAATGGTGAGTCTGTAAAGCAAATATAACTAAAGTGTGAATTTTATGAATGAAATCACACACAGTGAAGCAAATATGACTAAAGTGTGAACTTTATGAATTAAATCACACATAATGATTTTATGTTCAGATCCGTTGGCTGAGTTGCATATCCTGTGTTATTGAGAAAATATTTAAAAAATGCTGTTGGCTGTTATTTTCTTTTTCCAAATCAAGCAGAACCATTTTTAGTAAATGTCTTAGCTTTATATTAAATAAAGTTTGTAATAAAAATGAATCAAGTGTACTAAGATATATTTTCTAAATGGAATCGAGTTACATGGCTCTTTCTTCTGTGTTAAAGGACCATCTACATTTGGTACTATCCAAATAGAAAGAAATACATGTTGTCATTGCGATAGATGGTACAGATAGTGGCTTCGTTGCACATCCTTATTACTGAATATGACAAATCCTTTAATTTTTAAAGGATTTAAAGATAAACAATAAAAAGTATGTCTGCAGAAACATCATGAAAATATATTTGTTTTTAGTTAAACGCTCTTCAGCTGTGTGTGTGTGTGTGTGTGTGAGAGAGAGAGAGAGAGAGAGAGAGAGAGAGAGAGAGAGAGAGAGAGAGAGAGAGAGAGAGAGAGAGAGGAGCGCGCACTGTTCTGATTGGCTGTGATAATGTTTCTTTCAGTGTGGACAGACAATTGTGTTTCATGAGGCCTGAATGAATAGACGGCTACCAGACCAGACAGAAAGTGGCTACATCTATTTGTTTATTGCAAAGCATTTTGCTCATTGGAATCGGTCATAGTCTGATATTACCTGAATCCATTTTTTCTTATCTATGTGAACCATTGGTATAGGGTACAAAAGGGGCTCATTGAAACAATTTATGCTATAACAAGATAATGTCTCTCTCACTACATTCATTAAGCTTCACGTGTTGGCTGTATCTCACCACAGCGTTCCAGCACAGTGCTTTGTGTGTCAGTCTTTTATTCTGCTGAAGTGATGGCGGTGACCTTTGTTATCAGCCTATTATTCCTTTGTCTTTTACCTGCCATCTTGTAGCGCTGCGTCTGACAGGAGAATGTGGCCCTAACCCATTTAATATCAGATAGTGTACAGCATTGTTAAGCCACCAAATTGACATAGACGCTACCAGGACTAACAAGAAAAAAACTAGCCTGCACAAGTCATACTGGTGTAAGATAGCCTTTTCATCTTCTGGATCTTGTGATCCAGAGCTAAAACTCAACACTGCACTCTTATGTAATTATTTTCTGATGTGACAAAAAGGTGTAGATTTCTGACTGCTTCAGATGACACCAAACATCATTTACTTTACATTGGAAAACATTTACTAGCTTTTCATTTTAACTGGTAAAACAGTAACATTGAGGAAATATTGCAATTTAAAATAACTATTTTCTTATATTCTGTTTTCAACATTGATAATAATAATACATTATTTTGATAACCAAATCATATTAGAATGATTTCTGAAGGTTCATGTGACACTGAAGACTGGAGTGATTATGCTGAAAAGTTAGCTTTGCAATTACAGGAATAAATTATTTTAAAATATATTCAAATAGAAAACAGGTATTCCAAGTTGTAACAATTTCTCAGTTAGTTTTACTTTTTTTTTATCAAATAAGTGAAAACTTGATGAGCATACGAGGCTTCTTTCAAAAACATTTTTAAAAAAATATTCCAAACAAATGTTTTTTTTTTTTTTTTGCAGAAAACAAACTTTTTTTAAATCTTTTTTTTTTAAAGGGAACCTATTGTGCAATTTGTTGCCTATAATACATCAACATGCTTTTCTTACAGTACGGAACAATAACTTTATATAGTTATATTTATACCAAAATGGCCACTGATGCATGCCTACTCACTAAAAAAAGTTGGGTTAAAAATGACCCAACAGATAACCCATTGGTGGGTTGATATAGCACCAACCTATTGTTGGGTTATTTTAACCCAATTCATCATTGGGTAGTAAGTTTTTAACCCAATGAATTGGGTTACAAAATAATTAATTTGTTGGGTCATTTGGCCAAAATGTTGCTTTAACCAACCTTGTATTATAATTATTATTACTATTATTACTGTTATTATTATTGCCATGCAAATAAATAACCAACAACTTAAATATATTTACAATACTTTATTTACATTCAATTGGAAGTTATAACCATTTTACATTTACATTTAGTCATTTAGCAGATGCTTTTATCCAAAGCGACTTACAAATGAGGAGAGCAATAGAAGCAACTAAACAAACAAGGGGCTGTGCTGTAAAGTCTCAGTTAACCTAGCCAAGTACACATACACTTTAAAAAACAAACAAACAAACATAAGTGCTAGTCTTTATTGGTCAGGTGCTGCTGGAAAAGATGCGTCTTAAGATGTTTTTTTGAAAATGGCTACAGGCTCGGCTGCTCAAACTGAGATAGGCTGGTCATTCCACCAGGTGGGAACAGTCTAGGAAAATGTCTGTGAGAGTGAGTTCATGCCCCTTTGGGATGGCACCACAAGGTTTCACTACAGCATTGTTTTCAGAGGGTCTTCTGTCTATATGTGAAGAGAAGACATTTTTGTATTTAATTACAGTTTCCGTATACATAACCAACTGAATCAATTTTTTTAAAATAATAACAACACAGCTCCTGTAGATTATCAACCTAACAAATGCCTTGCCCTTGATTAATGCACCACAACAATAATTGGCCTTTTATTCCAATAGTGTTGTCAAAAGTACCGACCGCCATACCAAATCGGTACTGAAATTAAAAAAATGTGCCGCTTTGAGCGCTGTTGCGCTGTAATCGTAAACACCTCTGACTGGCCATTGTGCTCACGCGCTCATCGGATGTGCCGGTGATTGGCTACAATGATCAACGCACCGCAGCACTTGAAAGCACACGGAAGTGTTTGAAAATGTTTTGAAAGCGGGAGCGGGAGCGTTTGAAAGCACAAGCAGGCATCCACCAGCGGACCGGTAGGCTGACAGACGCCTGCATTAAAAAGCTCTGTGTGTATCTGTGAAAAGCGTCATTGATGTATTTGTAACGTATTTGTGAAGCGCTGATCGTTGTAGCCAATCACAGACATGTTTGATGAGCACGTGAGTTCAATGGACAGTCAAAGGTGTTTTTGATTGCGCTCCAAGCGTCACACTTTTAAAATTTCATTACCGATTTGGTATCGCGGTCTGTACTTTTGACAACACTACCAATAACACACATTAAAATTCTAACATGTAACCTATGGTAAAGTGTGTACAAGAAGCTTATATATTTATAACATGTAGCTATTTAAAGATGTACTGATAAGGACAGGGAAAGTAAAAGCTTACTTCTTGTAAAAAGAAAGAAAGAAAGAAGTAAAACTGCCTTAAAAACGCAAGGGAACGTACAAGTTATCCTCTACATTATATGATTTCACTGCATGCAAATGCTGAATTCACAGAGACAGCCTTGAGAGCGTCGTCAGAGCGTCTATGAGTCAAAATATGTATTTTTTTTTGTCGTAGTCTAGTTAATGTTACACTGTAGTTGAGATTTGTAAACATTTGAGCTATACTTGTAACGTTATAACGCTGCACGTTATCTTCATCCACAATCACTGGACACCGGACGAGGCTTCCGCTGGTTCCTGAAGCCGAGCTAGTCGGTGAAATATCTGAAAACATGAATAACTTCCCAAAAATGATTGGAAAGAACAGAAAAACTGAGGAGGGGGATCACAAGCTAGAGTTTTTTTTATTTATTTTTTTTATAAAGAAATGGGCTTGTGCTGGCTATAAAACTTTAAGCATCGGATCGTTAGTCAAATATACAGCGTTACAGCGTACAAAAAGCACTCGCCAGGGGGAGATATAAACATATTTCTGGGGAAAAGCTGCAATAGTACTATAAGGAGCTTAAAGTCACTTTATAACGGAAAACACATTAAATATAGTCCAATATTAGGCTAACTTACCTGTGTATCTTCTGTCACAGTTGCAGCGGGCAGCCGTTGAAATTTTAATTTTAACCCAACTGGCTGAGTTGTTATTGAAACAACCCAATAAAAGTTTGAAATAACCCAACAGAATGACCCAATATTTTTAACCCAGCTATTGGGTAAAAAATAAATAACCAAACGTTTTTTAGAGTGTAGTCATTGTGTAAAATAGAAAATATGTGCTTTTAAAAATAGTTCATTCAGACTGCCCCCATTCCCTTGCTTAAGTTAGGTGATTCAAAAGAGGCCCAAACCTGGGATTTATGACATTCCAAACAACTGGCATTCTACTTCAGAGTGCTCTTCATTTATCACACCCTCATTTGACACTCCAGTTTCCAGAGGCCCACTCTTCCCCTCCAGCAGCTCTCACAGGACAGGAACAGGGCACATTCACCCTGCATCAACTTCACTGTAAGCCTTCTGCTTCAGTTATCTGTCAGAGAAACATAAACACTAAGGGAGGCTTGCACGCACGTGGAGCACGCTGGGAAAGCAGCTCCACTGTGAATGTTTACAAGTGCTTATTATGGCGGTTAATGCCCCTCTGTGATTTACAGGCTGTTCTTGAAATCGAATGTTTAACTTTGGCCAATAAAGCTGTGTGAATCAGCTCATGACTCACCTTTTCTGACTGAACATATGCGCAAATCTCTGTTTAGAGTACTTTTGTACTTTTGGTTTACACAGCTAAGACCACCATCACAGGAGATATTAATATTAAAATACTGAAAGGAGCGTAAATATTCCAGAAGTTTCGCATTTGTCTTCTGTGTGTTTCAAAAATATGGTCAGAACATAAGAACACATGGTATGTTTGCTGTAGTTTTTCCCCTGCAGTGATGAGTTGAATTAGCCTACACCTGTATTGGAGAGTAACTAACTAAAAGTTGTGAGACAAATCTACTGTAAAGTGTGTGATATTAAAAAAAAAGGATGTAGCATTTTGTCTCACAGATTTCTTATTTGTATGTGACAGAACTGACAGAGTGGCATTTCAGAGTGGAAATACTTGCTGCATCAGTCTAATGGTGTGACAGGGCATCAGAGGCAGGGCATCAGAGGCGGGTGATATCACAAACCAGTAAGCTTTAAATCCAACCCAAAACAAAGTTGTGCTAGCTTCTGTGTCTTCAGTAGCGCTTTGTGTGAATCTGTCTGTCATTTTTGGTGTTGTATTGTATTATTTAGAAATGGCGAGCAAGCAGCATGTGCAGTAGCCCTTGGTGGCTACTGAGAGGCATTTCTGACTTAACCTAAGCAATATTAAAGAAAATGATAAATGTTTTCTCATGGATGCACCCCTGTCACCTTCTGGCCTATTTGGCGATGCTGTTAACTCAGTCGTCGATAGGTTCCAGGAGGCATCTAAGCAGGGGGTGGATATCCAGGAACTTCTTCCCCACTGCTCACATATCTCTGACATCTAAAGCTAGCTCCTCCCACCGTGCCACACAAAAGCAAAGTGTGGCTTCCCGTGCTCCCCCTCAGAAAGATTGGGGACAGGGGAGGCACGCTAAACCACAGTCTTTGAGAGGTAAAAACGGATCTGAGGATTGTTGTTAGTTCCTAGAAGACTATGGGGGCTCGATTGTTCATCCTAGTCCAGAACTGTGGAGAGGGCCCAGCTCATAGGGGCAGGTATCTCAACTGAGGTTGTGGAGATCATTCTACTGTCCAGAGCTCCTTCTACAAGGAAACTTTATGCCCTAAAGTGGAAAGTCTTCACTTTATGGTGTAGTGACCGTCAGTGAGATCTAGTTATCTGTCTGGTTGGTACAGTGCTGGAGTTCCTGCAGGACCGGTTCACTGCAGGTCTAGCCCCTTCCACCTTAAAAGTTCATGTGGCGACCATAGGTGCTTACCACATTCATTTAGGTGGTATGTCTTTAGGTAAAAAAAAACGCTCGTTTCCTCCATGGTACTCTGAGGCCTGCAGTTGGAACTAGGGTGCCGACTTGGGATCTGGCTATTGTCCTTCAGAGCCTTTCCCAGGCTCCATGTGAGCCATTGGAATAGGTTCCTGTAAAGTTTTTAACCTTAGAAAGCTTTGTTCCTCCTCACTATCTCATCTCTTAAAAGGATAGGAGATTTGCTAGCACTGTCGGTTGCACCCTCGTGCCTGGAATTTTCACCTGGTATGGTTAAGGCCTTCCTTCATCTGAGGCCAGATTATATTCCTAAAGTCCCTACGAATTCAGCTAGAGCTATTGTACAACAGGCCTTTGTCCTCCATTTTTTCAAAATGCAGACCAGGAAAATAATAATTTGCTGTGCCCTGTTAGGTGCTTACCGTTATGTTCACAGAGCTGCCCTGTGGCGTAAATCTAAATCTAAGCAAAGAATGAGCAAGTGGGTGGTTGAAACCTCACTTGCTTCTCCTATGGCTGCTGTTTTCGCTTTAATATGAGTATGGCAGCCTTTGAGGCACTTATGTCAGGAGTTGATCTGCAAGCCCTTTATGATGCGGCAGGGTAGTCCTCTCTACACACATTTGTGAGATTTTACTCTCTAGTCCTAGTGCTGCTCTGTCGTATTCACGCTGAACAGTCACTTCTTTCTATTGCGCCACGTTGGTATAGACGTTCCCATAGCTTTAATCGATGCAACGGGAGTTCCCTTGAAAGGGAATACCTAGGTAACGAATGCCTTGGTTCGCTGAAGAGGGAACGAGCGTTGCATTGCCCTGCCATATCGCCTATTTGCCTGTCAAAGCGACTACGTCAGACGTTTCAAAGATAGCATGGCTTTGTTTTGTGCTGGCTTCATAGCTTCCTGATTCGTGACGTCGCCCACCTCTGACGTCCCGTCACACCATTGGACTGATTTTACATGTGCTTCAAGACATTATCACGCATTGCGTTCCCATAGCGTCAATCGATGCAACGCTCGTTCCCTCTTCAAGGAACCGAGGTTACAGTCGTAACCTAGGCATTTTTCAGATTTTCCATCACAATGTTCTCTTCATATTTATGATTCTTGGCTTCCTACAACATGCTGGATCCTTCACTGGGAACTGAAAGTAACTCACACTCTATGTTTACTCTGAATTATTGCACCTGGGAACAATACAAGTCAACACCATTATAACTAACAGTTTGCTAAGAAGTCTAGTTTCCTACTAAAGCAATGTGTTATTTGGTCAAGCGTATCCATATCAGACTGGTGGGAGTGGCCTTGGAGGGCAACATGCCCAGTGCATTATGGGTGTTGAAGCTTTTCTACCTAATTGGCAAAAGGGAAAACAATAGCGTTTTTCCTTTGTTTTCTGTAGTCCCTGATTTCATGGTTTTCGCCTTTCTATTGGCAGCCTAGTTTTATGGAAAGCCCATTTTGCCAGAAGTGAAGTAACCCTTTAAGTAACAGAAAATGTAACACAAAACTCCCTAATGAATGTAAATGATTTTCACAAAAATGAGAAGACACAAAATTGTTTATATTTTTATACCTTTTAGCATAGCAGGTAAGATAGATGAGTAGTTTGGATCTTGGTAGTTTTAAAGTAGCTTCTGCACCTGTGTATGCTCTCCACTGTTCTCTCTGGTGCAGTATATTGGGATTTCCTGTAGAATGAAGAATGACGCCTGAAACACTGTCAGAAAAAGGAGACAGCAGGCTGTTTTCAGAAGCAGTACCAACAGGCTTTTCACAGCCTCCAGACTGTTAGAGGCCAGCAGAGGACCAAAACACAGAATCTGTTCCTGGACCAGACTGCATGTCCTGGGGCGGCTCAGCAGAAGCTCGGTTATAATTTTGTAAAAGTGCTGGAAGCTGTCTCAGTGGAGCTCCAGTTGAACTGCCCACAGTCATGTCGTCAAAGCAGAGAGACGGCTTAGTCTGTAAGGACCAGAGTGTAAATGTCACTCTGGCTTGTCTGAACATGGCACAATAAGTTGACATGGCACAAGAAGACACAAGGGGTTTAAGACTTTGCAAAGGTGCACAACTAGACATTAGAACGCAGGAGAGACATCAGACTATAATGCTTTGCCCTGTCTTTGGACTCCTCTCAGTTCCTTTGAGCTTCCTCTTAAGAACTGGGTCAGAGAGAGAGAGCGAAAGAGAGAGATAATAGCTCATAGAAGACTCTCTGGGTTCAAGCAGGACCTGAAGGAAATTAAAGCACTTATAAGATAGTTTTGTCAGTGTCAGGCATGTCCATGCAGTCCATGTCTATTTTTATCAGTCACTGTGGTTGTGAATACAATTTAAGAATTCAGGGATCAATATGCTGATCTGAACTGATTTTTGCTGTAATAGTCTGAATTATTATTATTTAATTTTTTTTCTATGTTGAGTATTGCACTGTATGTAAATAAAGTTTTTCTTTTCGTTTTTGATAATAATATTTGAGTCACGAAGAAAAATGATTAAATTAATATTCATTTAAAAGGATGCATGTAACAAGCTCAATTTGCATTTTTGCCTATGTTTTCCTCATCATTCTGTTGTTTGTTTGCTCTACGTCTGGAAATGGGGCATCAGGCTCATTGAATATTTATACTTCTTAAGTGTTAATAATTGACACCGCTGGCATATTTTCCGTAGGAAGAGCTCACACACCCAGAACAGAGAATTATTTTTCACTGATTCTTGGGTACTGAGTCGATACAAGACTAACAAAGAAAATAAAAATTCATGTTTTTGGGTGCAATCTTTTTCTGTTTATGATTTTTGTTTGAATTTTTTTTTGACAAATCATGCTGCTGACACAGAAAAAGCACAATTATTTAAATATATGTTTTTTGTCAAGTAGTGTTTCTTTAAAAGATCCATATTTATATTTGTGTATTTACATGTTTAATATATTTTAACATATATAAAGTATTTAATTATGGTTTGAGGACAAGTGATTTTATGTACTGAATCAGAAAATCAACTGAAATTGCACATTTGTGTTAGGAATACTGTTAATCTCATGATCAAATTCAAAGTAAAAAAATGTGGTTATTATAAAAAACTTATAGCAGGTTATGGCACATGTTGTATCCACGAATCAGTGTTTTTATTTATTTATTTATGTATTTAATATATAACTCCCTCACCCACTTTTAAGAGTAAAAATGCATCATCTGGCATTGGCACAAATTTAATTTTCATCTCTTCTCTTTTCTCTTTCTCCTTTTCTCTCCGCAGACAAAAGTAGTTTCAGGATGCATTAGCCCGCGCTGCATCTGTCTTCCTTCGACAGCTCAGGAGTGAAAACAAAAGAAAGAATGAAAGAGAAGATGAGATAAGACAAGCCAAAAAGCAAGTGAAGTCATTCTTTTCTCTTTGCCTCTAGCTTTTAGTTAAAAAAGCCTTTATTCCCCAAATTCTGTCGTGATGCATTATGCATGAGCTAAACACCCCTCTCCTGCAGACGCTTCTTGCCCCATTTCACTTTTTCCTTTCTATGTACCGTTCTTCTTTTTGGCTCTCGGTATGTATCCTCCTCCTCCTCCTCCTCCTCCTCTCTCTCTCTCTCTCTCACTTTCTCCCTCTTCCTTTGTGTCTTAGTACATTTTTTTTCACCTCTCTCTCTCTCTGTCCTTGCTCTCTCTTATTCTATCCTCTCTGCCCTCTCGTGTTGCCTTGTTGAAACACTAATGGCTTGGTACAAGTCATTTCCTCCCTGAGCGCTAACATGATTACTCTGTTTTTGTACTTTGTTTCTGTATGACAAATTTGTTTATGGGAAGAAAAGGCGTAAGAGAAAAATAAAAAAACATCTAATGACCCCGTCGAACAGGCCTGCATCACAAAAAGGCTTAAAGCGTCAAGCTACTTGCAACAAAAGTCAATCTCTTTAATTACACAGTTCTAGTCAAAGGCTTTGAACATTATGCACGTCATCTGCAACTAATGTGTCTCACACAGACATGAACGCGAGTGGAGCTGAATATTAAACCAGTGATGTGGAAACTGATGATGAGCTTCAGAAACATACTCAGGCAGAAACAGAAAACAGAGTAATGGATTTAAAATGACTATTGCATTCTCAAAAGCTTACTTAATATTCCAAGACTTGTGAAGTGAACTTGAATTTGTAATCTGCAAGTGAAGAAAATGTTGCACGGAACTGTCCCTTTCCTACGTAGCAGCTTTTACTACTTGACTAGTCGACCAGTGGCTGCACAGAAATGAACATATTTCCATAGATTTGTATACATGCAAGTTGTTCACATTGTTTTTTTGTTTGTGTTAATCAGTTTGTGTTTGCCAGTTAAAATACAGTGCATCCAGAAAGTATTCACAGCACTTCACTTTTTCCACATATTGTTATGTTACAGCCTTATTCCAAAATTGATTAAATTCATTATTTTACTCAAAATTCTACAAACAATACCCCATAATGGCAATGTGAAAGAAGTTTGTTTGAAATCTCAGCAAATTTATATAAAAAAAAAAACTAAAAAAACATTAACATAAATATTCCAACCCAGGCTCATTGGAAATATTCATTGACTCTGCCTACATTTTTGCAAACTCTGAAATATGTACCTCCAGGTATGTTTCCCTGCACTTTTCGGGTGAAACGTCCACTAGAGGTGCTAAGTGGTATCAGTTTTTCTCAACCCCTTCCCTAAACCTAACCATTATTATAAATTACCATTGTATTATAAAAATTACCATTGTATTATAAAAAAACAGGATTTAACAGGCAGATACGACTGCAGGCACAATTTATTTAAAAAGTACAAATATTCCAAGTGTTTCGAGGCCAAACGATTGATTTTTGTGAAGAAAATCCTCAAAAGCGATCAGTGTTGAGTTCACCCGCCGAAGATCATATTTGAAAATTGCCCCCGTTACATCAGCTTTGACAGCATTGGCTGTCGTATGTCTCGTGACCAATTGCGACATTATGTCAGCTTTGATTGTAAAATGCCATTGGCTCTTGTGTGTCTCGTGACTGACCGCGTCACACTCAAGAGTTAAGAGTATTATTTGAATGAAATATGAACAAGTGGAGGGTGTTCACACGGAGCGGTGGATTGGATCATTATTTCAGCGATATTAAGATCAACTCTGTTCTTCACATGAAGATATCGTAAGAAGACTTGGAATGCCACATGAGTTAATACTTTTACACTGTTTTGGTCAGTTTTTACAATTAATACCTTTGACTGTACTGTTATTTGTCTGTTATGTGTTTTATTGTTGAGAAGTGGGTAGGTTTAGGGTAGGAGTGGGGTTAGTTGCTCCAAAATATAAAAGTAGCCTTTAAATATTCATAAAATCATGTCTACTTTTCCAAATGCAAAGAATTAAATGTATTTCAATATGAATTAAAATTTGTGCTTACACCACGTTTTTCTTGAATTGTGCAGGGAAACGTACCTGGAGGTACATATTTCAGGGTTTGCAAAAATGTAGGCAGAGTCATGTATTTCAAATGAGCCTGGGTTGAAATATTCACAGCCTTTGCTCAATACTTTGTTGAAGCACCTTTGGCACCAATTACAGCCTCAAGTCATTTTCAGTATGATGCTGCAAGCTTGGCACACCTATTTTTTCACCTATGGCAGTCCCATTCTTCTTTGCAGAGCCACTCAAGCTCCATCCGGTTGCTTGGGGCGCGTCGGTGCAAAGCCATTTTCAGATCTCTCCAGAGATGTTCAATCGGGTTCAAGTCTGGGATCTGGCTGGGCCACTTAAAGGGGTACTTCAGCACTTGGAAAATGAATCTGTATTTAAACTGGGTCATTAATGTAGTAGAAATGTGAAATAATTTTTTTATTTGGTGCCTTCTAGACTGAGAAAACACAGAAAATTTATTTTTGTCTCATGGGGATGAAAGACAACAATTCCCAGAATGCACTGCTTCACTGCCCTATAGGCATGGCTACTGGTTTACTGGATCACTTGCCCACTGCGTTCATTTTCATAAAATCAGCTCAGTTAGAGACACTACAATTAAAAACTGAACGTGTCTGTTCAATATATTATGAGTGAGCCGATTGAGTGTCACGGCCGTCACAGCACAAATGCAGCAGGAGTCAGATTGGCCGAATTCACAGCACATGGACAGTCTGGCGCATTTTCAGATCATGTCTTTGGAAGCTTAACTTTCATAGGAATTCATTTGAACAGTTGAAACACTCACTTTGCTCTCCACCGCTCCGTTTACATGAATCCCTGCAGATCCCTGAGCTGAGTGCTGTGAGTGCGATGTTGAAAACATGTGGAAATCCTGCTGGCTTTAGCCTCTGGACAAAAACTCCTCCGATGACACAAAATGACAATATTTACATCATCTGAGGAATTTTTCCAGAAATAAAATACATAATTCTCTCGTCTCAGGGTCATATGAGGGGGGAAAGTACGATAATTTGAAAATAACCCCGGGTTTCTACTGATACAAAGCTTAATGCTAATCACTGAAGTAACCCTTTAAGGACATTCATACAGTTGTCATGTAGCTACTCCTTTGTTATCTTGGATGTGTGCTTAGGATCATTGTCCTGTTGGAAGTTGAACCTTTGCCCCAGTCTGAGGTTCAGAGTGCTCTGGAGCAGGTTTTCATCAAGATGTCTCTGTACATTGCTGCATTCACCTTTCCCTCGATCCCGACTAGTCTCCCAGTTCCTGCCCCTGAAAAATATCCCCACAGCATGATGCTGCCACCACCATGCTTCACTGTAGGGATGGTATTGGTCAGGTGATGGCCATTCAGGCCAAATCATTTTTGTTTCATCAGACCAGAGAATTTTGTTTCTCATGGTCTGAGAGTCCTTCAGGTGCATTTTGGCAAACTCCAGGCGGCCTTTTACTGAGGAGTGGCTTCCGTATGGCCACTTACCATACAGGCTTGATTGGTGGACTGCTACAGAGATAGTTGCTCTTCTGGAAGGTTATGTCAGAGTGACCATGGGTTCTTGGTCACCTTCCTTACTAAGGCCATTCTCCCCCGAGCAGCCAGCTCTAGGAAGAGTCCTGGTGGTTCCAAACTTCTCCATTTACGGATGATGGAGGCCACTGTGCTCAATGGGACCTTCAATACTGCAGAATTTTTTCTGTACCCTTCCCCAGATCTGTGCCTTGACACAGCCCTGTCTCGGAGGTCTACAGACAATTCCTTGAACTTCATGGCTTGATTTGTGCTCTGACATGCACTGTTAACTGTGGAACCTTATATAGACTGGTGTGTGCATTTCCAAATCATGTCCAATCATCTTAATTTACCACAAGTGGACTCCAATCAAGTTGGAGAAACATCTCAAGGATGATCAGTGGAAACTGGATGCACCTGAGCTCAATTTTGAGTGTCATTGCAAACATTTTGAGGGAAATAAAGAATTGAATCCATTTTGGAATAAGGCTGTAACATAACAAAATGTGGAAAAAGTGAAGCGCTGTGAATACTTTCCAGATACACCGTATGTGAATAATAAAATATTAAGACTGTTTCCAAAAATTGTATTTCTAGTTAAATATATTTGTCCAATTGGCAAAATAACATTTTAAGCATATAATATATATATATATATATATATATATATATATATATATATATATATATATATATCATAAATATTGTGTCATAGCCTAAATACACATTAATACATTTATATTTAGTTATTATTGTTATATTATTTTCACACTGTTTTTACAATATTTAATTTGATTTAAAATGTTTTTATTTTATTTTTATATATATTATTTAAAAAGTAAATTTATTTGAGGCTTAGTATAAAAATATAAACTGGACCCAACTCTCCTCCGTTTTTAATTTAATAACACACATTGTGTTTTTGAACATATTCTATGCATGAAAACACTTTCTTTCATTGTCTGCACAGTTATTGAAAGTATGGTGTGTAGTGAATTAACTTTATCACTTAGTCCAACAATAGAATTTCTCTTAAGCACATTCATACACAAGATCCTGTCTAGATTGAATTGAGAAAATGTATTGAAATGCTGCAGAGCCCCAGCAGTTTGAATGTTGTCTGAGCTGTATTCATACTGCCAATAGTGGATTTGCACTTTAATGAAGTGAATGGAGAAGAGGGGGGTGGAGGAGGAGTGAGAGCAGATAATGAAGGTCGTGTGTGTGTGTGTGTGTGTGTGTGTGTGTGTGTGTGTGTGTGTGTGTGTGTGTGTGTGTGTGTGTGTGTGTGTGTGTGTGTGTGTGTGTGTGTGTGTGTGTGTGAGAGTGAGAGAAGGGTTAATGTTTGCACATCCAGACAGGCCATGCCCCAGGGACCCTTAAGAATATGATTTGCAGGGTAAAATCACATGCATAAAGCAGGTAAGACTGGTTACTAGGGCTCAGTCAGACCTGCAAAGACTGAAATATTAAATATAGGAAGTAATGCATAATTCCTGCAAGAGAGATTTCATTACAAACCAGTCACTATACGCCTTCATACCAGGTGTAATAATAATTTTAAAAACATTTGCGTCATAGACTGACATTTCTGACATCTGCTGTCCTTGAATGCACCTCTAAGTATGTTTTTTTAATATATATTTTTGAATCACAAATAAATATATATCGATAAATATATATATTTTTTTTCAAAACTGCTTAATTGAAAGGACCGCTGTAGACCCTCATGACTGTATGGTCCATAAGTCTCTTAAAATATCAAATAATTTGGCTTTTTGTGACAATACATTGTTTGTTCAGGTTGTAAAATGTAATATAAAAATGTATTAATTAATCATTCATGATAATTGTATTTTGTATGTATGTACTGTATGTATAAATGTTTGTGTGTATGTATGAATAAATACAAATAATAATAATAATATGTTTATTTTATACAGCGCCTTTCCCAAGCTCAAGGACGCTTTACAAGCAGTAACAGAATATACAATCAAATCAGATAGTCATAACAGTCATTCCACATAATTAATAATTATTAGATGGACAGTAGACAGTTACCAGTCCGGGAATAGATATGAATTATATATCAATAAAACCTGAAAAATTTATTTTAGAACTTCTTTTTTGAAAATAATAATTAAGATGTGTGCACTCACATACTGTATATTCAAGGTGTAAGAGTAAATACATTTAAACCTTTCTTAAAAATTGTATAAAGTTTTTCAAAACATACATTTTAAGAAATCCTTTGGTAACACTTTACAAAAGATTCACTAGTTAACATTAGTTAACTACATATGAAGTATTTGTTTCAGTTTCATTTATCAGTTTGTTTTGTAATCACAAATCATAAGGCAGTGTCTTATTAAAATATTGATAAAAGTGTGTGTGTATGTGTGGTCCTGGTAAACCACCCTATGTTAGTAATACCAGTAATTTTTCACCTTGTGTGGACTTTTTTATTTTCGTTTTTGAAAATGTAAAAAAGCAGAAAGTTTTCTGTTATGGGTAGGTTTAGGGGTAGGGGATACAATATACAATTTGTACTTTATAAAAAAAGCCCCCATGTGTGAAAGCCAATGTGTGTGTGTGTGTGTACATGTGCTCCCAGCTGTTCCCTGTACATGCATTCTGAGTCCAAATCCAGCTGTTTCACTTGTAATTTGAGTTTCACTAAGTGAACCATTTCCTGTTCACTGGGACCGCTGAGGTTTGAATCTTTTCATATGGGCATTGGCACCTTTGGGTTCATTCCAGTTCAGTTCATGGTGCCAAAACAACAAAAGTACAACATGGAGCAGCTGAGAGACAAATGGACAGGAATGAAAGACACAGTCACACAGGACTGTAAATGTGACACACAAAGTTGTCATGCACTGTAAAAAAAAATCTAGGTAAAATCTGGTGGCAACATTTTAGGTTTTACAGATTTAACTTAAATAAAAGAAATAAAAAAAGTTATTTAATTAACTGATGTAATGTTAATTTTCCAACCTATTGAAGTACTAATATTTGTTTTGTACCTTTGTAATACTGACAACCTCCAAAAAAAGGTGGTGATAAGAAAGTCACATGATGAATCAAAGCTCATCACTAGCAGCTTTTCCTCAAGCTAAGGTAAAAACTAATACATAGAAGGTGCACAGTGTCATTTACACAAACACTAAACACCATCATTGTGACAGTAATGATATAAAAAATGCAATAAACATTAATTTAACAACATTAGATGCATCATAAAACCCTAATGTACATAACTGATTAGAAAAAACTAAGAAGAAACCACAGCAATTCGCTCTCACGGCATTCCGTAAATTTTTTACGAGGTGGTAAATTCGTACAAATTCATATGACTTCACTTGCACAAATTTTCAAAAAGCGTCACCAGGAAGTACCACCTGTACCCCGCCCCTAAACCTACTGGTCACAGGGGGGTGAGGTCGTGCAAATTAGCTACCTCATAAAAATATGTATGAATTGCTGTGAGATTGCATTGGAAGAAACAATTATTTCAACGAAAACACGTCAAATGTGAATTCTGGGAATGGCAATTCAGTTTGTCACTGCAAATATACAATGACTTGATCTTTTTCACTTTCAAAAACTGTAAATGTCACAGTTCTATGAGGGAGGACTCAAATGCAGAATGAGATTGTATTGTGAGGAAGAGGAGGTGATAACAGCCCAAACGAAAGGCAGGGACAAAGCACAATGGCAGGTAAGCAGAAGAAATGGCTGTTGAGACCAGTCCAGGATGAGAACAGGCTGGTGTGCTGTGATACAAGTCAGAAGCAGTGGATGCAGCGAGAGTCAGACAGGATCACAGCACTAGTCGAAAGACTCGCAGGGCATGATCAAGCATTGCACTGGTCTTGCTGCTTGGCAGAGAAAGGAAGCAGCCAGAGATGTGCTAGCAGGGCAGGACTGGAACAAACAGGAGACCAGCAAACACAAGGCAGATAGCAGAAACAAATGCTTGGTAGTAACAAACTGTAACAGCACAATGAATAACGAACCAGCAACATATGAGGGAAAGAGCACACAGTATAAAGGGAATAGAAAACACAAGGAACATGTGAACACACTCAGACAAACAAGGAGCAGAGAACACGAGGAACAGGTGAACACACTCAGACAAACAAGGAGCAGAGAACACGAGGAACATGTGAACACACTCAGACAAACAAGGAGCAGAGAACACGAGGAACAGGTGAACACACTCAGACAAACAAGGAGCAGAGAACACGAGGAACAGGTGAACACACTCAGATAAACAAGGAGCAGAGAACACGGGGAACAGGTGAACACACTCAGATAAACAAGGAGCAGAGAACACGAGGAACAGGTGAACACACTCAGACAAACAAGGAGCAGAGAACACGAGGAACATGTGAACACACTCAGACAAACAAGGAGCAGAGAACACGGGGAACAGGTGAACACACTCAGACAAACAATGAGCAGAGAACACGAGGAACAGGTGAACACACTCAGACAAACAAGGAGCAGAGGAACAGGTGAACACACTCAGACAAACAAGGAGCAGAGGAACAGGTGAACACACTCAGACAAACAAGGAGCAGAGAACACAGGGAACAGGTGAACACACTCAGATAAACAAGGAGCAGAGAACACGAGGAACAGGTGAACACACTCAGACAAACAAGGAGCAGAGAACACGAGGAACAGGTGAACACACTCAGACAAACAAGGAGCAGAGAACACGAGGAACAGGTGAACACACTCAGACAAACAAGGAGCAGAGAACACGAGGAACAGGTGAACACACTCAGACAAACAAGGAGCAGAGAACACGAGGAACAGGTGAACACACTCAGACAAACAAGGAGCAGAGAACACGGGAACAGGTGAACACACTCAGACAAACAAGGAGCAGAGAACACGGGGAACAGGTGAACACACTCAGACAAACAAGGAGCAGAGAACACAAGGAACATGTGAACACACTCAGACAACAAGGAACAGAGAACACGCGGAACAGGTGAACACACTCAGACAAACAAGGAGCAGAGAACACGAGGAACATGTGAACACACTCAGACAAACAAGGAGCAGAGAACACGGGGAACATGTGAACACACTCAGACAAACAAGGAGCAGAGAACACACGAAGAACATGTGAACACACTCAAAAAAACAAGGAGCAGAGAACACGGGGAACATGTGAACACACTCAGACAAACAAGGAGCAGAGAACACGAGGAACATGTGAACACACTCAGACAAACAAGGAGCAGAGAACACGAGGAACATGTGAACACACTCAGACAAACAAGGAGCAGAGAACATGAGGAACATGTGAACACACTCAGACAAACAAGGAGCAGAGAACACGGGGAACAGGTGAACACACTCAGACAAACAAGGAGCAGAGAACACGAGGAACATGTGAACACACTCAGACAAACAAGGAGCAGAGGAACATGTGAACACACTCAGACAAACAATGAGCAGAGGAACAGGTGAACACACTCAGACAAACACGGAGCAGAGAACACGAGGAACAGGTGAACACACTCAGACAAACACGGAGCAGAGAACACGAGGAACATGTGAACACACTCAGACAGACAAGGAGCAGAGAACACGAGGAAAGGGTAATCACACTCAGACAAGGAACAGGTGAGCACACAATTAGATAAATGAGGACTTGACAAGAACTAAACAAGGGGGCGTGGTAACAGGAAACAAGGAGGCAGGACACAAGGAGCACATGGCAAACACAAACCAAGACAGCATGTGTTCAAGCACAACACAAGCAAAGACATATTTAACAGTGACAAAACAGACAGAGCTGTCAGAGGAGAACCCTGACAATATAACAGTATTTTACATATAAGGTTAGATCTATTAAAATTTCTGTTAACCAATTAACATTTTTACAGTCTTTTAGCATTAAAATCACGATACTTTTTGACAGTGTGAAGATCGTGCATAACATCATGCTTGCTCACATCCTCTGTCTAATGGAGTGAAATGATTGATCGATTGATTGATTGATTATGAAGAGCACATGTATCCATGTGTGTTTGTATTGTATATCTGTGCATTTTTATGGGAGAGAGAGCAGGAAAAGAGGGCTTGCTTCCTATACATAATAAAACCTAACTTAGTGGGGAAAACATGGAAAAAAAGTTAATTGCTTTGTCATTGTCTTTGTGAGTTTTGGTTCTTTTGCTTATAGATTTTAAGGACCTTTGTAATAACTGAAATAATTAGGCGGAGTGATATGGAACAGTAATGCGGTCAAGACGTGCCTGGAACTACTTTAGCTGTGCGTTTACTGGAAAATTTACCTTAGAATGTTCGTCAACCAATCAGAATCAAGCATTCAACAGCCCAGCAGTATAATAAATAAAACGTGAACATTTTGGGAATGGCTGTGTTTATAGTGGAATAGTGTTATATCTTACATTATGGGGCACACAAATAAAATATTGAACTTTCAACACTTTGCAGGTGTTTAAACCCAATGCGTCCCTTGTGTGAGATAGAAATGTTTAATGGTTTGTTTGGTTTGGAGTCTGTCTGGACTATTCTTAGCCACGTCTGGGGAACTTCTCAACGATTTTTTTTGGTATTACACATGTGTGGCGCTTTCTTAATCCCCCTGTTTTATTAGTCTTTGGTGCTTTGGTTGAGCTAATGACCTCACGGATATTAGACAGGTCTGATGAAGTTCTTCAGAGTTTCAATAAACAGTACAAACAGCCGTGGGATTGTTTGGGAGGTTGCTAGATGAACATTTACAACACTGTCATTCCTGCTGATGTTTCTGTAGAAAGTGTACAGTACAGAAGTTCTGTTGTCAGATTACATTAGTCTGGATGATAAATTGAAAAATGAGCATAGACACTCAACATGTTGTAAGTGTTATTCCAAATGTTGCTCAGAGGAAACAATGACTTGCCACAAACATCATGCTTTTTGTCTCTCTCTTTCTGCATTTTGGTCATTTTTATGCAATTTCTTATGGTGCTGCTTTAATTATGAGCACTTCTGGCCCTGACTTTCAGATAATACACTGTTTTAAAACACTTTTTGCACTTTTGTCAGTAGTTTATTTAAGCCGGGGCGATACATACAGTACTGGCCAAAAGTGATGTCCAGAGGGGAATAAACTATTTTATATATATATTTTTTTATATATGTATATAGTATTATATAATATGTTATTTTTGAGAAGGACCTGTATATATATATATATATATATATATATATATATATATATATATATATATACAGGTCCTTCTCAAAAAATTAGCATATTGTGATAAAAGTTCATTATTTTCCATAATGTAATGATAAAATTTAAATTTCATATATTTTAGATTCATTGCACACCAAGTGAAATATTTCAGGTCTTTTATTGTTTTAATACTGATGATTTTGGCATACAGCTCATGAAAACCCAAAATTCTCAAAATCTCGAAAAAATCAAAAAAAATTAGCATATTTCATCCGACCAATAAAAGAAAAGTGTTTTTAATACAAAAAAGTCAACCTTCAAATAATTACGTCCAGTTATGCACTCAATACTTGGTCGGGAATCCTTTTGCAGAAATGACTGCTTCAATGCGGCGTGGCATGGAGGCAATCAGCCTGTGGCACTGCTGAGGTGTTATGGAGGCCCAGGATGCTTCGATAGCGGCCTTAAACTCATCCAGAGTGTTGGGTCTTGCGTCTCTCAACTTTCTCTTCACAATATCCCACAGATTCTCTATGGGGTTCAGGTCAGGAGAGTTGGCAGGCCAATTGAGCACTGTAATACCATGGTCAGTAAACCATTTACCAGTGGTTTTGGCACTGTGAGCAGGTGCCAGGTCGTGCTGAAAAACAAAATCTTCATCTCCATAAAGCTTTTAAGCAGATGGAAGCATGAAGTGCTCCAAAATCTCCTGATTGCTAGCTGCATTGACTCTGCCCTTGATAAAACACAGTGGACCAACACCAGCAGCTGACATGGCACCCCAGACCATCACTGACTGTGGGTACTTGACACTGGACTTCAGGCATTTTGGGATTTCCTTCTCCCCAGTCTTCCTCCAGACTCTGGCACCTTGATTTCCGAATGACATGCAAAATTTGAGCGACAGTCCAGTGCTGCTTCTCTGTAGCCCAGGTCAGGCGCTTCTGCCACTGTTTCTGGTTCAAAAGTGGCTTGACCTGGGGAATGCAGCACCTGTAGCCCATTTCCTGCACACGCCTGTGCACGGTGGCTCTGGATGTTTCTACTCCAGACTCAGTCCACCGCTTCCGGAGTGCTTTTTTCTTCTGGAATCGGTCCTTCTCCACAATCTTCCTCAGGGTCCGGTCACCTCTTCTCATTGTGCAGCGTTTTTTGCCACACTTTTTCCTTCCCACAGACTTCCGACTGAGGTGCCTTGATACAGCACTCTGGGAACAGCCTATTCGTTCAGAAATGTCTTTCTGTGTCTTACCCTCTCGCTTGAGGGTGTCAATGATGGCCTTCTGGACAGCAGTCAGGTCGGCAGTCTAAACCATAATTGCGGTTTTGAGTAATGAACCAGGCTGGGAGTTTTTAAAAGGCTCAGGAATCTTTCGCAGGTGTTTAGAGTTAATTAGTTGATTCAGATGATTAGGTTAATAGCTCGTTTAGAGAACCTTTTCATGATATGCTAATTTTTTGAGATGGGAATTTGGGGTTTTCATGAGCTGTATGCCAAAATCATCAGTATTAAAACAATAAAAGACCTGAAATATTTCAGTTGGTGTGCAATGAATCTAAAATATATGAAATTTTAATTTTATCATTACATTATGGAAAATAATGAACTTTTATCACAATATGCTAATTTTTTCATTGGTTTAAGTTCTTCATGTCCTTTATTTTATTCAATTTCATTTCAGCTTTATTTTAATGACTGAAAATTAGTTTTAATAGTTTGTTTTAGTGGCATTATATTTTATCTTTTTCTTCGCACATCACACCTCATATTTCAGCATAAGCTTATTATAAAAACTCTTTTCTCCTTGGAAAACAAGTACACTTAAATTGTGTGCAAAATTGTTGCCAAAAGGACTATAAATGATTGTATAGGCTTTTTTTTTTAAGATAATCATAGCTGTAAACATAATAATTAATATTTGTTATATTTTGGACTTTCATAGTTTAAAGTCTAGTAAAACAATTTAATATGTACATAAAAGATGCAAAAAATATTTATGACAGCACTAGAACAGGTTTCCTATAGTATTTGCAGATGGTCCTATTTTTTAAAATCTTAAAACTAAGAGAGACCAATATAAAAACAAAGAATTACTCTTGATTTAGCAGTTCATGTACATATAAACTGATAGACACCGATCTCAGAACAGCTCACCCCATTCCATCCATGTACAAAACTACAAAACTGGCCCTAAGTCTGTAGAAATGAACAACCTTTGCCAACGCCCATGTTTCAGCCGCAGCCATTAATGACTGCTGTGCTCTGAGTGATGCCCTGCTGGTCCAGTCCAGCTCAGCCTAATGGACTGGGCCTGACCTGGTTTCTCCAGACCCATATTCTTCTGGGAAAATGCTTCATTTGGCAGGACCCAATCCTCCACAGCTGCAGACAGCTTATGAGAGGATGTGTGTGTGTGTGTGTGTGTGTGTGTGTGTGTGTGTGTGTGTGTGTGTGTGTGTGTGTGTGTGTGTGTGTGTGTGTGTGTGTGTGTGTGTGTGTGTGTGTGTGTGTGTACACGCACCAATAGCTAGCTGTAATATCCTTCAGGGGATTTCCTTGAATATGTGTGATGGAAAGAAACTGTAAAACAAGTTTGCTCTTAAAACAAGTTTTGAATGCGTTTTACACTATTCTTTGTCTTCGTCTTCGTATTCCATGACATTACAAAAACATTATAATAAAGCCATAAAACTCTGGTTTGCTCAATAGGTCATGTAAAATTAGGTTATGAACTAATATGAAACTAAGCATGAGCATTATTTGTAAAATAACAATTATATGAATTAAGCAATTAAACGCTTTACAAATTCTGTGTTTTGGTTTTGTCAATTCATGGCATGCATAAACCTTACTGTAAAGTGCTAAATTAAAAATGATACTCTATTTAGAAAATCTTTAGAAAATATCACAGTTGCTCTGAATTTTAATTATTTTATCTGAGTCCGTCTGGAAATGTGTATAAATGAATGCTTTGAAGCAGGTGTGGGTTCATTCCCCTGGTGCCGTGAGAATGTTTGATCTGGGATGTGTTGCTGTTAATCTAGTGCCTGTGTCCTCTTCCAGGTATATGTAAGCGTAGGCTGATTGGTGGAGCGTGTGACACAGGAGCTCAGAGCAGATAATGATGGCTTTGATCAGGGAGCACTGAATGCATCCTCCTTTCTGACAGTGGAGGACTATATAGCGAAAGAGCTGGTATGCTAAACCCTGCCCTTTTTCACCACCTCCAGAGGAGTGGCTCTGTACTCCTGTAAAAGTAAATAAATAAATATAAAATAAACTTTTGTTAAACTAAATACATTTACCTGTAACAAATTTGTTTGTCAGGTAACCTAAAATGCCTATAAACATGCAAATTATCTTGTTTTACTGTAGTTAAAAAATATAATTTAATTGTCTCGATGTGGCTGTGAAAAGCATATGCCGAAAGAGTAATGAACAAAAATAGTCTCTAAATCCAACAGGGAATAGGCAGAGGAATAAACAAACTCAACCACGTTAAACTCAGACGATACCAGACTAAGAAACACAGGAATTTCAGGATGTGAATACACAGAGGATGATTGACTAAAACAGAACAGGAGTAAAATAATTTTTTTGAGACCGGGTATGGTTGTAACACCTAAAACTACCCTTTTTTAGCTACACGTCTGAAACATTTAGGCAAAGTACCCACATTTGTCTACAAATGGCAACAATTCAAATTTCTTCAACTATATCACAGACTTTGTGAGATGATGACAAATACAAATTGGTCCTTCGTTTTAACCTATCCCACTACTGGGGTAGGTTGTAACACATACTGGGGTAAGTTGTGATAGGTAGACAAAATGCAAAAAAATTAAGGGTTCTCCAAGTGATAGGCCACAACAACAGTTTAATTTTAAATGAATGGCTGCAACAATAAAATAAGTGTGAATATGGGGTGTGTATGTGCATATTGTGTGTGCTTGTGCATGCACATGTGTGCGATTGTTTGTGCATGTCTGTATGTGCACATTCATATGGGTGTGTGTGTGAGTTTGTGTGTGTGTGTGTGTGTGTGTGTGTGTGTGTGTGTGTGTGTGTGTGTGTGTGTGTGTGTGTGTGTGTTTGTGAGAAAGCAAATTAACATAAACATTCTGTAGAACTTTAAAAAAAATCACAAAAATGTTCTTAGTTGTATGTAAGTGGTTTCAAAACCTACCCCGCCACAGTCACCCATTGTTTAGCTAGCTTTATTAGCATGGGGATTTGGAATTAGCATGAGGTTGATACACCATTCTTTAAAAGAGGAACTACACTTTGACCTGATATCAGTGGCGGTTTTACATTGAATAGACCTCCATCGAGGCCCCCCAAATTAGAAAAAAGGTTAGTCATTTGATTTGCCTGAATATATTATACATTAACCCAACTGATGGGAATTAATAATAACTGAATTTGTGACCATTTGTTGAAAAAAAACACAATATTATGGTGAAATTAGATCTCATTTTTTGTTGAGCTAAAACCGGATTATTGTTGTTTAAGCATAGCAAGCAAGATAGCAAGATAGCAAAAAGGCTAACAATCAAGTTATTGTCACGCTGTGTATGAAGCAAAGCAGAGGCGGATCCAATAGCGAGTGCAAAATAATCTCTTTATTACTTGCAATGACTTAGCGAATACAGCAGTAAAGCTCAGCAGTCTCTGATAGTTCATGGCAGGCAGACGGTGACAGGAGATCCGGAGACAGTGCAGCATACGTAAAACAGGGATGCAAGGACGAAAACACTCCAGAAGACATGGAAAGACGATCCACAACATCAGACACGGGAAGACGACTGCACACGAGGACACACAGGGACAACTGCAACGATTGAAAAACACAGGATGTGGGTAAGGCAATAATATAGGCATGTGAGATGAGGTGCAGCTGGTGAAGTGGTGATTGCAGTAATCAGTGACCACGCCTCCAACACAAACAAACAACATCTAGAGAGAAATGAGCCAGTGAATCCATGAACCGTGACAGTACCCCTCCCCCTAGGAGCGTCTCCTGACGCTCCCAGGGGACCCTACCTGTCGATTGTAATCATCGATAAGGGAGTGGTCCAGTATGTCCCTAGGAGGAACCCAACTTCTCTCCTCTGGACCGTAACCTTCCCAGTCCACCAAGTACTGAAATCCGTGTCCCCTCCGCCTGGAATCCAGAATATGGTTGACCGAATAAGTGGGTTCCCCATCAACGAGTCGCGGAGGAAGAACCGGGTAGGTGGATTAATCTTAGCATGAAATACCGGCTTTAATTTAGATACATGGAAGGCGGGGTGAATTATCCTGTACGTAGGAGATAGTTTAAGGCAGACTGCCACCGGACTAAGAATCTTGGTGACAGGGAACGGGCCAATAAATTTAGGAGCAAGCTTATTGGAAACGTAACACAGAGGAATATTCTTGGATGAAAGCCACACCTTTTGACCCACGCCATAGACGGGAGGCTTAGACCGGTGGCGGTCGGCTTGGGCCTTGGTGTGCGCCCTCACCCTGAAGCAGAGTCTCTCGAGTTCTGCTCCAGGTGTGACGACACCTCTGGATAAAGGCGTGAGCGGAGGGGACCGCGACCTTGGATTCCAGACTAGGAAAATTTGGTGGCTGGTAACCTATACTACCTTGAAACGGAGTGAGGCCCAGGCCGACACACTGGCAACGAGTTATGTGCGTACTCAACCCATGAGATCTGTTGGCTCCAGGAGGAAGAATTCTTGGACACCAAACATCGTAATGTTCTCTCAATGTCCTGGTTGGCTCGCTTGGTTTGTCCATTGCTCTGGGGATGGAAACCCGAGGATAAACTAACCGTCGCCCCCAGTAATTTACAAAACTCTCGCCAAAATTTTGACACAAACTGGGGCCCCCTGTCTGAAACCACGTCTATCGGAAGGCCATGTAAATGAAAGACGTGGTTCACGACAGTCACCGCTGTCTCCTTAGCAGAGGGTAATTTAGGTAAGGGAATAAAATGAGCCGCCTTCGAGAACCGGTCTACCACTGTCAAAACCACAGTGTTGCCCTGAGAGGGCGGGAGGGTGGTAACAAAATCTAGCACGGTGTAAGACCAGGGTCTCGAAGGGACAGACAGCGGTTGGAGTAACCCATCTGGGGAACGATTGGAAGTTTTACCTGTGACACAAACCGAAACAAGCTAAAACAAAATCTCGGACGTCCCGAGCCATTCCTGGCCACCAGAATCATAGCTTGACCACAAAATTGGTCCGACTGACCCCTGGATGACATGCTACATTGGAACAATGACCCCATCGGATGACGTCGGACCGTAACCCCTCTGGCACGAATAATCGACTCGGTGGATCGCCGGACGGGGGCGTTACCCCTTCTAAGGCTGCTCTGACCTTCGATTCGATCTCCCATGTGAGTGTGGAGATAATTAGTCTCTCGGGAAAAATGCACTCGGGAGTAGACGGTCGTTCGGATCGGTCAAAAATATGCGATAAAGTATCGGGTTTGATGTTTTTAGAACCCGGGCGGTACGAGAGTGAAAATTCAAAACGTCCGAAAAAAAGAGCCACACAGAGCCTGCATAGAGTTGAGTCTTTTAGCAGATCTGATATACTGCAATTTCTTGTGATCTGTCCAGACAATAAAAGGAACCCCCGCTCCTTCTAACCAATGACGCCATTCTTCCAATGCCAGTTTGACTGCCAACAGTTCTCTGTTGCCAATGTTGTAATTACGCTCAGCTGATGACAAACAATGGGAGTAAAACCCGCACGGATGCATCTTGTCATTCGAGGAAGAGAGCTGGGATAGAACCGCTCCCACCCCCACCTCTGACTCATCGACCTCCACCACGAACTGACGTGCAGGATCAGGTGCCACGAGAATAGGAGCTGAAACAAAGCTGCTCTTCAGTTTGGTAAATGTAGCCTCGGCTACACTAGACCACCTGAACGTCGTTCTGGGGGAGGTCAAGGCTGTCAGAGGCGCGGCTAGTTGGCTGAAGTTACGAATGAATCCTCGATAAAAATTGGCGAACCCCAGAAACCTCTGTAGGGCCTTACAGGAATCTGGACTTGGCCAATCTATCACAGCCTTAACCTTGTCGGGATCCATGCGCATTCCCTTGGATGAGACGATATACCCAAGAAACGGAACAGACTGTGCATGAAACGTGCATTTCTCCGCCTTGACAAAAAGCCCATTCTCTAGCAACCTCTGGAGCACTCGTCTGACATGCTGAACATGTTCCTGGAGAGAAGAAAAAAAAATCAGTATGTCATCCAGGTAGACAAACAGTCATAGGGACTCGTCAATGACGTGCTGGGAGACATGGTAGATCAGTTTATTTATGTCATCCAGGTAGGCCTAAATAAACTGATCTACCATGTCTCCCAGCACCTTATTGATGAGTGCCTGGAAAACAGCAGTAGAGTTGGACAGGCCGAAAGGCATGACCAAGTATTCAAAATGGCCCCTAGGGGTGTTGAACGCTGTTTTCCATTCATCGCCCTCCCTTATGCGAACCAAATGATATGCATTACGTAAGTCCAATTTTGTGAATATGGATGCTCCCTGCAACCTCTCAAAGGCTAAAGACATCAACAGCAAAGGATAGGTTTTCTTTACCGTGATGTTATTCAGCCCTCAGTAATCAATGCATGGTCACAGAGAACCATTCTTCTTACCCAAAAACGATGAGGAGGTAGAGAAGCAGCCCTGGACTGGGGACGATGAGGAGGTAGAGAAGCAGCCCTGGACTTACTGAACACTTCCTTCAGGTCAAGATACTCCGTGGGCACGTTTGACAGATCCACCGACTCATCCTGCAACACAGAACTAGACACCGACGGACTGGAAGACACAAGACAAGAGGCGTAACACTGATCGTCCCAGGCAGAAACAGTACTGCGACCCCAGTCAACCCTGGGGTTATGCTTGACCAGCCAGGGATGACTGAGGACGATGGAAACCAGGGGTGAGTCAGTGATGAGGAAGTCGGTGGTCTCCGTGTGGTTGCCAGAAGTGATGAGAGTAAGAAAGTCAGTGGAGTGGGTGATGGCAGGAAGAATTTGTCCATTTAAAACATGCACAGTGATGGGATGACCGGAGGCTTGATAGGGATCTGGAGCTGATCGGCCAATGAACTGTCCAAGAAGTTACCTTCCGCCCCACGGTCCACCATCGCCTGGAAGCTGTGATACCTGTCTGCCCATTGCAGTCTTACCGGGAGGAGTAGCCTCCGAGTAACTGCCCGACAGTAGCCTCCGACAGTAGTATCTTTTACCGGGCAGCGGTTGAGGAAATGCCCCATCCCACCGCAGTAAAGAAAAAGTCCTCCTGTTCGTCATCGTTCTCTCTCCTCCCAGGAAAGCCGAGCTCTACCAACCTGCATGGGCTCGAGATCGACGGGTGGGCTGACCGTGCGCTCTCTAGAACTCCCGGGCGACTCAGGAAACAAGCTGGGTTGAGAACGCTGATCCCGCTGCTGAATGCGCGCATCCACGTGCAGTGCCAGGTCCATAAGCGTGTTGAGGCTTGTGGGGAGTTCCAGAGTGTAGATCTCCTTCTGCACATGGTCAGCCAGCCCATGCAGAAAGATGTCCCACTGCGCCTCCTCGTTCCACTTACACTCTGTGGCCAATTTTCCGGAATTCGATCATATAGTCAGAGATGGGTCGGTTGTCCTGGCGAAGATCCGCGAGCCTGCGGGCTGCTTCGCGACCCGCGACCGTGCGGCCAAAGACCCATCTCATCTCTTCGGAGAGTGGAGGGAACAAGGAACAGCATGGATGATGATTCTCCCACAGGTGGGGCTGGCGCAGTGGGTGAAGTCAGCTGTTGTACTTGAGTGGTGAGCTCGGACACCTGTGTCACTAATGCCTGCACCGCTCGTGTAGTAGCGAGTACCTGTTCATCCTGTTGAGCCATACGCTGGTGTGTATTGAAGAGAAACTCTTGTAACTCTGCTGCTCTCGCTGGATCCATCGTGGTCGATCGTATGTCACGCTGTGTATGAAGCAAAGCAGAGGCGGATCCAATAGCGAATGCAAAATAATCTCTTTATTACTTGCAATGACTTATCGAATACAGTAGTAAAGCTCAGCAGTCTCTGATAGTTCGTGGCAGGCAGACGGTGACAGGAGATCCGGAGACAGTGCAGCATACGTAAAACAGGGACGCAATGGCATACCTTTAACTTCTTCTTTTTTCCTCTTCTTCTTTTCATTTTTTTCTAAACTGGGCACCTGACGGCTTTGACCTTTTTCCTTTCATATCTGTATTTATTAGTCACTCGACAGTCAACAGATTTCCCGCCCCCCAACAGAAGTCAAGACTAAACCAATTCATCTTGGTGATCACATAATCGTTTAAACCAATTTGTATTAGCCATTTTACACAATTCAGAAAAGTGTGCAGCTACCATATGCCTGTAGCCTATATTTATAATTTTATGAACGAAAAAATAATTTGGAAGAAAGTCGAGGTGTGACTTATTGCTCTATATACAGTGGATCCCCCGTTTCCCCCCTTGTCCGTTCCATTTGGGAGAGACCATAGAAAAAAATAGCTGAGGTGACATGATGACACATTTTGGCATCAGAGAGCAGACAAACGTCAATCCACCTGTCACTCAAGTGGCAACGCCCTTAATTATGCAGAGCCTGTCCATAGCGGCCAGTTCGATGAATTACACTACAGTTCAAATCACTTCCGTATTAGCTTCAGGAGAAAAGGGGGGAGGTTGCTGCTCGGGAGAGACCCAGAGGTGAACTGCCCCCTTACACACAGGGCGTCTGCAGCTGCAGACTGTGCAGAGGGCATCCGTCACTCAGTGCAATGATAGACAGAAAACCGTTTTGTGGCGTGCCGATTTTTTTATTGCTGGTGCCGGTGCCGCCCCCGATGTGTCATGAAAAAATGCCGCCCCGGGCGACTGCCCAGTTTCCCCGTGCCCAAAATCGCTACTGCCTGATATAACTCGTACAACATTATCTACAATGGTAGAAGTACTAAACAAAATATTATCTTGGTTTTTTTTTTCTTACCTCAGCATTAGATTTTCTGCTGTAGCTTCAGGAAAGATAGCAACACAGAATGGAAAACCTCCATGTGGGATCGTAAATGAAGTCAAAGGAAACTGAAACTGTCATGACTCCTATCTTATCCGTGATTCTTGGAATTGGTAGTGTTACAACTCTCCCCGTGTTAAGAGCATAAATGGGGATGACATTAAAGAGATAGTTTACCCAAAAATTAATTACTCACCCTCATTTCATTCCAAAATCATAAGACCTTTGTTCATCTTTGGAACACAAATGAAGATATTTTTGATGAAATCCGAGAGCTCTCTGACCCCTCCATAGACAGCAATTGAAATAACACTTTCAAGACCCAGAAAGGTAGAAAATAAATTATTAAACTAGTCCATGTGACGCCAGTGGTTCAGCCTTAATTTATGAAGCAACGAGAATTTTTGTGTGCAAAAACAAACAAAAATAATGACTTTATTCAACAATTTAGTTCTGTGTCTGACCCTTAGAAAGTTTCCGTTGTAAACAGTGGAGTGCTCTCGGGAGTAATTAATGACATAATTTTCATTTATGGGTGAACTATCCCTTTAATTTATAATAATATTAAATATAACATTAAAAATAAAAATATTTAATAACAGTTTTTCTGTCCCCATTACTTTTAGTTGTTTGTGATTTACTGAATTAAAGTATTTTTTAGTTGTGAACATCTTTTCTTCCTTATTGTGACGTATATCTTAGTGAAATGGAAAAGAAAAAAATGTAGGGTAGTACTTGATTTTACCCATCTGGAATTGATTGGATCGTTGTGGTTTGCAATTTCTGCGATGTCACATGATTGACAGGTTGTCCCACCCTTACACCTGTAAACACATAATCAGAGAAGTGATGTTGCTGCAACAGGAAGGGGAAGTTATTTTGACTAAAGATTGTGAGGGCACAAGAATGTAAAAAAATAATAATAATGATGTGCATGGATAAATTATTTAGGCCATTATAAATACTGTAATATTCCATAACAAATTATTGTCTATTTTGATATCATAGTGGCTTTAAAAATATTTCATACCCAATAAAATATTTAAGAGCTTTGCATAATAAAAAAAAAAATGTTTTATCATAATAAAAATGCCAGGCCTAGAAATTAAATTTTTAAAATGAGGCTTATACCTGAATAAATCATGTAAAATCTCCATAATTATTTAGTGTATGAAACAATTAATTTAATATTTGTAGCGAAATATGCTTATTAATTATTTTAAGTTGACTTTTTAAAAATGGAAAGTAAGTTACTGTATGCTGCTTGCACAGCACAAGCAGAAACAAACGTGTTAGTGCACTGGCATTAGCAAAGTCATTGCTCAACAGCAAAGTCATTGCTCAACGAATAAAGTAACATGCTTTACAATATTAGTATACATGAAATTATCCCCAACCTAACCATAAGATCTACTCATCTGCACAATGCAACTGTCAAAACTTCAACATAACAAAACTCTTTCAAATGTCAACTGAACATAAAACATTAACAGATGTTTCCCGTCATTCAGAAACACATAAAATAACACTTCATTTCAATATTAACTCTCCATTTCCAGCCATATGCAAAGCATGCTGGGAACTAACAATGGCATCTCTAAATAAAAATGCACAGTTGAGCTTATTCTCTTAATTGTATCATCTTAATCAGTTCCTCAGTTCAAGCCTCAAAATTGTTTAAATTTCCTTTTTAAAAAATTTGGAAAATGTATCTCTTGGTTTTATTAGTGAAATGTTCTCAATATTTTCTATATCACAAATAGCACCTGTGTGTGCATAGTAAATGTTCAACAGTATTTATTATTGAGATTTTATGTTACTCATTTCTGTAAACATTTCATAATGATTCTTCTTCACATATTAAGCCTCTCTTTGTTACTTTATGTTTTTGACCCTCCCCTCAGTTTTCCAGTCCGTTCTCTCAAATTAAAGTCAAAGAAAATCAATGTCCCCCAGCACTTTATAGACACACTATTGATCATCCTCCCTCACCATCCTTACCAATTATCTTCCAGATTATTCAAAAACCCACAATTTGGTTTATCTAAGCCTTTAGGTCATTAATCAAGGTCCCAGTATATGTACAGACCAACCGTCTCCTTATGTGTAGCTCTTCAGTAGTTAACTCTTCAGTAAAGACTGGAGTTCTAAACACGAACACACAACATTGCATATATATATATATTTTTTTTTTTATTATTATTATATTAAATTAAATGTATTATTTATAAAATTTATATTACAGTATGTATACAGTTTAATGTGTTTTTGTGCAATTTGATACAAGTTTTTTTATTTAGTGATTATACAATTAAGATTAATGTACACACAAACAGACACTTGAGCACACACGTGCGCACACACACGCACACACGCATGCACGCACATGTTGGGTTTTCATGCACACACACACACACACACACACACACACACACACACACACACACGTGTGTCTGGTTCACTATCTTTGTTTGCCATAGGCAGTAATGGTTTATACAAACTGTATATTCCAACCCCTTACACTAACCCTACCTCTAAACCTACCCATCACACAAAACATTCTGCATTGTTACATAAAAAAACCCACACACATATATGCTGTATACATAATTAAATAATTACATACATATTATTTATAAAATGAAACACAGCATTTAAAGGAGATCCAGTGTCTGCCACTTGCTTCTCCGTCTATGTAGTGAAATGTAAATCAGACAAAGGGGAAGGTTGTCTTAATGAGCGAGGGATGAATTTTGAACTAAAGCGAGTGCTGTTGATCGGCTTACTGTGCTCTCTCGCTCTCTTTTGTTTCTGTCTTTCCTCAGATGTGTAGCGGCCCCCTCCTGCTTGTCATACTGCCAACTAGAGGCATCAGCCACACCGCGGATCTGTCATGCTGTCAGTGCAGGGGTTCAATTAAAATCCAGGTTTGAATTAAATGATGGCACCACCAGATATTAAGAGCGTCCGTCAGGTTCATTTATTTCCCAGTTTGACCTTGGTGCAGTGACCTTTAGATGAGCAATAGGCAGCTCTTGCAGTTTTTCATTCTGACTCTCTCTGTCATATCGTGCCCTTCTGCATCTCTCCCCCGCCTGCGCTGTCAGTGTTTCTAAAGACACAACACACAATAACGGTGACATCTCTGGTTGAGGTTCATGGCTGCCTCTGGTCCTCTTCAGAATCGACTTCTTTGTTGTCTCTGATTCACAGTCATATCTCTGAACCTTGAATCAGCTAAACCCTTTTAGCACATCATTCTTGGGTAAATTACAATTTTTCCGGAAAGCTTTATCTCTTGTGCCCGTCCCTGCACCGCTTTTCTAAATCGTAAAGATAAATAAGGTTGTTGATGGCTACAGCAATTATACAGAATAAAAGGGAATTCTTAAGCTGAGAACAAAGAAAGCAACGCGCCGTAACACCCATTATACGTTGAGCGGATTTCCTTCGTTTCCACACAGACAGAATGATTTTTGACCTGTCTGACCATCCTTCTACCATTTTTATTGTAGTGGAGATGTATTGATCTACATCACATGGTGAAATTGGCTTTGGTTCAGTCAAAAAACCCATAGTGGTATGGAGAGGTCAGAAAGCCCTGGGCAATTTATTCGTCTTGGTCAAAGGGCACGGTGAAGAGCAACCTTTTGTTTGTGCACCTTTTAAGCTCACGTCTATCAAACAAGCCCCTTCATCCATTGTTTGCACTGTATCTCATTGAAATAGTGTTTCCTTTGTTTGCAGCAGTGTTTATGGTAAGGGATACCTAGAGCAAAACTATATTTTGAATTCTAATCTCTCACAAACTGAACAAAACAAATGTATGGCCTTTTGCTAAAAGTATGTATTCAGTATTTCATTATGTTTAGACGGCATACATACATTTGAAGAAAAATGCCTAATTGAGCAAAATATCTATCTATCTATCTATCTATCTATCTATCTATCTATCTATCTATCTATCTATCTATCTATCTATCTATCTATCTATCTATCTATCTATCTATCTATCTATCTATCTATCTATCTATCTATCTATCTATCTATCTATCTATCTAACTATCTATCTATCTATCTATCTATCTATCTATCTATCTATCTATCTATCTATCTATCTATCTATCTATCCATCCATCCATCCATCCATCCATCCATCCATCCATCCATCCATCCATCCATCCATCCATCCATCCATCCATCCATCCATCCATCCATCCATCCACCCACCCACCCACCCACCATCCATCCATCCATCCATCCATCCATCCATCCATCCATCCATCCATCCATCCATCCATCCATCCATCCATCCATCCATCCATCCATCCATCCATCCATCCATCCATCCATCCATCCATCCATCCATCCATCCATCCATCCATCTATCTATCGATCTATCTATCGATCTATCTATACCATAAAATGTAACCATAAAAATGTCAAATTGTCTGATATTTTCATTGAGACATACTGAGCTTAAAACACAAAGGTGGTGCTCTGGAAAGCATCCAGACTTTTATTTATTTTTTTAATTTGAAAACACACACGCACGCACACGTTGGGTTCCCATGTTTTATGGGGACTTTCCAGAGACACAAGGATTTTTATACTGTAAAAACTGTATATTCTATCCCTAACCCTAAACCTAGCCATTATAGAATCATACAATTTTAACATATAGTATATACACTGATTCATAAACACACATATAAACCATCATACAATTTTAACATATAGTATATACACTGATTAGGCATAACATTATGACCACTGACAGGTGAAGTGAATAACATTGATTATCTCATCATCACGGCTCCTGTTAGTGGGTGGGATATTAGGCAGCAAGTTAACATTTTGTCCTCAAAGTTGATGTGTTAGAAGCAGGAAAAATGTGTAACCGTATATGAGCTACTGTAGCTCAAATTGCTTGAGAAGTTAATGCTGATAGAAAGGTGTCAGAATACACAGTTCATTGCAGTTTGTTGCGTATGGGGCTGCATAGCCACAGACCAGTCAGGGTGCCCATGCTGACCCCTGTCCACCGGCTAAAGTACCAACAGTGAGTATCAGAACTGAACCACAGAGCAATGGAAGAAGGTGGCCTCCTCTAATGAATCACGTTTTCTTTTACATCACGTGGATGGCCGGGTGCACATGGCACCAGGCACCACATGGCACCAGGATGCACTATGGGGAGAACGCAAGCTGGTGAAGGCAGTGTGATGCTTTGGGTAATGTTCTGCTGGAAAACCTTGGGTCTTGTCATCAATGTGGATGTTACTTTGACACGTGCCACCTACCTAAGCATTGTTGCAGACCATGTACACCCTTTCATGGAAATGGTATTCCCTGGTGGCTGTGGCCTATTTCAGCAGGATAATGTGCCCTGTCACAAAGCAAAAATGGTTCAGGAAGGGTTTAAGTAGAACAATATTGAGTTTGAAGTTTTGACTTATCCTCAAAATTCCCCAGATCTCAATCCAATCGAGCATCTGTGGGATGTACTGAACAAACAAGTCCGATCCATGGAGGCCCAGCCTCGCAATTTACAGGACTTAAAGGATCTGCTGCTAACATCTTGGTGCCAGATACCACAGCACACCTTCAGGGGTCCAGTGGAGTCCATACCTCGACGGGTCTGTTTGGGCAGCAAAAGGGGGACCAACACAAAATTAGGAAGGTGTTCAAAATGTTATGCCTGATCGGTGTATATTTCTAAAAGAAAAATGACATAAAAAAATCTATATTTAAAACAAACAAAATAAATCAATAAGATGTGTACATCCACATGTATAGTAAAAAAAAAAAAAAAAATATATATATATATATATATATATATATATATATATATATATATATATATATATATATATATATATATTTTTTTTTTTTTTTTTTTTTTTTTTTTTTTACCTGATGGTTACACAACATGACATTTTAAAGTCATTACATTTAGAACTTTCTTGAAAATGAAACAGTATGAAAGTTTTCCAACCATAACAATAACAAGTTAATTATTGATGTTTGGGAGTTGCTATTGCAGCAATAATGAATCACACATTTAATTCTGCAATATATTGTGAAATCATATTGTTTTCACAAGATTTATTGCAAGTGCTGTACAGCACCACACCAACATTTCATAGTTCATCTATGACAATCATCCTTATCATCTGTCTCTTCACTTGACAATTTCAATATGTCATTAGTTTAATTTCGCTCAGCTGGATGTATACTTTAGTCCCATGGAAACCTCTACACTGCCAGGAATAAGGAATGAGTCAAGGTGAGGATGTCATTACGGGAGTATTATATCTGCAGATATGCTGCGGTGAACCTGTCAGGATTTATAATGCGTGCATGAGGGCTCCTCTGACACACCCTGGTCTCATCATATTTCCTAAGACTATACCGGATATCATCCCACTGACTGGCAAGAGCGTCTGCATTTGGGATGACTTACACATACAGTGCAATTGAGCATCTTCTGCCTGTCTAAGATGAATACAGACTGTAAGGTCATGGAAACTCTCCAATACTGCCATGGGACATCCTTCAAATTTAAGTGAGAAAGACACAGTCTCCCGTTCTTTAATTTTATTGGAAGGTCGCCTGTCGTGTAGCAGCAGCTATCACATAATTAGGTCGTTTGAATCATTCTTAACCCGTTTAAATGACTCCTTTGACCCTACAATGACATGCCATCGTGGCGACTGACATGCACCGCATGTCACATTGTAGATTGATTTCTCTTTCATGCAGCAGCAAAGGAAATATTTGTTAAATTATTTATTGTTGTCTAGAAACTAGTAAGTTTGAGAACACTCTTTATGCGTAATACATAGTCTATACTAAAAATGTTATTCATACATACAATAACTTGCATATACCTCTTAATAGAGCATGTTTTACATTTTTTATTTATTTTAATATTTTCTTGGTTTCATAAAGTCCTGATGTTAAAACATACAGAAACAATGTCTTTAATATACAGCAAGCATTTATGGTAAACGTCATTTCTATTGAAACTTTGGTAACAAAGTTATAATTACACGCATCTAACCCTCATCCCTAATCCTACCCTAACCCTATAGTAAGTAGGGGAGACCGGGGCGCAACCCCTCTTAATACATTAATACTGTATTCTCTGCTAGTACAGTTTTAAATATATATATATACAAGGTTAGAAAGTCTCTTAAAATATCAGATTATTTTGACAGACAGGGCAAGGTAATTCCAGGCTGTAAAAAATCATGTGGTGCAACTCCCCAAAAACATAGAGTAAAATGGGATAAGAGGCTCCCTGGGGCAAATATTTAGTATCTATCTGTTAATGAGGGATATGTGGTAAAAGTCTTTATTTTTAAGTAAAAAGAATATTATGCAGAAGACCCCGAAGGGCATGTCGTTACTAGTTATTGTTTTAAAATGTAATACTTATTTAAATAAATTAGGTTAATATTGAACATTTCTATGAATTAAGTGACAAGACGTGGAGGTCAAGTATGCAACCCATACTCAGAATTTTTCTTCTGCATTTAACCCATCCAAGTAGTTAGGAGTAGTTAGTAGTGAACACACACACACACACACACACACACACTGCAAAACATGGACACACATTTTCGGGTTACGAGTCCGACTCTCTAACCATTAGGCCCCTGCACATTCAGACATCTTCACTTTCATTAAAACGGTAGGTTAGGTTAATTGAGTGAAATTATTCAATTATTCAAAGTTTCTATTATGACATATCTTCATTTAAATGATGGGCAATATGCCTGTACATAAGTCATAGAATAATTTTACCTTTTAGATAAATCTAATTTAATGGTATTCTGCTTTGTCTGTCATTGGTTATTCAATTATTCCACTAAAGTGTTAAATGTAAAATAGTTGATTGAGTATTTTACATTAATGACACTTTAAAAAGTGTGTGTGTGTTACACCACATGAGATTCGATCAATTATTTTCTTGAAAGTTGTATCAAAGCCTTTCAAAACCATATGAGTATAGGACTTGGCACATGTTTTGAACTAGATTTTTCTTTATCTTTTCTTTATCATGGACACTAATTTCATTTGGCATTGACCTTCACACTTGTGATGGCCAAATATTTATTTATTTAATTATTAGTGAATTCAAGACCATTTAGTTTCTCCTCAGTCGGGTCTATCTCAATGCGCTTTCCCTGTTCAAACAAAAGCTTTGTCTTTCTTTGCTTTTTTAAGATTAACATCCAAGCGTTTTTCAGTCGTGACTCATATGACATGTTTCATCCATCACCCTTCCAATTAAGATGGTTGTTAACCATTCAGATACCACACAGTTCTGGATTTAATAATTCTTCTTTATGAGCACATAGTATGGAAGCCTCGGTCTGGTCCCAGTGTCGTGAGTCAGTATGGAGCGCCGTATTATTCAACACATCATAGTGTCTGTGGTGGGACATTCCAGAGCGTTAGCAGAGATAAACTGAGCCCTCAGAGAGAAAGCAGACTTAGTTGCATCCTGTTGTTGGGCCACAGAGTGTGAACTACTGTCATACCAGGACTTTCATCCTTAGTTGTGCTTGGATTAACCTGTCATCACTTATATTCCAGAATATGCACTCAGCCACATGCAGTTATTTAAGAATGCTGAGGTGTTTTTCTGACCTCGATCTAGTCAATAGGTCCGGTCAACTATGAGTTATGTCCTTTTTTTGGGATATTGAATATGTGTTAGCTCTATGTTCTTGTTGAAATTCATGCATTGAAAATTGATTCTGACACTGGATATTACAGTAGCCTCTTGTGAGCAAGTGAGCATATTTTTTTTTACACAGGTACAATCATATGAATCATCTGGGGTCATGTCAAATGGCTATAAACAAAGGAATATTAATAGTAAAATGTCTCATTTTTTTTTTAAATTATAAAACTCTCTCATTTCCCAGCCTAAAATGTTGAGACAAATCAAAGTAGGTCATCTGTAGGTTAATTCGCTCTATAAGTGTTTAGGAAGGTGCTTTTCAAAACCCTGACCACTGGCTCAAACAATGGTGTGAGTTTAAGGTGGGGCTACTTGTTATTCCAACCAATGGGGAGTGTTCAGGAAGCCTTCTTGAAAACATGTATTTATTATTTATTGCAATTGTTTTTGCAATTCCAATCAAGGCTAATACTGGTGCAGGGGCGAAGTGTTTAAATCCAACTCGCACAAATTTAGGCTAATGATTATGTTTTAGTTAACGGGACAATTAAATGCAAAAAAAAAAGTTGACTTAACCAGTCAAAAGAAGTTGGTTCAACAATTGTTGGACCAACCTATTAATTGTAAATTACTAATTGCAAGTTAACAAGCATAAGTTGCAACAAGTTAACATTGCATTCTGGGTGCATCATGCAAAAATCATCCATGGGTCCCAGCATGCATTGCGGCATGAAGCATGTCACCATTGTTGAGATTCATATGCTGATTCTTGATGTCTGTGGGAGTAAATTTCACAGGAGGTCAAAGTGCTTAGTGTACAATCAGTTTTAAACCTTATTCAGCTTTTCTGATTAAAACCGTTTTGGATCTTTTCTAGAATCACAACTAAACAAAGTTAATTATATATTGCTCGTATTAAACTCAGTCATAAAATCTGTGAATAAAACCATAATGATTAAATTAATTTTCAGCTCAGAAACACTAACATTAAAAAGTCGTCAAACTGCCCAACCAAAGAAAAGACTAATCACAATGATGGTAACATAAAAATTTTTTTTAAATGCTCAACACAAAATTTAAAAAAAGATAAAAACTCAATCAGCTGAACAAAAGATCTTAAATTGGGAGACATGTGACCTTACTCACTCAGTTAATTGAGTTGAGTAAACTACTTTGTGTAAAAGTTGAGTAAACTCAAAAACGCTGAGCAGTAAGTTGCCTTACAATTTTAAGTTATGTCAACTTTTCTTTTTTTTACAGTGTAAATGTGTCTGAAAACAGTGTGATTTTATTATTTATACATTATTATAGTTCCCTTTCAGTTGGTTACGTTCGACGTTACATCGGCGTCACCGACATAATTGTGATCCCAATATGTTGGTGACATCAACGTAATGTCTCCGATCCCTCCTTCAGGGAACAAGGGTTACATACGTAACTGAGATTTTTTTTATTAATTTAGCTATATGTTTGTTTTAGCTTTAGTTTTCAGTTAGTATTTTTAAACTCAATTTAGTTCCTATAGGCAACATTTACATTTTCGTTTAATTTAAAATTTTCATCTAATATGCACATTTTATTATATTTTATTTTATTTTATTTTATTATATTTGTTATATTTATGTTTAGTAGTAACATGTTTAGTAGAAGTTTTATTTTAAGTTAACAATTACAGCACTGTTTAAACACCAACTTGTCTTATGTTCCCTTCTCTTTCTTCTCAGTTTTTTAAATAACCTTAAAATGTCTATGTTAATTTATCCCATTAGTTTGTTGGGTAACATGCAATTGTCTACATGGACAGGCTCTTTTGTATAATCCATAATTGACATTTGAATGTTGAATATGGCCGCAATTTTAAACAAAATTATCCTTTGTTAGTCCTTCTTTTCATTTAATTACATACAATTTCTACCATGCGACCTGTCACACCAGCCACGACTTTTTATTAGCATTCGTAATGAATTGAAGGTGACATCTGAGTAAAGTACCCCATATTTAAATCGTAAGTTGAGAATTAATATGCAGTGCCCTGCTTCAGTCCTTATCATGTGAAGTGCTGGTGTTCTTGTTAATCACGTAAAAAGACCCGACAGGCTTCTGAAGTGGACAGCTGGTCCAGTTTAAAATGGTGTTGAGATTCAGATTCATTTGAATATGAAATTGTGGTTATTCTTATACTTTTAAAAAAAAAAAATTATCTGAGCACGTCCACAGAGTGATTTACAAAACAACAGGGATTCTGTTTTAATGGAAAAGTAACATTGATGGGGTTTTTTGCTTTGTTTTTCTGATGAGACATCCTTCATCCACAAAATTATGGATGGGTGTTAAATGCTTTCCAGGCGAGGACAAAAAGCGAATCAGAGAAAAACAGATTTGAAAAGGGTAAATATTGACGTGGACACAGTATCGCCATCCTTACCTCATCTGTGTTCACAAACAAAGCGAAATGACCTCAACTCTTTACTCACTGAGAGGAAAAAAAGGTTGATTGCTAATGTATTTCTTCAGTATGAGGCATATGTGTACCACAAATGGAAAGACTCTGTTTGCATATCAGTCTTTGCTGTGAGAATTAACATGAGAGCGGCTCAGCTGGGCCCGAAATCTTTGTTAATATGCAAAGCGGATTTCTGCTTGCTATCATCAAGCTGAAAGATATCATCATGCTGAAAAAGCCTCTATCCAATCCTGTAATGATTGAGCTATGCTAATCTGGGCTCTCTCCACTATCAAGGACAGAAACAAAAGGGAGAGACTGCAGGGGTTTTCCCCTCCAGATGAGGAGGCGCTTAACCGAGCGGTTTGTGTCATTTAATTACCTCGGATGAAACTGAGGATATGGCTTTTTTTAATTACTACTATGGCGGTACCTCGTTGGGGAGAGATGGATGAAACAAAAAGCATTTGCATTATTTAAAATGTTAATGTATTTGTGATGCCTAATGAACCTAATATGTTTATGTTTTCCATAGACAATTTCACATTTGTCCTTATTTTAAATGCTCACCAGACAGGGAGACAGCTAATTATCTACGCAACAAAGGTGCTTTATTGGGATTTGATAATAGCATGTCATGTGGAAAACTGTGCTTTATGTACTGTGAAAAGTGTACTTTAATGCATATTGAGTATATATATTTAGCAGTGATTCAGAAACACTGTGCAGTTTTGTTTAGTCTGAGCTAACAGAGCATGTATAAGCTCAGACATGGCAGACACTCTGAAAACTAGAATCAGCAGGGCGTGTGTCATCTTCAGATTGTTTAACAATTCAGTATTTATAATCTTATGTTATTATGAAAAAAAATGTTGCATTCATTTACAAATTGTACAAAAACATTAAAATCATAGGTTCCTAAAGCACTAAAACTATCATCTTTACACCTGGTGCCCCATTGGAGCTTATGGTAAGCAGGTGTAAATATCTTCTGGAATGAATATAAAGGTGTATTGCTGTATATGTTTGATTTGAATTTGTCTTAATTTCATGTCTGGATCCTTGGGATCTGTTATCTGGAGCCACAGATGGACCTTCACTGCCGCCATCCTTTTCAAACCCCCCTTTGTGTACCCATGTCTGAGTTGGAGTAACAGGCCAAAATGTGCTGATCTGACTTTCTAGTTGAGCTGCCTCAGTAAATATTTTGCTTGAACAATTCTTACAGAGCCATTTGGCATAGTTTTGAGAAAGGATTTGGGGAGATTTGCTGAGGCTTTTGTTTAATATGCATTCAAATGTAAGAACTGATTCCGTCCTACACCAGGAAGAGTGCTTTATCCCTTTTGTTTCCATTCGAGTGCAATAATTAATCCATATTTTACTTTCTGCTCAACTTGTTTAACTAGATTAGAGTGTTCATAATACATTTACTGTCATGACAACTCTCGGAGAGATTGGAAATGTTAATGTATTTGGTCTTGGCGGAATCAGCCTGGTCTCATTGTTATGTAGGTACAGTGTTGGAGAAAGTTACTTTTAAAGTAATGCATTACAATATTTGGTTACTCCTTCAAAAAGTAACTAATTGCATTATTTAATTACTTGAAAGTAATGCTACGATACTTGTCGCCTGGACTGGGCTTGCTAACAAAAAATAAATAACAATTAAAACGATTAAATGCATGCTTCCATTTAGTCTGTAACTACAAAAACCATTATGTTTAAACAGTGCACACCACGCCTTTTAACAAGAGAGGAAACAATAGAGGTGTCAGTCAATAAATGGAAAACAAAATTATTTGAAAATGTAACTCCGATATTTTGTTGTAAATTTAAAAGTAATGCGTTATTTTACTTGTTAATTGAAAAAAAGTAATCTGATTACGTTACTCAAGTTACTTGTAATGCATTACCCCCAACACTGCATAGGCATTAATATAAATACATTTCAAAGACACAAAACATACTTTTTGTATGTTTGGAAAGATCATACAATATGGATGTATTGGCAAGGTCCCTTAACACTACTTTTAAACCTAAACATACACATTTTATACAGAATATAAAAAGTATAAAACATAATGGACCAAAGTGTGTAGGAAAATGATGAGTTTTAGTAACAATATAGCATTAAAAAGATATTTTGAGCTGATAATCTGAGTCCTACACCTCTAAACCTAACCATAACCATTACATAAAGCTAGGTACAGTAATGAAAAAAAAAAACATAACAGACAGACAAGTGTAATCACAATAATTTATTTACTGGGACAATGTCTAAAGCCGTACCAAAAGTTGTTCAAATGAAGATGTGAGGCAGTAGCAGTTTTCAAATCTACATCGACTGAAACACAGAATATCGCAAACTGTGACGAAGCAGACGAGAGCCAATGAGCGTTCGATATCACTGCTGTAAAACATGTCGCTTTTTGAGGGCGCAATGTTTGAATTTGAATTCATCATTCGAGTCTGGGATTTGACGCTTACGGTCGCCGTATAAAGATCTGAATTTGGATCTGTATCTCGTAAACGAATGCATTCTAAAGATTTGGATAACAGCTAAATATTACAAAATGGTTTAAAGATTAAAGAAATGTTATTCATTTTAAGGTTTTAAAGTGTATTCTTTTTTTAACATTATATAATCTTCCGAAACATCTCCATTTAATAAATGCTACTAAAACATGTAATAGATTACAATTGAATACAATAGAATCAAAACATTATTGCCACGATTTTAATATTCATACGTACAAATTTGTACGTTGGTAAAGTTGTTCATACATAAATAATTTGTTTTACTGCAGTGCTGTCATTACGTCAATATTTTACGTTTTAGTCCTGTCATTATGTCAATATTGTACATTTCGGTGTGTATAAAAATGTAAAAAGTAAATGTACATGTGGGAAAACTACACTTCACGTAAAAATACATATACGTATTTTCGTTAGATCATGCAACATATACCAAAGACAAAGAAGGTGGAGCTGCAGGGTTTCTAAGGCCCTGTCCACACGAACACAGGTATTTTCAAAACCACAGCTTTTTCTACGCGGTTTGGCTATTCGTCCACACGCAATCGCAGTATCCGGTTACTGAAACCGGACTTTTTTGAAAACTACGGCCAGGGTGAAGATTTTTAGAAACTCTGATTACAGCGTTTTCGTGTGGACGGTGAAACCGGAGAATTTGGCTTGTTAAGTCGAAGTGTGCACCGTTTTTTCCTTTGTTTGACGTCAGATTGTGCGTCGTTATCTCTTTTGTATACATGAGTGGTGTCTATGCAATGGCAGACGTAGCTTTTAATAACTCTGCTAACACCGCTTATCACATGTATACATGCGCAGTTATCTCATTGTATTGCAGAACAGAGGCGTCAGATTCAGAAAGCAATAATACAAGATATAAGGCAAGTGTGTGAAGCTATTACAGTTCACTTGGGCCCTGCCCCTGTATATACACGTCTCTGGGTCCAAAGTAAACTTGTAGAATGGTTTCACTGAGCCTATCCATGGCGTCCCTCAGTGCATCGATGGCCTGGATGTGACCCTTGTGGAAATCAGCCAGCCAATCATAACGTGGTTTTGCGTTTTCATGTGGACAGAGATTTTTTTTAAACCGTGCTTTTGTGGACGCGATTGTTTTTTAAAACGGAGGAGGAAAAACTAAAACTAACAAAACCCGTGTACGTGTGGACTAGGCCTAAAAGTGAGCCGCAGACTTACAGCAACACTATCTGTATTTGAATGTTAAGTCGCAGCTCATTGGCCGCTGATGCAACAGTAACCAATCAGCTGCACTATGTAGATGACGATGCGATTGCTACCAAATGAGTTAAGGACCTATCAGCCTGTGCCATCTGGAGTTTCCTGCAAGAATTTGGTATTTCATAGGACACTGAATTATATCCCTTCAGGGGCGATGATACATACTGAGAAGAATACAGTAAAAGTACAAATTCAACACAAGATTCTACTTGTGCAGCCTTCTCTAGTCACATTTTATCACTTGACTTCAACTTTGCATAAATTAAATATATATTAATATTTGGGCAGCTTTTTTTGTGTCAGGTGTGTAAAATGTATTTACATATAAACTGCTTTAAAAAATAATTTAACATAATTTTTTATTTCATTATTGATTACACATCTAACTGCTCTGTCTTCAGATCACCATCCACCACCTCAATATATCCTCTTCAGCAAACAAAGCTGATGCCGTCTAAATTCACACCCTGCTAATTCACCATGATCCCATGTTCAAGTAATTGGTGCCAATGCTGCAGAGAAAAAGAAAGGAAGAGATAACGTTCTGTCTTTGCCCCCATACAGCCCAGAGAAGCTGCGCTCTGATTGGTCGTTAACCTCAGGGGGCGTCAGAGACGGCTTATGTTATACTCTATGGACCAATTACTACTGAAGGGGGAGGTGCTACCCAGGTGTTGACCATTCACAGATGTAATTTAGGTAGCTTTGCATCATTGGAACAGCACTAATGCTGCAAAAACAACTGAAGGGGAACTCAAATCCAAAGCTCAGAGGGGATGATATGGAATTATGGTCCTGCTCCAATGCTGATCCTGAATTTAATCCCTGCTTCTGGAAGAGACATTCTGGCTTCTGGAAATAAATGCAGATGTATTCAGCTTATTAATTGCTGTGGTCATGTGGTAATGTTTGCCTGACAAAACACCCTGAACCGAAATATATGGAATAAAAAAATAAATAAAAAAAACTTAAATCCGGCTTATTCATGACAAGCTGTCTTTTTTACAGCCTAAAATGTATGTTAATCTCTTTGTAAATAAGCTTAGCAGAAAGCGTATGCTCTCAAGATAATGTCAAAAAAAGAGTCTATGGAAAGAAGTAGCTAGACAAGAAGTTTGTCATGAATAGGTTGGAGATATTTAACAATTTCTCAACTTACATAGTTAAATCGCTGCAGGCTTCTTCCTGTACTGCTGAATAAATGAATGCGGCAGTACTCAGGCTGTGAGAGAGTGTACGGTGAAGCACTCTGAGCTGAGAAGCACTCACATGGTCTACAGTCTAACTGCTTCATCATCACACCGCAGTGAATAATTCAGCCACTTACTGCAGGACATACGGTATACACACACACACACACACACACAGGGAGTATGTGTGAGTTCCTGTAGAGTTCATAGTGAATAATGAAGCAGTGCTCTCCAGGATGGCCTGTCGCAGAGGGCTTTATCCAATGAAAAAACGCAAGGTTTGTGACATGAATTTAATTCCCTTGCCATTTTGTCTGGGTGAATTTGAGGACAAAGGCCAGAGAAGGGGGACTAGCACATGAGCAGGCTTGATTTGTGTGGAAAGACGTTATAGGCTGAATGTGGGTCGCTCCTGCGGCCTTACATTGGGGTTGAAGGGAAATTACACTGATTTCATGGCATTTTGCATTTATCTTAAATTTAGAGCTGTCAATCAATGAAAATAATTAATCTAATTAATTTCGTATGCTAATTAATTAATCTATGTAACCACAATTAATTGCATATATTAGGATAAAAAAGCCCAGAAGCAAAGATTATTCAGAGACTTTACATTTAGAAGTCAGTATATGGTTTGTTTTATTTCCATATTGAATTAGTTCACCCAAAACTACCAAAAGCCAAAAACCAAACTAATTGATATTTCACCCAAAAAAAATGTCATCATTTGCTAACCCTCATGTCTTTCCAAACCTGTAAGACTTTCATTTATCTTTAAAACACAAATAAATATATTTTTTGTAAAATCTGAGAGCAACTACCACTTTGACGCATTCAAAAAGATCATAAAGAGATTGTAAAATGAATCCATATGAATTGAGTGGTTTAGTCAAAATTTTCTTAAGAGACTCGATTGCTTAATATGATGAACAGATATATTTTAGGCTTTTATTCACATATAAACATCCATCAACACACACATCAGTTGTGGTAAGAGGAAGCTCAAGCATGTTTGTTTAAAGTGCGAGAAACAATGAGGTTCATTCTTGTGTGTTACACAAGTTTGAGCTTCCCCAAATACCAATGATTTTCATTCTCGTGTGTTCTGCACACTTGAGCTTCCACAAGAATCAATGAGGTTAATTCTTGTGTGTTACGCACATTTGAGATTCCACAAGAACCAATGAGGTTAATTCTCGGGTGTTACGCATGTTTGACCTTCCACAAGAACCAATGAGGTTAATTTTCGTATGATATGCACGTTTGAGCTTCCACAAGAACCACTGAGGTTAATTTTCGTATGTTATGCACGTTTGAGCTTCTGCAAGAACCAGTGAGGTTCGTTCTCGTGTGTTACACATGTTTGAGCTTTCACAAGAACCAATGAGGTTAATTCCCGTGTATTATGCTTGTTTGAGCTTCGCCAAGAACCAATGAGGTTCATTCTCTTGTGTTACGCTCGTTTGAGCTTTCGCAAGAACCAATGACATTCATTCTCGTGTGTTACGCTTGTTTGAGCTTCGGCAAGAACCAGTGAAGTTTGTTATCGTGTGTTACACACGTTTGAGCTTCTACAAGAACGAATGAGGTTCATTCTCGGTTTGTTCCCATGTGTCAAGCAGGTTTGGTAGAGTTTGTTTATGTCTGCTGATAACTGTTTATATGTGAATAAAGCCTAAGCTCTAAACCACTCTATTCACATAGTTTTACAATCTCTTCACGTATAGGCTGAAGATGAACATAAGTCTTATGGGTTTAGAACGACACATGGGTGAGTAAATTAAATAATTTTGTAAAGAAACCGGGAAATAACAGGCGGCAGGCAGAGATGCAGGATCCAAATGCAGGGAGAACTTTAATAACAATCAAAACAGGACTCCAGAACAAAACTAGCAAAAACACAGGGAACAGGAAACATCATAATGCAACACCAAACAACAACCGACAGAGAACCAGAGAAAACAAGGGCTATATATACACAGGGAAGCGCTGAACAAGATAACACGGGCTGTGGTAAATGGGAAACACCTGGGGAGACTAATCAACATGAAAAAACTCCAAAGAACTACAAAAGTTCCACAGGAAACAACACAAAAACTAGAATCTGACAATTTTCATTTTCGGGTGAACTAACCCCTGAAACAGTTAGTGGTGTCAGGAGTTAGTAAGCAGAAATAAAGCATGTGAGAAAGGAGTAGCAAACTTCATCCATCGGGTTTTCTCTTTACTTCCGTTCTCACACACATTACATTATTACACAACACTTTTCAAAGTAGTCACTATACAATTCACACATGAACACAACACACTACTTTTTTACAGTTAAGTTTGACAATCTTTCAATTGTAGTTTAACCAAAATGATCTGTTGTCAATAGTGTAGCAAAAGTATGGAGCAAAAATCCCCAGTAGACGCTTTCCAACCAAACATTATCGTTGTTTTACACCAATTTGAACTCATTGCGAATTCTGCATAGGGAAATCTTTCTCATTCACACAAAATGATGGAATGACTACAATATAAGCATTATAAGGCTGTGCTGACTGTGGACAAAAACATGAAGGTGGTACTCAAACATGAATGGCTCTGATGGTTTGGAAATTACTTATTACAGAATTTACATTTGGCTTGAGGACATAATTAATTACATGAATATTTGCTGATGGTTATGATTCAGTAATTAATCACATTAAATTAACATGTAAAATTGGTAGTCTGGAAACTGAAACTTATTTTAGGGTTCTCAATAATAAAAAGGTAAAAATAACAAATCATGAATTAAAGGTGCAGAAAAGTTAATAAGCTTTCCACTGGTAAGAATTTTTAACATGTTTTTCTTTACATTGAAGTCAAACACAAGCATAGCCATAAGAAATAAACTTTTTATTGGTTTTGTTGATTGTTCTTTCTTTTTCCAGGACTTCTCTTTGGGAATCTGACCTCACTTGGCATTAAAATAAATTTGCAAATGTTTCTTTCTCTTTCTGGGTACATGAACATTGGCATGTAAATGATGTGAGAAGCCACAAAGAAATGTATTGTAAAATGTTTGTAATTTTAGAAATAACTACAGAATAAATGTTATAAACATGAGACACTTAATCTCACATCTCATCATTATATGTCATTTAAGGTATTGCAGAAGGTATTTTCCCTCAAAGATATTAGGACTCACCTTGACCTTGAACCTCATGCTGGAATGGTCCATGCGGGGCAAAAGGCACCTGTCCATATACTGAGAAATTCTGCTGTCTGTGTTTATTGCCCTCTCTTGATTTATGGTGCCCAGAGGGCTCTTGAGCCCGGAGGCTGCCACTGCTGACCTCCCACTATAAACCTCAATCACACAGACATGGCTTCATTTGGACAGGAACAGGAAAACTTTCCTTCTCCACACCCAGCTTTAAGGTACATGTGAACCTCAGCAACTTTTTACAGTCTCTCAATAATTTAAAAGGCATTTTATTTCTGCTCTCAGCTCACATTCTTAAAACCTACAAGTGAAATGCATATTGTAAGTCCCAAGGTCTTCACTCTTATGGTTTGCAGCAAGGCCATACAAGCAGTGTGCAAAACCTATTGGAAAAAATCACATTGAGAAGAACTAGAAAGTATATAAATTCAATAAGCAATGTTTTCACAATACAAAAAAAAAAATGCGATTCAGTCTGAAATAGTTAGTTTCTCCCTATAGACTGCTGCTGAAAAATATTGGTTGTGAATTTCTAACTTTTTTTTTTACAGATTTATTTTTAAATGACATTCCTTGACTATTCACATTTAAAGAAATGTCCTTAAATTACATTTTAGATGATAGGGTAACACTAAATGTAACCAATTAAACAAATAACCAACCAACCAACCCCAACTAACCAATCCACCGATCAACCAATAAACCAAGCAACCAACCAACCAACCCCAACTAACCAACCCCAACCAACCAACCAACCAACTCCAACCAACCCCAACTGACCGACCAACCAACAAACCAATAAACTAACCAACCAACCAGCCAGCCAGCCAACCAACCAACCAACCATCCCCAACTAACCAACCCCAACCGACCAACCAACCAATAAACTAACCAACCAACCAGCCAGCCAACCAAGCCAGCAACCAACCAACCCCAACTGGCCAAACAAACAAACAGCCAGCCAGCCAACCAACAAATCAGCCAACCAGCCAGCCAGCCAGCCAACCAACCAACCAACCCCAACCGACCAACCAATAAACCAACCAAACAACCAACCAACCAGCCAACCAACCAACTAACCAACCCCAACCAAGCACCAACCAACCAAGCAACCAACCACAATCAACCAACTGACCAACCAACCTGGTTAACAACTGATTCAGGCAAACAGATTAAATCATCTTGATAATCATGATCGTTTATTGAAGGTCTGATAGACAATATTTTAAGTAAAATTATGCTTTATTATGAAAAAAAGATGAGGTGAGAGAACGGAGACACTACACTACACTGCTTGTATTAATTTTACTCTTCATGTTAACGATAGATAGTTAACGCAGAACGGTGGCATTTTATGTCTGTCAGAGGAACTACATACATGATTCATGGCCCTTTGGTAGACAGTTCAACCACAATCATTTGCTGTGTAAAAAGGTTGGGTTAATGTGAGTGTGAGAGTGTGTGTGTGTTAGGGAAAACCATACCGTCCTTTGAGTTCTATACTCAGGAAGCCATGGAAGACAAATGCCCAGAAGTGTCCCAGACAAATGCAGAAGATGTTCAAACATCTGTGGTCACCCTGAAGTGACCATAAATATTTTCAGCATGGCTGCTGGTAGTGTCAGCAGCACCCAGGTGCACAGCCTCAGGACACAATCTAAAATACAGCACTGACAGCAGCCTGAGGAATCCCAGCTTGAGTTTCACTCTTAGACATCAGGGGAATGGTGGAAAAACAACATCTAATGCATCTAACACATGCTTGTTTTTATTATGATTATTATTATTTTTTTTAATTATAGTATTTTGTCATATTGCCCTGTTGCATGAGAGATGATCTATAAAATTTTAACGTGGAAAAGTAGTGCCATAAATGTTTTAATATATGGTTTGGAATCATACTAAAGAGTGTTGTGTAATGAATGCCAGGCAATTTCTTAGAACTGATTTATAATGTGCCTTAGAAATGCTGTTGCGTAACAAACTCATATTATTGTCTCAGGGATATATTACTTGTTCAAAGCCATACGGCTCACTGAGGACTGTTATAAAAACTGCGTCCTGACCACAAGATATCGTTGTTTACAGCATAAAAAACATTAATCCTATTCCTTGTGGTCACATGCTTACTGGAATCTCGTCCAGTCGATCAATTATTTGATTAATGCGTGATTCATATAGACCATAGAGATTTATTCATAGTCACGGTTGAGTCGCAATGGCTGTCCAAGGCATTATAAACAGAATGAGAGGGCCTAACCTTTGAAACACAAGGGACCCTTTCAGTGTTTGGCAAAGGAAGTGAGAATCACTGCGATGTTCAGCTCGGTCAAGGCAAAATAAATATTTGGTTAAGTCCAACACTTCAAGAATGGGCTTTTAAAACTGGTAGCACAATAAATCCTGACAAGTAAACAGAGTCCTAAAGAAGCAAGAACCATCGTTTTTAGAACGTATACATTACAAAGTGCACATTTAACTTTTTTTATACCTATCTATCTATCTATCTATCTATCTATCTATCTATCTATCTATCTATCTATCTATCTATCTATCTATCTATCTATCTATCTATCTATCTATCTATCTATCTATCTATATCTATCTATCTATCTATCTATCTATCTATCTATCTATCTATCTATCTATCTATCTATCTATATCTATCTATCTATCTATCTATCTATCTATCTATCTATCTATCTATCTATCTATCTATCTATCTATCTATCTATCTATCTATCTATCGTCCGTCCGTCCGTCCGTCCGTCCGTCTGTCCATTATTCATTCATTCATTTATTTATTTATTTATTGTGTGCATTAGTATTAGACTTGTAGACCAAATGCTTTTGCCAGTAATTTAAAAGGCTAATTTCTCAGTCATGTGCTTGATGTGAGTCTTGATCCTTTAGCACGCAGGTGCAGGTTTATTAATTGAGTGCCTAGTGAAGCCTCTAAGGTCCTGCTCAGCATCACCAAACCAGGACTAAATGCTGGCACTCTCGTGCTCAGCTCAGACCATCTCTTTATAGCCAATTTATCTTTAAAGGGGGTTTTCAAGCAAGTTTATGCTGGCTTACTCACTACAAAATGGCATTTTCACGCTGTCTCTAAGGAGTAGAATGATCCTCCGATCCAGACTCTGGACTGTGAACAGAGCATGAGTCTCAGACGGGTCTGGCAAATCTCTGCATTCATACCCACCTTAATTACTTTTCTCCCAGCCAGACAAGAGAATCTTAAGCCAAATGGCTGCAATTATGGTTTAATCAGACACCCACGATCTCTCCATTTAGTAAGAAGTAGAGGAAAGGGCTCTTCGCTAATTTCTAATTCACCAGGGAGTTTTAATGTAAATGGGCCATCATTCACCCAGTGAAGAACAAGAAACCATTATGTGTGGTTTAAATAGTCAAAAATACATTAATATGTGCCGATTCTTAAAGCATAAATTGCAGATTGTGCAGTGATATCACACACCTAATTATTTATAGTTTCACTGGTTTAAAATAAGCTAAAATGTTCTTAAATGTTACTGCAGTTATTGGTTTAACTGAACACCTCATTTAGGATACCTATTATTTCTTCATTAATATATTCAGAACATATGGTTAGTATGAATTAAATAATAATTTGTTAACTGGAATGTTAAATAAATAATTTGTTAAAACATACCTAATTATGTATCCTATTTAAAAACCTAATTAATGAATGTAATGAAAAATATATTAAATAATTAATTTAATATAATTCATTAATACATACATAATAGTTTGTTAAAACAAATGAATTATATTTCTTATTACAGTAAATACCTAACTAATAATGAAAACTATATTGATTAAGTAAATAAACATTTATTTATTAAATAATCAATTATTTAATTAATACATAAATAATAATTAGTTAAAACATGAATTATATTTTATATTAAATACATAATTAAAGTGTATGTAATTTAATGAAAGGTGTATTAAATAATTAGTTTATATTAAAAATTAAGCATATTATGTTATTAAATATATACCCAATTAAAGTACATAATGAAAATTATATAAAAAATTAATTAATTTAATGGTTAATTATTAAAAAAGAACTAATAATTTATTAAAACATATTATTTTTCTTACTAAGTACCTAATATATATATATATATATGTGTGTGTGTGTGTGTGTGTGTGTGTGTGTGTGTGTGTGTGTGTGTGTGTGTGTGTGTGTGTGTGTGTGTGTGTGTGTGTGTGTGTGTGTGTGTGTGTGTGTGTGTGTGTGTGTGTGTGTGTGTGGACTGGTAATCCCTACGGTATGGGGACAAAATGTCCCCACAAAGATGGCAATATCCAAATTTTTGTCCTTGTGGGGACATTTTTTTGGTCCCCATGAGGAAAACATCTTATAAATCACACTAAGTGATGTTTTTGAAAATGTAAAATGCAGCATGTCTCCTGTGATGGGTAGGTTTAGGGGCAGGGGCAGTGTAGGGGGATAGAAAATACGGTTTGTACAGTATAAAATGCATTACGCCTATGGAATGTCCCCACAAAACATGGAAACACAACATGTGTGTGTGTGTGTGTGTGTGTGTGTGTGTGTGTGTGTGTGTGTGTGTGTGTGTGTGTGTGTGTGTGTGTGTGTGTGTGTGTGTGTGTGTGTGTGTGTGTGTGTGTGTGTGTGTGTGTGTGTGTGTGTGTGTGTGTGTGTGTGGACTGGTCATCCCTACGGTTTGGGGACAAAATGTCCCCACAAAGATGGCAATATCCAAAATCTTTGTCCTTGTGGGGACATTTTTGGTCCCCATGAGGAAAACATCTTATAAGTCACACTAAGTGATGTTTTTTGAAAATGTAAAAATGCAGCATGTCTCCTGTGATGGGTAGGTTTAGGGGCAGGGGCAGTGTTGGGGGATAGAAAATACGGTTTGTACGGTATAAAATGCATTACGCCTATGGAATGTCCCCATAAAACATGGAAACACATCCTGTGTGTGTGTGTGTGTGTTATTTTTAAACATATAGCCTAATGTTATTAAATATACCCAAAGTATGTAATTAAAAGTAGATGTAAATTAATTTATTTAATTGTGAATTAAATTAAAACATATGTTTCATATTAAATAACTAATTAAAGTAGGCTATATAATAAAATGTGTGAGTCTATCCACTGCTGTGAAGGTTTCAAGCACATTGCAGACAAATGCAATGCTATCAGCTCAGTTCCCTGAAATGACCAGTGAAAACACTCTCATCAACAGTCATAAGTCTTTGTTTAGTTACAGAGGCTCATAAAACACAGGCTGAAGTTTGTATCAAGCTCAACTTACACTGCAAAGCTTCAGGCGGGCCCAAAGGGTGGAGCAGTGTGAATTCCAGCCCAAGCCCCCGGTGCGACACCACTTGTTTTGACATCTCCCCGACATTGTCTGAAGATCAGATGGGTGACCCACTTTAAAACTTAAAATGGCAGTCAGCTGCACCCACTGACAAATACTAGGAGTTCGTCTCTGAAATTAGCATAGTCTGTTATGATCACCTCAGCACAACATTAACACTGATGCATGTTTGTTTAGCTTCGCTCGTCCCCATGAGAGCACAAGGTGTATGTGAGTTCAAACGCTTCTGGAAGACCTCCACAGCCTAGCAAAACAACAAAGAGACTGGTTGCAGACTCTGTAGTCACTCCTGCCAGCGCACATTTTACAGGCCTCAGGTCAAACAAAAAGCATTGTAAATCAACATGCCTTTCATTTTGAAACTCTCACCAGCTTTCCAGCCTCTCTTCGTCTGCAAATCAGAATCTTCCACACTACCTGTCATTCCCGCTTTTTCATTTAACTCTTTCATAACATTGCTACTGAACTTTAAGACAATGGCCTTTCGATTTACCACTGTCTCAAACATTTGCATAAATAATCATTTTTCTCAGAACCATAAAGCTCGAGTACTTTGGTGTTTTGAAAGTGATACTGTGCAGTTTGAGAGTGACAGACGCTGAGTAACTGTAATGGCTGCTGTGCATTTGGATTTAAGCTTTTGCCAGAAACTAATGATATACACATGTGTAAAAAGAGACTCAGGATTTTTAAATCAGAGTTTAAAGTGATTAATAAACAACCCCTGTCTTAAAGTAAACTCAAACTAAAATGCTAATGCTGATATTGTGTCCGGAATTAACCTTTTGTTTATTTATGTATTTATTTATTTATTTCCGGATCTTCTACACAGCTAAAACTACTGTAATGCTGACTCAAAGAGACAATGTCTTCAATTTCACTTATTGCTCCAGAATCATTGATTTGAATTGACAGACTGATTAAAAATTCACATCTATTAATTATTTAGCATGTTATTTCAGCTATCAGGTCCTGGCGAATCTTATGAGACAATGTCAGCTTGTTGTAATCAGCAAAGTCAAGCTAATAACCCTGCTTTGAGCGAAACACTCTGCAGTGTATGTCTGCATGCGTCCATGGGAATTTACTCAAATCTGATTTTCCATGGTAAATTTGTTTCTCAGAATATGCTACAAATGAATTTTAAATAAATGATGGTTGCTCAGCAAAATCTTAGGAGATTTTCTGAATGCACTCATTCATCATGTTCAAAAAATGATTTTTTGTTGTTGTTGTTGTTGTTGTTGTTGTCGCTATGAACAGAAACAAAAAGTGAAATATCTCGCTGGTTTCATAGACGGAGCCCCGGAGGACAGAACAGCAGATACAGGAACCATAAGGGGAAACTAGTGCAAGCCTAGACAACAGAGATGAGAATGCTTTCTAAATAGGCTTCTACACACAATTAAGCCAATTAAACCACATTATAAAATAATTATATATACACCTATAGATCAATATGTGTGGCAAAACCACACATCTACATCAGGGTTATTATAGTAATGAAATAAGCTGAGGAAATCGTTTCTTCCTTATTGTGTAGTATATATGTTAGAAACTTCTCTAAAAAAAAAGAAAATATGTATGGCAGGACTTGATTTTGTCAATCGGGAATTAATTGGAGCGGTCTATGTAAGTGATAAGTTGTCCCATCCTTGCCAGAAAAGAGGTGGGAGGGGCATTTTGATTAAAGATTATGAGGGCACATGCATTTTAAAGAAAAGCATGTGCAATAAATAATTTATTAAAATATATATATTTCATGAAAAAAAATGTCAATTTTGATAGTGACTGAACAGAAATTAAATAAAATATTAAAAATATATATATTTTATTTCAGCTAGTTGCCAAGGAAACATTTCTCTTTGTCTTTTACTAAAATAACTAATACTGAAAAATAAATAAATAAATAAAAACTAGTAAAAAAAAAAAAAACATACAACACAATTACTAAAACCTTAAAACATGTAAACGAAAACAGAAAATATAAAAATAAAAACTAATCCAAATGATTTGTCTCAATACTAAAATAACACTTTTATTAAGCAAAATATATTATTTGGCATTTCTTTGAACATTATAACAATAAATTAAGTAAATGAGTGAATAAAAACTAAATAACAAACAATACAGGACATCAATACATCTTAGAACAAAAAAAATAAAATAAAAATAAAATACATTTTGATACGTCACAGTTCACAACCTTTCATTTTTGCACTTTTGCTTTGCTATTCACCAGAGTTATTAGTTGTTTTGCTGGAAAACAAGAACTACATGTCCAATAAAAAAGACGTGGGTTATTCGATCATCCCATGTTGTCTGATGCTCTTGGCTCCTCTTGGTTACAGTAGTGCAAAAATGGAGTCCAAATGATAAAAGTAGTTTAGGTTCCCTTTACTATGTCAGTTTTTTCAAGAAAAGGTTGCCGGTCATTTCTTTAAACCATTGATTTGGGATGGGTTCTTGGGTCTCTTTTCATTTTAAAGCAATAGCACGCTTGGCCTGAAGCAAAATTTGGGAGCAAAAGGGATATTTTCTTCAGTCAATTTACCAATCATGAGAACAATCTCCTTCCAAAATCCTTGAATCTCATTACACTCCAATTTACAATGATGAAGGGTACCAATTTCTTGTTTGCATTTGAAACAACTGTCTGGAATATTTGGATTAAACTGTAGTTTGACCAGGCTAATGTCCGCATGAGCTATTTATATTGCAGCAATTTGCACAGTATTGATGCTTTTGGGCAAATAAAAAGACTCCATCGATTCTTCTTTAGAAATGTCTTCCTGAAGATCATTCTTCCATGCTGATAAATAACATAACAAACTTTCTTTTGATCCCTCTAAAAGTATATGATAAAAGAATGACAGATTGCCCTTACCTCTTACATGCTTTAAAGTGTGAATTTAAAGGCGGTTCTGAATAAGTTATCTTTTTAGAATGTATAAAACTTAATGAAAATGTAAAACTTACTTAAAACGCTATTTCCTCATCAGTTCTTGGAATGATAGCATTGATCTATATTTTATTGAATTTATCACAACCAAAATCCAGAAACAAAAGGTGGCTATATTACCGCGGCATATTGAAGTCTTTTGGCTAAGAGCTCTATTGTGCCAGCTGTGAGGAGTTCTGTCCGAGTCATTTGTTGGCTCATCTCCCTTCATGGAGTCAGTGACAATGTGGCATGTGTTGAGGAAGTGGGCAGCCCTTTGGGAGGCACACTTGTCTCAACACCAGCTCCCTGGACCTGACACACACACAAACAAACACACACACACACACACACACATACACACACACACACACACACACACACACACACCCACACACACACACACGCATGTGTTGGGTTGTCATGTTTTATGGGGACATTCCATAGGCGTAATGCATTTTATACTGTACAAACCGTATTTTCTATCCCCCTACACTGCCCCTGCCCCTAAACCTACCCATCACAGGAGACATGCTGCATTTTTACATTTTCAAAAAACATCACTTAGTGTTATTTATGACCTGTTTTCCTCATGGGGACCAAAAAATGTCCCCACAAGGACAAGGATTTTGGATATTGCCATCTTTGTGGGGACATTTTGTCCCCATACCGTAGGGATTGCCAGGACGCACACACGCACGCACACACGCATGCACGCACGCACACACACACACACACACACACACACACACACACACATACATCCTGTCTCTGGTGACTCATATTCCAAAAAAAAAAGGATATCAAGACACAAGCTTTACTGACTGATATTGTATAAACTATGAGTCTTGACAGTAGATTTGCTTAGTTGGTTTGCTTTTGAAATCATAGCAGAGTAAACCGGTGCAGACTGGTTATTTTCATCAGAGTGCAAACTATTCCCACAGGGTCCGAGGAATTTTGACATCTGCCCCGGCACACATGGGAGCACAGATGTGTGGAGAACTCCTGAACAACAAATCCCACATTTCCTGTGTTTTACAGTAACGGGGGGTATTTGCATTTGGTTATTTTAGTTCTGGAAAAGAGGTTACAATCCCAATAGACATGAACTAAAGGCAAATGACTATTGGCACTTTTAATTTGCTATTACAGAAAATAAGATGGTTTGGGTTTTAAAACTACTTCAAACAAGTGATTCAATGTCTGTGCTTTAAGGCTTAGGCAGGGTGGACATTATGGGTTGTGGGTAAGTCTGTCAGATCATAGTGTAATCAAACCACAGCAATAAATTAAGTTAGTGTATAAATTAGTGCTGGGAAATCGATTAATCATGATTAATCGCATCCAAAATAAAAGTTTGTGTTTACATAATATATATGTGTGTACTGTGTATAATTATTATGTATATATAAATACACACTCACTCATTTATGTATATATTTAAGTAATATTTGCATGTATATACTGTGTATATATATATATATATATAATGTATCTTATATTTAAATATAAATATTTCTTAAATATAAACATACATGTGTTTGTACAGTACACACATATATCATGTAAACACAGAATTTTATTTTATATGAGAATAATCGCAATTAATCGATTGCCCAGCACTAGTATAAATCTTTACAGATATAATGCATTAACAACAGTTTGTTTCGGTCCTTGATTTTGATTGGCTGAGCGGAGTTCCTAGATTGTGCAGTGCAACAACAGCATTGTTTGGGACATTTCACTGTTTGTATTTCAGCCTTTGAGTGGAGTCAAAATCATATTTTTGAGCTTGGATCACATGAATAACCAACCAAGTTAATGAACAATTTTGTAAAAACAAATTTAAGTTTTAGTGATTGTTTCTGCAGGTTACAGTCTTAGAAGGCGCTGAAAAGTGACTCTCTTTATGAGTGAGTCATTGCATCATTTACTCGCTCGTTTTGTTCAAAAATCTTTTTTGATCAAAAAGTTTGATTCATTCAGGAACAAAGCACCTCTATCTCTGTGATTCTGCTTTGAGTCCCTTTGGAACAAGCCTACTGTGGCAGAGAAAAAAAGAGACAAAGTAACACATGCATTTGATAGCAATATTGTGTGTAAAGTGCAATTTACTCAGCTATTAACTTCTTGTTAATTGGACTGGTAACAGAATGAAGCAATATCATGCTCACAATAGTGCTGTTTGCCTGAATAGCATACTCTTGCATCAGTTTTACATTTGATTAGTTCATTTGGTTGTGTTCAGTTCTCAAATCGAAGTTATCCATGGTTGCCAAATCTGCAAAACAAAACCCATTGGCCAATAAAAACTAGTCCAATGATCAATAACTAGCCCAAATGCCAAAACTCAAAATATGCCAATCCCATATACAATACATATTTTACTGTCACTGTTATGCACACAATTTCAACTTGAAATGGTATAGTAATCATAAACCATCTGCATGTTTTCGTAACAGATTTTCTTACCTTAAGATTGAAAGTTGGTGAAGAAAATCCATCAGTGGGAGTTTGAACTATTTGAAAATAAACTATTTACATTTTACCATTGGAGAGCCCGTCATTCCATGAAAACGAAACAGCCATACACAGGCTCCCTATAGACCTCCTCCTTCACAAAAATCTCAGCATAGTTTTATCAATGGAATATATAAATTGGGTAGAGTTAAATATTTCAACACCAGCATTTCTGTCATGCGATATGCCAAACCTTTAACCTACGGGGAGAAATCTACCCTCTGCAACACTTTGAAGTTGCCCAATTCTACAGGAAAATGGCAGACTTAACAACCCTGAAGGTATTATTGAATTTGTCAGAAAATTAAAGAATGTGTCAGCAGTTTTTTGGAATTAATCAACTATATAAAACCATAAGCAATAATCTGTCTTTCACATAATATCTCTCTAATGCAATTCTATGTATAATGCCATCTATTGAATTGTGTTGAGTTTCTACTAGGGAAAGTGAGCTGAAATCCACTGGAGAGTAATGCATACGTGATGAAAATCTTTGTGAAGCGATGAGAGTATGTGAGGCGTTATCGCCAGAGGCCCATAAAGTGGGTGATCTTCTTATGGCTCGCATCACAAATTGAAATTCAGCATCACCATCGGCATGATTGTGGTCATGGTCAAACAGTGAGTATTAGTAGTATCTGATACACCACTGCTGAAACATAATCTACTGTACACATCTCACATCTTGTATAGTCAATCTTGAAATGCTCTTACTGTGCAAAGCTGTGTTCCTACATTATCTCTCCAGCCAAATTCACATTCTGCAATTTCTCAAGTGTTCTGCTTCATTAATGGAAAAACAGATCTCAGCCCTATCCTGATCCAGATTGACAGCTGTCTTTATGCTGCTGTCATTACCCAGGCGACGGTATAATGCACAGACATTTGGCAACTGCACCCCACCCCCCTCCCCCAAATGAAAGCAATCCAATGTTGCTTCTAAAAGAGGTATTTAATATTATAATTACGACAGAGACCAAGCCTCCATACAGTGCTTTAAGAAAAGACGCTTGGCTCATAGTACTGAACTTATGCATTAAACATGAAACCCATATGTTGGGTTGTGGAGACGGCTCTCCCAGGAGGCAGCGGTGGATGATGTGCCGAGCCTGGGGGGTGCAAGCGGGGGTTTCTATTGATGCACACAAAAAAAAAAAACAAGGATTGAAGTTGTCAGTTGGGCTATATTTGCATATCTACAGAGTCAGGGGTTTGTTTTTATTCCAACTGTGATTTTACTTAACTGAGCACTGACACAAACAAAAACAGATGAATTTGTGCTGTGGGCCGTGGCCTGAAATCACATGGCAGATAACCCCATTTGGTCACAATGCACTGGTTATGTGTTAAAATTGAGTGTTGGATGCCATTGGATATCATTGAGTGGAAGGAGAAAAGAAAGAGAGAGATTAGATAGAACCAGGTGTTTTGGCAAAATTCTGTGATGAAATGTATCTTGCTAACATGTACTCCCTGAAGATCATGACAGGCTTGATGTTGGGAGTGCCTTTTGACTGCCAATGATGTAAGTATACAGCCAAGACTTTAATAGGAATATTTCACCCCAAAATGAATATTCTATCATTATTTGCTCACCCTTATTTCTTTCAAAGCCTGTATGAATTTCTTTCTTCAGCAGATAGTCTTTCTTCAGAGGACACAAATATACTGGTAATTTTCCGGAATTTTCTATTAACCCTAAAACACAACACAATGCAATCCATCATTGTTCCGTGCATCAGTGTGTATTTTGATGAACAAACAAAACTGGACCTTCATTATATGGACCTTCATTGTATGGATTTATTTTTATTTTTTTTTACTTTTTGGGTGAACTATTCCGTTAAGCATTACCACATGAGCCACACAAGTGGTTTGACCATGTATAATCACAGATGTGCTGATATTCAATGTAACAGGATCTGAGTGTGATTTTGCTTTTATATATACCATATTGCAAAAATCTTTGGGATGCCCGCCTTCAACTCCATCCTCCCCCCTCCACCAAACTTTACACTTGGCACAATGCAGTCAGGTGAATATTGTTCTCCTGGCAACCGCTGAACCCAGACTCATCCAGCAGATTGCCAGACAGAGTAGCGTGATTCGTCACTCCAGAGAACACGTCTCCACTGTCCAGTGGAGGCGTGCTCTACACCACTTCATCCAATGCTTTGCATTGCACTTGGCATGCGCTGACCCCGCTTTTTTTTTTTTTTTGTACGTGGCCTACCACTTCGTGGCTGAGTTGTTGTTGTTCCCAATTGCTTCCACTTTGTTATAACACCACTAACAGTTGACCATGGAATATTTAGTAGTGAGGAAATTGCATGAATGGATTTATTGCACAGGTGGCAACCTATCACAGTACCACGCTTAATCCACTGAGCTCCTGAGAGAGACCCATTCTTTCACAAATGTTTGAAGCAGTCTGGCCATGGAAGTGACTGGAACACTTGAATTCAATGATTTGGAGGGATGTCCCAATACGTTTGGCAATATAGTGTAGTTTAATGAGTAAGAAGTTAATATTTTATTAGTTAGTCATTTATATTTCAGATAAAAATAAAAATAAAATTCTGTCTAAAATTGATCCCCAAAATGCCAAACCATCAAGCAAAAAAGTGTTTTTACTCACAAATATCAGTGCGTGTGAATTTCATAATCAGCATGCGCATACTATGCACTGTCCTGTCATATTTTTCTAACATTGACCATTGTTTCACATTTGAAAAAGAAATGGATGCAATAAGATAAATGAGATACATAGTTCAGACACTGGACAATGATGAAACTTCCTAAAGTGTGCATATTAAGCACCTGTGTTCACACATGCTATCAAATGAAGTATGCAATGCATTTTGGCTGTATGCACATGCATTTGGCTGCATGCATGCTTGCATTTGCATCAAAACTGCGTAATACTCTGGGGTTTAAAGTCAGCATAAATTGCAGTTTGCAACCCCTTTTACTTCTGCAATGCGATATATTTCTGAGTAAAACTAATTAAAACTGAGCTTGATTTTATCCATTAGCAATAGAGTGCTTCAGGGAGGACATCGTTTTGATTCCACCGCCCTGAAGTCGGTGGGTTTTTTAAATGGGTTTTTGGTTAAATTCCTTAAATAAGGTCTGTGTTTAACACAAGCTCAATATATTTTTATGTTTTATTCTACGGCATAAAATGCATGAGCAATCATTATTATTAGAAATCTTGGTCACACTTTAGATTAGAGTCCAATTCTCACTATTAACTACTGTTAACTTTGACTTTTGCCTCAATAAACTCATAATTACTGCTTATTAATAGTTAATAAGGTAGTTGTTTAGTTTAGGTATTGAATAGGAATCGGGATTAAGGGGTGTAGAATATGGTCATGCAGAATAGGCAATAATATGTGCTTTATAAATACTAATAAACAGCCAATATCTTACTAATATGCCTGCAAATATTTACTTCTGTCAATTATATTTAGGCTTCAGAATTAATAAAAGTTGTGTTCATTTGTGAATAATATCTAGATCAACAAAAGCAACAATCATAAACTTTTGTTGGTCATAGAGCTTTTGTTCACAGTGAGAGGATTTTTGTCAAAGGAACAGTGATGCTAACTTGCTAAATTAAACAAAACAAAAAAAAAAGAAGAGGAAGAAGAAGAAGAAAGACACGATATTGCAGTGCTCCATTGACTGGCTGTTGAAAAGTAGGCATGTAGGCTCCAATTAGTTTTTGTACTCACCGATCCTGGATCAAAAGAACACAATTTTAAAAAACTGACTCCGCTTCAGCTCTGCTCTGGAAGGTTGAAAACATGAGTCATAAAAACAGTAAAATGCAGTGAATACAAAACATAAGCACTCTAAACATAAGCAGTCTCAGTTTAGACAACTAGAACTACAGTAACTGTTTTATAGAAAATAGTTGTTGCATGGCATTTGTTTCAGCATGCAGTGACCATTTTGTGAACTTGCCAAAGAACATTCAATCCCATTTGGAAAATCACATGTCCGTGCTGAATATAACAGCACTGGATGCATTGCATATTTTCAGTAATTGCTTTGGCTGAAGTGGTGCGCATTGAATGCTACTGTCCACAGCTTAGAAGTATTTCATTTTTGCCAGGTGCGGTTGCTAAGCCAACACCTGTGGAGTTGTGTAAGGCCCTCTTGTGTGAATGTGGTAAATGCCTTTACTGCCAAAAACTGAGCAGGAATGCAAGAGATGTGCCTCATTAGCTTTTTTTTCTGCTGCATTTTTTTCCGGGTTTCTATGTGTGCGCTTAAGAGAGACATAGAGAGCTTGTGTATTCGGTGAAGCCCTCCAGGAGGAGGCGTATGTGCGGTCCAAGTACACGGATGCATGCCCGTGTTTTTGTATTAGCGAGTGTGCGTCCGCCATGTGCCTGCCTGTGTGTGACTGCAGGGCGACTAGCCCCACAGTACCTTCTAGAGGGACCCTGCCGCAGCACAAAGAGACCCTTGTCTTGAGGTGTCACAGAACAGTATGTATTAGACACCATATTAAATGTCCCCTAAGCATAGAGGAAGTCTGACGAGGGGTGAGGCCATGCCAGGGAGCCACCAAAGAGGCTTTTGACAGTGGCCAAAACAGATGGCTGGGAATGGAGAAACAAGGTCAAAGAACACCGAACACACTCTCTCTGCTCTTTTCTCCTCACTACATTCGATACGATTGAGCATCATCTGATGTTTGCCTCGCTTTTTAATTAAAATGGATGCTTTGGAATAGGAGCTCCGTTGTTTTCCCCCCAAAGGTGCTTAAGGGGGGAAGTAAAGATAAAAGAGAGGCTTTGTGTCTGGCCGCTGAATGAAAGGAGCCACTGTGTTGACTGTTCGGAACAAGACCAATCATAGATAACCTGTGTTCGAATGATAAGCGCTACACCGTTGGTTCAATGACATGTATCTACATGGAGGTTTGATAACTAGTGGTAACATGACCTTTCGGGTGGTCCCATCGGTGTGATTATGGTCGCCACAATGCATCCGGACCCTCTTTCGTGTTTTCCAGCTCTATCTGCAGTAATCAAACGCTCTCCTGGTCTTTTACTGGGCGATTTCTTCATGATAGTGTTTCAATGCCTGTCGATCACAATAATGGAAACTCATTAGAATGGTTAATTTAGCGTGCTTTATTTAGTGTGCTTCTTTCCATGCTGTACATTAAACACAGCAGGAGCCTTTACAAAATGAGGTGCAGTAATTACCAATGGTAAAATGAATACCGTAGGCGATTATGCATCATTTATCTTTGTACATGTCAAATTAGCGTCAAGTCAGTGAGCCTGATGTTTTGTTAGATCAAAATATCCAACAGTAGTAACAACTTAAGCAAGATTTTTTTTAGGTCAAAAGTCATTCTGACAGTAAGACGTATTATACATTAAACATGTACAGCTGCAGAACAAGGGTGACTGCTGGGACACGGAGGGGCTGTAAGACTATCCTGTTGTCCTCTTACCGTGAAGGGGAATGGCACAGGGCTCGCCTTTTTCTCTGACTGACATGAAAGTCTCAGGCAAGTTCAGCCATGTTGCATTGATGTTGTCAGTGAGTTGAAATGTTAGGGTCAGCGCTTTGTGGGAGCTGGGTTCAGGCCTCGGCCCTTCCTCTTGCAGCTGTGTTGAGGGTTGTTGTCCGGAGCTGGTATGCTCTCAAGCTCGTCTATTGACGTATTAGGAGAAGCCAGCTGGACAGACAAAGCACAGTAAATAAGACTGGCCTGCAGCCCAATGCCCTATGGTACCGGTAAATCTGATGTATATTTTGTTGAAACAAGGCATATTTTATTCAAATTAATGCATATCATTAAAAATGCTGATTTAATTTTGCCCTTATAAAGAGATCATTAGCTGTGATCCATAAAGCACAGGCCTCGGCTATAGAGCTTTGGGATAAATATTTCCAGCGAATTTCATGGGTAAAAAGGTTCATTGTCTATTGTCAATATAGCGTATAATGTATAAAGCACAGTTCACACAGAAGTCACTTTAAAGCCAAGCAGGTTTCTGTTGGTCAGCGAATTCACGTGACCAACTTCAAAATAAGCTAAATCTGCTTGGGGAACTTTTCTTCCTCACATGAAACTCCTGATAGCATGGATTACTATTGAAATGATTGGATTTCGCCTATAATATTTCACACACACACACACACGCACATGCAGACACACACACCTAAAAAACGGTAAAAAAAAATGTAATTACTATTTTCATAATATGTATGGATGTACTGTTCCATGTACATGTTGCATGTTACACTGTAAGAAACTGACTGAGATTCACAGTAATAAACTGGCAGCAAGTGACAATTAACTTATACTGTAAAATAAAAACAGTAATTAACTGGCAGAAAGTGACAAGTAACTTACTGTAAAAGAAATAACCACATATTCGCTGTTTTTACAGTTGCAACCATGTAACTGTAAAGTAAAACTCACTAAAGTGCTGTTAAGTTATATTGTTTCAGCCCAAATAAAGAAATAAATACAATAAGTAATGCATATTGCATGATTTGAATATGAACATCCATTTATCGACAGTCACAGTTAAACAGCTCTTCATTATAACAAGCTTCATTATTCATTCTTCACTTATTGCTGTGTTGAAAACAATAAAATCTCTGTGGCCTTCTGGTGATTTTTTTTTTTTTTTTGAAGTTTTATTAAAGAATACATTTGCTTTCTGTATTATTCAGAATGAAAATGTAATTGAATTACAGTGAAATCAATTTAAATGCAGTTATTGGCCAGTGTACTGTTTCCTTCTCAATAGGTTACTGTGATTTTCTAGAACATTGTTGGTTACTGTGATTTTCTACAGGAATTTGCTGGTTACTGTAATTCTCACAGTACTTCTTTCATTACTGTAATTTAACAGAATATACAGTATTCTACTGAACTTGTATACAGTAATTTCCTGCACAAGCACAGTAAGTTACTGTAGACATCACAAAATTGAATAAAAATTTGATCACAAAAAATACAGATTTCATTGAATTACCTCAGTTATTATTTGGGTGTGATTGTTGTCGTGGTGCTCTTTTTTATCCTATCTTATAATTTATTCCAAAAATACATTAAAAATGCAATTCACCCTCTCTGTGACTTGAAAGCACCTGTTTTATGATGAGCATAATTTCTGTATTAAAAATAATTTTGATATTTCTTCACAAGTGGGTTAATGAAAGCTTGCATACAATCCATCAAATTAGCTAATGACATTTATAATGTCAACTTGATGCCTCAAAGAATTACTTTGTGGTTTGTAGGGGCACTTAGAGGTTATAATAGTGACTGTCCATTGACCTATATTCAAATGTGCCAGAGGGGACCAAGCTGAGGCCCTGACACATCTGAATGCATGCTCTCCATGACCAATCAATAAGCCATTATCACTGCACTCTAAAACAATACACACTCTGTGTATCGTTTAGGGACACCAGCATTACGACTTCAATTTCATGCTCATGCAATTATTTTCAGTCAACTTGTTTTCCTCACCTAAACATTTTTTCTTTTTTGGCTTTTGGATGATAATTCTATAATCTGGTTCCCAAGCAGTGTCACACTGAAGTGAAACCCAGCCACTGTTATGCCCAAAAGAAATCCAAAATCCCTCTAATCCTAAACCTGGCAAAGTACTTCTTACACCTCGCCTGATTTTTGACTGACCACTTAAGCAGTGGGAGAAAACGAATTGGGTTAAAGACAATAAACCTTAAACCTCCACACTTCACAAGCTGCTATCCCATTAAACTGCTGTGCCAATACTCTAATCAACTTACAAACTTACTGCTTTGCCCTCTACCACAAAACCAACAAAACACAGAAGAATTTCCAGTGCAATCATTTGAAACATCCCTGCGAGATGTACTGTATAGCACAGCATAAACCAATTTTGTGTATTTATATGATGGTCTCCTGCATTCTCTTTAAATTGATTTTGTATTGTATTGGCAGTGTGGACATGGTCTTAGATTTCCAACACTGCTGCTCCCCTGCTGGACAGCAGAAGTGCTGCTTTCTGTACAGTGAGAGGGAGTTTGTGGCCCTGTAAATACCACTTTCACTGTAGCTGTCCAGCACATGAAGTAGGTCTGTATTAATGTCTTGTGGTCTTAGCATGTTATTGCTAAGAAGCTGATGATATCATCCTATAATTGGCTAAAGTCTGATTCTGAATTTGCATATAAAATATGCAGCTTTAGATTACGCCTTTAGAAATGAAAGCCTAGCGCTGCCAGGAAGATTCAATATTACGTCACCAATCACATTCAGACCTAACCAATCATGTCCTAATTCACAGAGTATAAAAGATGGTCACTTACATGTCTGAGTTTGCAGATGCTGACGCCGACCTTTCCTCCAACCTCCCCACCACCACCAGGATGGTCCCCACCTATACCTCCAGGGGGTCGGCTACGCCCCAGCCTTCATCTTCAGGCAGGAAATGCATAGTCCGGCACCCTCGAAACGAGAGCTTAGGACGGGGCCTACGCCAAAGAACCTCTAACTAATATACTTGCTGGACTGTATAAACTGTAAACTGGTTACTTTTGCACTTTATCTGGCTTCCGAATCTTTCTGGTAGAACTGTTTATCATCCAGTAGTCTTACTATATTTTCCAAGGAGCATTATTTCAGTTGCCTCTTTGTAGCAATATAATCCATATTTTCACTGTTCCCTTTCAGTATAGTTTTTGTTAGCTTTCATGGGTGTAACTTTTAAGTCTTTTATTTTTTTAGTTTTAGTTTTGCAGTGCATTTTTTATATCTCATATTTGACATTATAAAGTAAATTATCTAGCTTCTGGCGGACCACCTTCAGTATACATGAAAAAAGTGTAACTAATGTGGCAGAAGGACGAAAGTAATTTTTTTGAATCTTTTTAAAGGTTTAAATATGGATATTTTTCTTATTCAGTTACACAACGCTTTGCTTCAGAATTGTGGACTGCCATTCACTTCCATTATAAAGCTTGGATTTGCCGAGACATTTATTAATATAACTCTGACTGTATACTATTCGTCTGAAAGAAGAATGTCATATACACCTAGGATGGCTTGAGGGTGAGTAAATCATGGGGTCATTTTCATTTTTGGGTGAACTTTAAGTAGGTTATACTGTATGTGCACCTTAACACTCTCGAAGTTTAATGAAGGCAAGTTGAAAATTTTTCTAATTTTATAATACTAGGTATCAAAATTAGAATTAAAAAACAAAATAATTTTCAGCGATTTTTATTTTATTTTAGAAAGTTTCGGAGTCATGACAGATTTTTTTTTTTTTTCAGTTAATGCATTTTTTTTTAAATTTAGGTTATGTTTTAATCTTTGTTAACTGCTACAGGTTTCCATATTGCTCTTATGTTAAATTAATTAAATTCCAAATATAATTAAAAAAAGAATAAATTAGGCTACCTACATCTCCTTAACAAAGTATCAGTGTACTGGGGTGTTCTATGATAATAGTTTGTCCTGATAGTAAATCATGTTTGTTTTATCCTCAAAAATATAAAGGAAACCAAAAACTCGGGAGCGCTGCATCTATTTTCTCCCTGCTGAAAGTGAGAGTTCTGCTGTCAATCTGCGGCTGGGGTGTATGGTTTAGGGGGCGGGGTTTGTGTGTCGGTGTGGGCGGGGTTTCCGCTAAACTGTGGGTTAGGTTGATTCACTATCGATCATTTGGGAAAGACGGGGCTAGATTTCCTTGTGGCCGAGAAATCTGATGTGTAGGCAACATGAATCGGGCGATCGCGGGGCGCAGATTAATTTTAGCACGTTTACAGATTTCTTACGGACTGATTATCTTCGCCGATTAGAATAAACGTATATGAAATAGCTTTTTCTTTTCTCCCGTGCTTCAGGAAGAAGTGTTTTGGATCGGGCTTGCCAAAATCGCTACTTTGTTTCTCTTACGGACGGTGTGTGAAGTAGTCGCGTCCTAACAGAGTTACGCGTACCTACGTTACGTGAAGTTGGGAGAAACGAGGCCCGATCTCTTGACCCGTGGAGTACTCTTGGGTCTCTCTGGATGGATGGATGGGTATGGGGAGAGCAGGATCTTACTACCCCGGGGCTGAGCGCCTCATCTCTCCGGTACTACATCTACTAGTGCTGTGCACCCTCTCCTCTCTCTCACACATAGGTAAACATGCTCTTACCACTTTTATGACTTTATGCATGATTCGTCGAACGTAAACAAGTTAGAACATTAAAACACCTTTAAAAGTAGCTTTTGTATTAGGGGCTGTTTATTGTCGCGTGTATAAATATTATATAGGATTTATGTAGGCTACTCTATATTATCACAGTGCTGATTAATATGCAGATATGTCCTTACGGAAAAAAGTGAATTATTATAGCCTATTTGTTTATGCGACGGTTTTACAGTCTGAAACAGTGTCTTTCATCCGTGTCTTCTTCTTGCACATTTCTCGCATCTTATTCCCAATAAATGTAGTGCATTGATCTACGCGTCCCTCTTACGCTTCACTGGATTGGTTGCTTTTTAAAGGATAATAAATATTTATGAGTGATCGTAATATTAATTAATTTATCATCATATTCATGAGTGATTGTTTGATTCGGTTTTATTTGTTGTTTGCTTTTGTCATTGTGATGGCAGACAGCTGTCAGTTGCAAGAAGATAAGTTATGGTGATATTTGTTCGCATACATCTAGCTTTTGATCTGTATTTTTATTTATTTCGTTTTTTTTTTATTTTTTTTTTTATGTACTGCTCAGTTAGTATAATCAGATAGAGTTATTTATTTACTTACTTGCTTAAAAAGCCTAAAATCAGTTAGTTTGGTGTCTTTGACCACTTTGGGCAAGTCTTAAATTATTTCGTTAAAAAAGGGTTGGCTTCTGAGCAGGAGACTGTGAATACTGCACATTTGGTGCCCTGTTTTCCTTTGGCACCTTGTCAAGTGCTCCACTTTGGGTGTCCTGGCCGTAGACTGTGTTAATGCCATTGTGAATTAAGAGGATATGGAATGCTGCTGTGTGTCCATTAAGCAGTCACACCTTCATAATTAATTTAACATGGACCCCGGGCAGACAGGCATTACGCACTTCACTATTCTTTAATGAAGCAAAAAATATAAAATAACTCATCCTTTATATGTGTTAGTTTCAAACTTAATCTCAGGACAAATTTTTAATAAACACATTTTTTCAATATTTTTTATTGAATATGAAATGGCCTTAGTGTGACATTCCAAGTGTCATTATCCATTTCATGCTTTTGAATGTATGATGCGTGATAGGCTTCAGTTTTCTACAGCTCAACGTGTTTGTTTCCCTTTAATTCAAAATATCTCTTATGTTTTTTTTTGTTTTTTTTTAAGTATTGCTTCAGAAGTATTCTAAATGCTGAAGTATTCAGTAATCTTTCTTTTGGCAAGAAACTAATTTAAGAATATAAAACCGAGTCGTTTTTTCTTAAACAACTGCATGCTTGTTGTTCTTTGATTTCATTTTTGAATATTAGATCTGGCTGTATCGTCTCTCAATTGGTTTAGTCCCAAATATACATCTAACCCTTGGTGGTATTTGATTGGATTATAATCTTGGCAGAAGCAAGAGACAGTTGCAGCTGTTCGGTTTATTTTTTATTTTAAACATTTTTTTTCCCTGTCTCGTTCTTTCTCTGTCGTTTCTCATGTCTGGAATAGTGCTTTATTGTTTAGGGTTTGTAAGATTTTACAGACTACCTGTAAAAAAGGTTCCTTTTAAAACTTGTTTAATAGATTCTTTTGTGGTTAACTGTGACAAAGCATAGTATAATACAATGTATAATACTTACTTACTGAAATGATCAGATCCATGATGTTCTTTATTTATCTCTGTACTAAGGTTATGAAAAGCTTGAAGTTACAATGATGAAAGGCTGACAAACTAACATATTAAACCAGATTCCAAAGTTCAGTGCGTTACAGTCTGAGCTCTGAATTTTAAGGCTGGAGATGTCATTTAGACATTGAGTCTTGTAAACCCCACGCTTTCTCCAGATCTTCACGTTGACTCCTGGAGAAGGCGTGGGCCTGTTGACCTCTCTGCCCTGGCCAAATTCCACATCTTGAAATTTCACTCCACACACACTCTTTGGGCCCCTCTACAGCTGAGAGTGGCTGCTCAAACGGCCGGCCACCCTGAGAAAATATTTCCAACGACTTTATAGCAACAAGGGTGTGCACTGTGCTCGAAATGAGACGGATCACCCCAACAGCAGGATCGCAGAAATGAACTGAGCCTGTGAAACTAACATTGTGTTTTCTCCGTCCAATGTTTCACTGTTCATTCGGTTTTATGATCTTAACAGGAATAATAAGCACTCTAATAGCTGTTTAATCTTTTATAAATAATTAAATAAAATCTGATTTTAATATCAATTTTTTTTTTCTTTCAAGTCTTTATCATTACTGTCAATTTCAGGCGTTTGTTTATTAATCCACTTTAGCTATAGAGCCGGTCAGTGAGATGTTTCAGGGTTTAGGTTTAACATTTGTCAGGACACTGAGACATTCTAACACTAAATGTGATTTTTTTTCCCCTCTTGTCTGCCAGTACTAGCTTAGGATCTGCTGCCCCCAACTGGGTGTCCCCTAAGACATTCCTCGGAAGTGTTTTGCAGAGACTATATAGTCAGAAGGATTCAAAGTTGTAAATAAAGTCTTTCTGCTTCAAAAATTCATGTCTAATACAATGCTTTGCCAGCAATTTTTAAGTGAAAATTGCTTTTTTTGTTGTTTTTGGTCTTCTTCATCTGCTCTTCTTGAGGGTATATTGCTATGAATTCTGTTGCATTGTCTGGTGATGAACTGATTGCATTTTAACATGCAACTTATCTCCTGGATTGCTGTGAATTAGATTATGGTAAATTGGTAGTTTTGTCGCTTTAGTTCATGTACTGAAAGCGTACACATGTCCCATGCCCTTTTACGCTTGTCTGTACATTCAGTTTACACCCAGTTCCTCACAAAATATAATATTTTATAAAACAGACAGCCTCCCCTAACACCTCACACCATGCTGCTGAGACAAACAATGGAGGCACATGCGTTTGATAGGCGGCGAGGTCACATATGGCCAGTGGGACTCCATGAAAAGCCTCTCTGTTTCTCCCTGATATGTAGGACATACCTACCTAATACGGTTACATTTGCAGCACAGCCTTTGTCGTTTCATACCCATGCCCATTTACCCTGGTCACGATTCTTTATTTTCGTGCAAGCCGCTGTTTGTTCATTCTTCGATTTTACTTGGTGTGTGCATCTGCTTTGAGCATCCGCTCGGACTATAAATGGGAATGTGCCGGAGATGGCTTTGTCTTGCATGCCTTGCCAAGTATTTGAGTTTTTTTGTTCTGGTACAGATGTCACTGGAGCCTTGCCTGATAAAACACAGCGGGAGGTGGATGGGAGCGGGGACTGCCTCTTTCCTCTCCCTTCCAGCCAATGTCTTTCTAGCACAACATCAACATGGCTTCGGCCAGGCTACCGTATTGTCTTACAGCGTGTTTCTGAAACACAATCCAGCCTGTGCTTTGTCATGCCTCCTTCTCCTCCAGCGCAACACGGATCGGGCCGATCCGCTACAGCACTCTGCGCAGCAGCGCGTCATCTGATAATCAAATCAGATGCATTTGAATCTGCTGCGGTCGGAGATATTGGCGTGGCAGGCAGAAATGGGTGGCCCTGACTGTGTAAGATAGAGTCATCACAAGCGTGTTAATGGAGAGGCTGCAGCTGATATCAGATTAGGACGGCCTCTCTCTGAGCTAATGCAATTGGGCCGCACTCAAAAGTGAGGCATTAATACTCTAAGTGATGCAGTGTGGAGGCTGTTGTCCTTTTCTGGGAGATGTTTTTTTCTGGTTGTGCCATGTCATTGATGGCTAAATGGGGGAGGCGCATGACATGGCGGGTGTATTTTCGACAACATGTGTGAATAAAATAGGGCTCTTAATTCCCAAGAATCCATCTTTTAGTCCTTTAGCTTCCTATCCAATAAATCACAATACTTCCGATGTGATAAAAGTCTAAGCTTTCAAATTCTGTCAATTTTATCATGAAATTCAATCAGTAAATGCTGTTTTATTGTACTGTGAAAGATTGCTATAGTACATCAGTACATGAACTGATCACCTATTTACTACTATTTAACCTTTAAATGCATGAATGTTTCCCCAATCATTATTACATATTCGGGTCTTCAGCGACCCGGATCTATATCTAACATGGATGGATCTCTCCCTGTCGCAATAATATAAAACTCTCCTGATATTACAGTAACAATCACAGAAGAATACATTAAGGAATATTTTTTTATCTTTTGGAGCTTGGAAGGGTTCAGTTTGAGCAGATGTTTTATACCATCATCACTGTCCTCGTCAGAGTTTTTCTTTCCCAGTACACTCAGCATTTGGCTCAAATTCGCCATCTCTAACATATTCTCAAAACTATAATTTTCAACATCTTCAGAATCAATATTTTGATCGCTGATAGCTTCTTCAGCAGATCCACCATATGGTGACAGTGACACTAATATTTGATTGTGTTCAGTACCTGCTCTGCATTAAAATCGCTGATCTATATCAAGTTTTGTCGATGATACATCCTATTCTTTTGTTTTCTGCCTGCTGTAACTATGAGTGAAGCGTAACTTCATTGTGTATCAGACATTACCACCTTGTGCAATAAAGGCAAATTGCACTTATTCAGCCATCAAAAATCATTGTTGTGCAGAAAAAATATACTTACACTGTTGCACGCCTTGGGTCGTTAGCGACCCTATACAATTTTTACAAAAATTTAATGGGAAAACAGGCATTCTTTTATATAGTTTTGTCTTGTTATATTTTTTATAATGAATTGATTGAGGAATACTAAGAAGGTTGATGTCTAACTTAAAATGAACAAGGAGGTGGTTAGTGAATGACTAAATACACAAGGTATGTGTTTAAGGATTTAAGTATGAAATAAACATGCATTAACATCAGAAGGCATGTTGAATGATACAGTATCATGTCTTAGACATCAATAAAACAGCTTGTAAATAATGTCACGTATGTCACTATTTACCTCAGAAAAGCCTTTCAATGACCATTGCATGATAGAAAAATAACTCTATCAAGGACCATTTTGCTAATGTGCATAATTACATATTTTTACTTAACCTGTCCTTTAATATTTAATGTATTGGAATAAATTCATCATGACATTTCTTTTTTTATGACAGACAACATTTCAATGTTTATATTTTAAAGAATTAATTGGAGTATGAACAAATTATTATTGTTAATATTATTATAAAAACTGCCTTATGCGCGATTTAAATGTTTGTACACAAATCAGTTGTTCATTTTAACCTTCAATATTATAGTAACGTACCAACTAGTAATGCACGATATATATCGGTCACCATATTGGTATCGGCTGATATATGTTCATTAATGTTATTGTTATTGACCCGATAAGAAACTTTGGCCAAAATATTAAAGCCGATAAATAATGGATTATTTCCTTATGCTTAGCCACTTCAGATGCGTAGTTTGCCATGATGGCTTTGAATCGCTTGAAACATGATTGGATTCATTTTGAAAAAGTAAAAAACAGTTAAATGCAACATGTGCAGTGCAAGTTTGTCATATAGGCTACATAAAATTATAATGAGAATGTTGTAAAATCTTTGTTCACCCATGTTTTAGTGCATTGTTACGGGATAAGCACATCCACAACAGAGTTACACCTTCATGACTAGCACAGTCAAGTTCGCTGGTGCATTCACAGCCTTTTTTTGTGCAAATGTAAGTTGTACGGTAATATGTCTATTTTTTTAATATATCTGATTTATCTCATATAGGATGTGTTCGGTTAAGTTAATTAGCGTGGTAACAAAAAAGTGCTTTAAAGCAGTTTACCTTGATCATCTTTAGGTTCAACGCACGCAGCTTAAACAGCAATGCACATAATAACTATGATTGGGCCTTCATAACATTATAATGAGAACACTATTATTGTTATTGAATTCTTTGTGTTTAGTTGCCGTGTTTCAGTGTGTTGTTACGGGAAGAGCGCATCCACAACAATAGTTACACATTCTGACCACCAATATGCAATAAGTTCAAGTTTACTTGTGTATTTGCTTCATTTTGTACAGATATATCTGATTAATCTCATATAGGATCCGTTTGATTAGGTTTATTAACCCGCAAACTAATTTATTTGTTATTTGAAACAGTAATTTTAGATATTAAGTAAAATTTTAGGTATTTCTTTTTAATGATGCATTATTAGTAATAATAACTAGCATTTTTTGATTTCTTGTATTATTTTCATCAACAATATGGTTTACATAAAATCATTTCATTAGTCTGTGCAGAGGCTATTCCAATGTATCCATGGCACATGCATTTTGATTCTTTATATGCAAGTGATGTTGTCCAATATTAAAATCAATTTTAAAACCTACATTGGTTCAAACTGTGCTGTATATGTTTGATTTATGCTGACATGCTTGGGACATGGCTTTTAATGGTAAGAGTATTGTTTTCAGGCTCTCAGAAATTATATAAATAAATTTGATTTAGATTTAGATTCATCGGCCTTCGGCCAGTGTATCGGTTATCGGCTATTAAATATAAAGAATATCGGACCATTTTCATATCCCTTGTACCAACTGACAGGGTTTCCTGTCAAATTTGCAGCATTAGTTGAGAGAGATTTTTTCCCTTGAGAAAAATGTACGTGAATCAAATTGAAATTGAAGTGAGATTGGAATTGATTCGAATCGCATGCTTGGGATGTGAATAGAAATCAAATTAAAACCACGAAACCATAAAAGTGTTATTGAATCGACGTCAAGTGAAGTAAGCATATAGTATTGAAAGAAAACACTTTTAATTGTTACCCTTTGACCACACCCTAATAACACTTTCAGGAGGTAAACAGTTGCATGCAGTTTGCATGCCTGGACTCTTTTGTGCTTACAAGCACATGTGCTGGTTTTGTGTGGATAGCAGCGGGGCCAGAAAAGTGTTTTTCTCATTTGAAGTGCCGTTTTATTTGATTTTATTGTGGCCATAAGCATTCTCCTTTGTAGATAACAGGAGGTTTCACACACTTGTTGAGCCGACTGTTAATGTTTCTAGACCATAATGTAAAACACACATGGAGTCACGTTGTGAGGAAAAGCACAGTCCACTAGCACACCTTATTATGGTTAAGCAGTTTAGCCTGGTTTATGACTAGAGCCACAACAATAGCTGTTAGAAGATTCTAGTGTGTATTTGTGCTCCTTTGTTCATAGTTAATAATAGTCAGTATTCTTTAAAATGTCTAGTTTAAAACACATGTGCCAAGTTCTTAGAAATGTACTCTTTGAATTCATTTTGGTTTCATATGTTTTTGATACTACTTTTATACCATTTTAAAGAAACTTTTCAACTGCTGAATGACTGAATTTAAAAATGTCATGTAGTGTAACCAGTGATTAAAGTGGGATTTGGCAGTTGGGGGAACCTTCAAATTTTGTGTAGGTAGGTACAACAGGGAAACATGACTCACCATGGGGCAACATAGCAATACTTTTTGGGATAAGAGTGTCACTGTGACACCAAGTATCACAATACTTATTTACTTGATATTGTAATGGTTATATTGTGGTACATCTACACTGATATGATGATGATACTATGCTAAAATTGCTGAGCACCATAATATAGAACACAACCTTGTTTTTCACAATGTAAATTCAAACATAAAAATGGCAAGTCCAAAACTGGATAACACAAAAACGGCTGAAGACACAACTACAACAGAAATAAATCACAACCTAGACAGACCTATATTGCAATGTCAATGTCAAAATGCAAAATCAAGTTTTGCTGTATCATAAAACATAAGAAACAACAACAACAAAACAACAACAATGTATGATGGTCCAAATATTGTAGCTATTCTCACATCCTTATGCGCGATTTAACATCTCACAATCAAAATGGCTCCCATATTGACTGGTACTGTGACTTTATTTGTCCTTTTAACTCCACTGCAACCAGGCCCGGATTATGAACACGTAGGGCCCCTGGGGCTATAACAAACCCAAGGGCCATTGTAGCCGATCTTGCCACAACATTTTCTACCACAGAAATTATTCGTATTTTTAAAAACATATACAACTGCCTTAAGGAGTTTTACAACCAGCGAGGTCCCAAATTTGAGCTTAGGGGGTTCGGGGGTCATGGTCCCCCAAGAAATTTTAGATTTCTCTGATCTGGACCACGGTGACCTCTTAGCTGACTACGGCCAAAGCGACTGCCTGATGCTCATTATCACTTCAATAGAGCGGCAAATTTGTCAATAGAGTTTGTCCATGTTGTGCATGAGATGATCCAGCTGCTCTCAGGCTGAAAAAAGAAACTGTTTTCAGAAATTAACTGAATGAAGTAAATAAGTCACTCAGAAATAACAAGTAACACATTGAATTAAATGTGAAATGTGTGTACACATCTTATTTTTATCTTCAAAAAGGATTTTAATGTTTTTTCAAGGCAAATATGTTTTTTTTTTCAGGAATATCAGGAATTCATGAAAATAAATTATCAAAATATATGCTTTTTTAATGACATTTTACAACCTGGACTAACCTTGCATGCCAACCTTTTTAAGCATTAATATATATATATATATATATATATATATATATATATATATATATATATATATATATATATATATATATATATATATATATATATATATATATATTTAAATGTATGTGTGTGTATTAATAATACTAAGAAAACAGGTTTGCTGTTCTTGTTTAAAATAAAATACCGTACCAAACTTTTCAGTATGTTTCTTTTATATTTTTATTAATTTAATGAGGGTTTTTTTTTCCTTCATTATGGAATCAAGAACTGCTGTATTAAGCTGACATTTTTTAAATGAAATGTAAAACATAAATTAAAAACATGCTCATCATTGAAGAGGTCTATTCTAGTTCATTACATTTATGTGTTGCATTTTTTAAATAAATTAATATTTATTCAAATTAGTTTTTTGAAATGAAGATTGTTTAAAAATGTTGTATCCTTTCTTTTTCAGGTGAGAGCCAGGTCCAAACTCCACAGTGCCGCATCCAAAAGTGCACCACTGACTTCGTCTCCCTCACTTCTCATCTTAACCCTTCACTGGATGGCTTTGATACTGAGTTCTGCAAGGCGCTGCGGGCTTACTCAGCCTGCACCCAGCGGACATCCAAGAGCTGCAGGGGCAACCTGGTGTTCCACTCTGCAATGCTGGGCATCAGTGACCTCATGAGCCAGAGGAACTGCTCCAAGGATGGGCCCACATCGTCTACCCATCCCGTCATCCCCATTGAGCCGTGCAACTATCACAGCCGCCATCACCAAGCATTGCGGCCTGGTACAGGGACAGGGGCTCCAGAACAGCCAAGACCGACCTATCTGTTCTGTGGCCTGTTTGGGGACCCTCATCTTAGGACTTTCAAAGACCATTTTCAGACATGTAAGGTTGAAGGGGCATGGCCCCTCGTTGATAATAATTACCTGTCAGTGCAGGTGACAAATGTTCCAGTGGTATATGGATCCAGTGCCACAGCTACCAATAAGGTGAGTTGTTTTTATATTTGTTTTTTAATATTTTTAAATTTTTTATGAAATAAAAATTATGAGAACTGCCTTAGACGTGTAGCATATTTATGCTGCAAAACAATTAAAAAAAAAAGGTTAGAAGGACTTCAATATATGGTTTAGTTATCATTAACTAAAATTAACATTAAAATCTTTTTTGGACCCCATTGACTTTCATTGTATGAACAAAAACAGCACTTTATTTTTTAAAACGTTCTTCTTTTGTTCCATATAAGAGACAAATACAGCTGAAATAAAATAAATAAAAATAAAGCTGAAATAAATGTAAAACTTTCAAACTTTAAAAATGTTGCCTTGTTAAAAAGTGAAAGTACTAAAATGACTAAAACTAAAAATTAAATAAAAATCTAAATATAAATGGCAAAAGCACATAACAAAATGACATTAAAATAAACCGAAAATCTAAAAATAAAAGCTAATTCCAAATATTACATACTAAAATAGTATATAAATAAAACTAAAATAGCACTGGTTCATTAACATTAAACTAACAATAAACAGCTTCTTTTTTTACAGAATTTATGGACCCACTTTATATTAGGTGGCCTTAACTACTATGTACTAACATTTTAATTAATAATTTAATACATTGCACTTATTGTGTACATACATGTTTTTACATTGTACTTACATTTTTAAAAATACCGTCATGTAATTACACCTGTAATTAATTTCTGTAATTACATTTGTAATTACACTGTTGACACTTCCCTTGTACCTAACCCTACCCTTAAACTGACCCATCCCACCACACATGTCCCTAACTTTACCCATATCCCACCTCATTATCAGCAAAGGTGTTTTGCAATACAATATGAACACAGTAATGAACTACTATATGCCTGTTCAATCAAATGCGGCTATTCAGTCTTAAAGTCTGAGTTAAATTGATATTTACATTTTATCATGCAACATTATGTATGTATAACATGTAAACATTTTAAAATGTTCTAACTAAGAAAAAAACATGTTCAGGATTTATTAATCTTGTTTAATGTTAATTTTTTAATGTACTAATATATTTTTAATATATAAAATTAATATTATCCTAGATTAATAAATTCGGCCCCACTTTATATTAGGTGTCCTTAACTACAATGTACTATCAAATAATCAAATAATAAGTACAATGTATTTATTGTGTTCATATTGTATTGCAAAACACTTTTTCCTATATTGAGGTGGATATGGGTAAAGTTAGGGACAGGTGTGGTGGTATGGGTCAGTTTAAGGGTAGGGTTAGGTGTAAGGGAAGTGTCAGCAGTGTAATTATAAATTAACTTCTATATGAATTTCAGATGGAATTACATGCAGCTAATTAAAAAAAAATTAAGTAAAATGTAATAACGTGTGTATGTACACGATAAGTGCATGCATTGTGTCAAATTATTAATTAAAATGTTAGTACATAGTAGTTAAAGGGATAGTTCACTTTGAAATTAAATTTTGATATGTTTTAGCTTACCTCATGGGCATCCGAGATGTAGGAGTATTTGTTTCCCCAGTAGTTTCAATTTTGATCATTTTAGGTCAAACCGTTCTTGTCTGTGCCTCACATAATGCAGGTCTATGGTCACCACCTCAAAGAGCATACACAGAAGTTCAAATTAAACAATCCCCATCGTAAGTACACACTGATGGCCTAAGACACGAAGCTTGAGCGGTTTGTGTGAGAAAGCGAACAGTATTTATATCGTTTTTACCTCTTGTACACCACTACGTCCGACTGATCCGAGGGCGCGCATGCGTGTTTCCTGTTGTGACAGTCGCACGTTCTGGCTTTAGTTTGTTCGTTTTCTTACACAAAACACTCGTTTTGTGTCTTAGGCCATCAGTGTGTACTTACGATGGGGGATTGTTTAATTTGGACTTCTCTGTGTGTGCTCTTTGAGGTGGTGACCATAGACCTGCATTATGTGACACAGACAAGCGGTTTGACCTAAAATGATCAAAATTGAAACTACTGGGGAAACAAATACTCCTACATCTCGGATGCCCATGAGGTAAGCTAAAACATATCAAAATTTAATTTCAAAGTGAACTATCACTTTAAGGCCACCTATTATAAAGTGGGTCCGTTTGTTTTGTTTCATAAATAAGTTTAGCTTTTTTTGTTTTACCTTTATAAATCACAACATTCTATATTGCTGTTATCTTAGTTTGAAGTGTATGATGTCTCTATATACTTGACTATATGGATAAGATTATCAGAAAGAGCTGCAGACAGCAGATAAGACTAATAACTTTCAACTTTGACCAAGCATGCAGGTGCAAGTCAAACAAAGCAAACAGCTCTAGTCTTATGACTAACACTTGTGACCAACATGTCTGTGAAATTCTAATATCATTAATGACTGGATGTAGCCTGCGCTGTGGCGTGACCCATAATAAGGTGACTTTGAAAGAAGCCTCTGTCTTCAGTTTTCCAAGTGTGGGGCTTATAGTCAAACACTCAAACACAGCCGCTTACACACATAGACCCATTTCAAATGTGCTGATGCAGAATATTGACTGCTAGCAGCATGTTTACAGATTTTTGTAATGTGAAACATCTGGAAGCTTGGGAATATTACAACCTGAACAGGCTGCATTCGTCAGATACTCGTCGATTTCGTCCTCAAGTTAAAACAGTTCAGCTCATCATTGCACAGATGTGGCATCAAATGCTAAGTTTGGCCGCCCATGCTAATTACCTCTCGTTTGACCCCTTGACCTTGAAGGTGGGGAGCCATTATTAAACATTTGCAAGTAATTATTAGCATGCACTGCTTAACTGAGGCCTTTTCAGCTGCCTCACCTTGTGGCCAATTGGTCATCATTTTTCATCCTTGTCCTGTGTACAAAGCTGCTATTCATCCACCGCTAATGTAACGCCACACTTCTTGTTAGTGCTTTTTCTTCCCACAAATCTTAGAGTTTCACAGTCTAAGGAGGACTGTATCTGGGTGCATTTTATGGTTAACACTAACAAAGTGAAAAAGATTTGCGGATCTGCACAAATCCACATCTTCTTGTTTTACAGCAATAAAGTAATTCTCATTTTCATTGTTTGTTATATAAATGTGAATTGTGTTATTATTTTTAGCATTAATAAACATTCTCTTATCGCTGTGTAATATGCAAAGACTGTAAATAGGCCGATTGCTCCGAAAACTAGCACTGCGGTGTTATCAAAACATAGCTCTGTTTGTTTGTGCATCCTGACTAGACCAACTGAGCAACACTGACTCATTCAATGGTGTGAATTTGTGGCGAGACTCTCTATTTGTCCTAACCAATGGCAGATATGGGGAATGTTCAGGAAACCAGTTTAAAAACAGTCATTGTTTTTGAAATTCCTGTTTGTTTTTATTGTGCTAGAGATAAATCAGTTATTGATTTATTTTAATTGGGTCTACAGATAAACGGCACCTTTTGGTGGGTCTTCACATGTTATTTACATAAGTTAAAAAATTATGTAATTTATTTCGAAGAATTATTGGACTTTTTGGTAACACTTTACAATAAGGTTTCATTAGTAAACATAAATTAAGAATAAACAGCATTTATTAATCTAAATTAATGTTAATTTCAACATTTACTTATACATTAGTAAAAAAATCTAAAGTTGTATTAGTCAACATTTAGTTAATGCACTGTGACCTAACATGAACAAACAATGAACGACTGTATTTTTATTAACTAACATTAGTATTAATAAATACTGTAACAAATGTATTTGTTCATTGTTAGTTCATGTTAGTTACATCGTATGTAACCCTCATTCTTTGAAAGAGGGAATGGAGATGTTACATGCCAATATGTTGGTGACGTTCCAACTAACATCGAACGTGAACGACTGAAAGGAAGCTATTGCTAACTATTGAAACGTTATTGTAAAGTATTAACAACTTTTTAAATAACAGTCATTCAATAACAATTACCTTTGGCAAAAAAATAAAAAAAATAAAATGGCAATGCATAAAATTAAACACTTCCTTTCCTTCAGGAAACAACAGACAGCCATAACTCAAGAGGGCTAAAAAAGACAACAGTAAATATGGACAATAAATATAGACAATAGAACCACAAGTTATGCAAAACAGAATTGACATTTAAATAAGTAGGTAATGTATACATAAAGTGTAGCATCAGTGATTGAATTGTAAGTACTAATACTTTGCATTTTGTTGTTATTATTATTAATAACAGTAATAATATTAGGTGGGGAATTGGTTTTGTCTATCGGTTGTTTTTGCACAGAAAAAAAAAGTCGAAAAAAGAAACTAGTGCAGACTAACATAAAAAAGTTTTGTGTTTATATAATATGTAGTGTGTGTGTGTGTGTGTGTGTGTGTGTGTGTGTGTGTGTGTGTGTGTGTGTGTGTGTGTGTGTGTGTGTGTGTGTGTGTGTGTGGACTGGTAATCCCTACGGTATGGGGACAAAATGTCCCCACAAAGATGGCAATATCCAAAATCCTTGTCCTTGTGGGGACATTTTTGGTCCTCATGAGGAAAACATCTTATAAATCACACTAAGTGATATTTTTGAAAAAGTAAAAATGCAGCATGTCTCCTGTGATAGGTAGGTTTAGGGGCAGTGGCAGTGTAGGGGATAGAAAATACGGTTTGTACAGTATAAAATGCATTACGCCTATGGAATGTCCCCATAAAACATGGAAACACAACGTGTGTGTGTGTGTGTGTGTGTGTGTGTGTGTGTGTGTGTGTGTGTGTGTGTGTGTGTGTGTGTGTGTGTGTGTGTGTGTGTGTGTGTGTGTGTGTGTGTGTACACACATTTATAGGGATGGGTATCGTTAAGGTTTTAACGGTATTACTACTCTTACCGATACTGCTTATCGATCTGGTACTTTAATGGTATTCTTATCGGTCCTTTTTGTAATACTTTATTATAATAAAAAGAAAAATTAAGAAAATAATTAACATTCCTTTATAATCTGAAAATGTAAAATATCTATATCAAAATAAACAGCAATGTTTGAACAAAACAAATATAAAACATCTATCACCAGTGCATTTACCGGCATTGTTTTATATATGCATACGATAAGAACAAGAAACAAACTACAAACAAAAGGTCAAATAAATACAATAAATATACAATAAAACAAAGATGCATGAAATATGGTGCTATAATCTCAGGAAGGTCTACTAACATTATTGTTCGGGTAATGGCCTACAAAAGACATCTAATAAAGTAATCAAATATAAAATGACACTGTTTTCACTGTACAAATCGATATATTCATGCTTTTTAAAGCTGCGAGTATCTTTCTCTTCGCCTTTTGTTGTTTGATTCACATTAATGGCACAATCATCAGGGTTTATTAGAAGCTGCCCCTTTAAGACCGAATGCATCTAATAATACACATAATATTTTCTCCCAACTATTAACGCCTATTTAAGACATAAACTGTGTTTAAAGGGGTACTTCAGCGCTGGGAAGATGAATCTGTATTTAAACTCGGTCATTAATGTAGTAGAAATATAAAATTATTTTTTGAATTTGGTGCCTTCTAGACTGAGAAAACACAGAAAATGTATTTTTGTCTCATGGGGATGAAAGACAACAATTCCCAGAATGCACTTCTCATGCCCGAGGCTGCTCTAGGCACGGCTTACTGATTTACTTGCCCACCGCGTTCATTTTCATAAAATCAGTTCAGTTAGAGACGCTACAATTAAAAACTATTATTATGAGTGAGTCGATTGAGTGTCACGGCCGTCACGGCACAAACGCAGCAGGATCGGATTACATTCATCACATGAGCTGAGCTGAGGTAAGTGAGGGATTCGCGGCTGCGGCTACATTCACAGCACGCATCAGTCTGGCGCATTTTCAGTTCATGTGTTTGGAAGCTTAACTTTCATAGGAATTCATTTGAAAAGTTGAAACACTCACTTTGCTCTCCACCGCTCCGTTTACATGAATCCCCGCAGCTCCCCGAGCCGAGTGCTGTGAGTGCAATGTTGAAAACATGTGGAAATAAGCGCCCTCTGCTGGCTGTAGTCTTTATCCTCTGGACAAAATCTCCTCCGATGATGCAAAATGATGATATTTGCGCCATCGCAGGAATTTTTCCAGAAATAAAATACATAATTCTCTCGTCTCAGGGTCATATGAGGGGGGAAAGTACGATAATTCGAATATACTCCCGGGTTTCTACTGATACAACGCTTAATGCTAATCACTGAAGTAACCCTTTAACTGAATACTCTCCAAGTGGTCATTTTGACATAAGCTATTTGTTGTGTGTATTCGAGACGCAAACTCTCAGTCATTATTCACCCTTTTCTCATGGTTTCTCAAAAGAATTCATAAAAGTATAGAATATAATAGCATATTTCTAATAGGGGCTCATTGTAAAGCAGTGTTACAACGCAACCCATCTCCGTAACTGGGATTTAAACCGTGACTCGTGTCTTCTGCTGTTAGATGGCATTAAAGAACCATCTCAACTGTTAAATAACAGATATAAGATTAAAATAATATCAGATTTGTCTGATTTTAAGTCAACACAAAAAAAACAGAGATGAAAAATAAACTTAAGAAATTAACTTTTGCTATGTTAGGTTGTGCCCTGCACTCCCTTATACAGTGGGTACGGAAAGTATTCAGACCCCCTTAAATTTTTCACTCTTTGTTATAATGTAGCCATTTGCTAAAATCATTCATGTTCATTTTTTTTCTTTGCTGTGACACTCATATATTTAACTCAGGTGCTGTCCATTTCTTCTGATCATCCTTGAGATGGTTCTACACCTTCATTTGAGTCCAGCTGTGTTTGATTATACTGATTGGACTTGATTAGGAAAGCCACACACCTGTCTAAATACGACCTTACAGCTTACAGTGCATGTTAGAGCAAATGAGAATGTTCTCTGTTCTTCTTTTTAGGTCACGATAATCTTCAAACCATACCAAGAATGCACGGACCAGAAGGTCTACCAGGCCATAACAGACGACCTTCCAGCCGCCTTTGTGGACGGCACCATCAGCGGGGGCGATAGCGAAACCCGCAGCATCTGGATCCTGGAGAAGTCGCCCGGTCGGCACGTAGAAATCCATGCCGCGTACATCGGTGTCACCATCATCGTACGCCAGCAGGGCCGTTACCTGACGCTAGCCGTGCGCATGCCAGAGGAGCTTGCCATGGCCTTCGACGAAACGCAAGACCTGCAGCTTTGCATGAACGGTTGCCCCACATCAGAGCGCATCGACCAAGAGGGACATCTTCAGCTGCCCATGCTGGGCCTCCAGCAGGCCGGCTTTCAGCAGCAGACGAGGGTCGAAGCCCAGAGAGGCGTCTTCACCCTCGAAAGTGCATCCAGGAAGTGCAAGGAGCAACTGGAGGTTAAGGACATATATTTCCACTCCTGCGTGTTTGACCTGCTCACCACAGGAGATGCGAACTTCACCACTGCCGCCTACAATGCCCTGAAGGACATGGAGACTCTGCACCCCAAGAAGGAGCACTGGCGTATTTTTCCAAACTCGACCGCTGGGCTCAGGCCGTTTTCATTACTTCTCAATGCACTGCTAACCTGCTTCCTCATCACTGTGCTTTTATAATGCGTACAGTGTTTTGATAACTGTTTCGAAGAAAAAAAAAAGATGGAAAATGAGACTGTAAAAAGTCAGTACGCTGGGTAAAGGGTACTTTGTATATACTGTCTGTGTGGAGAATGAATGTTAGAATACGAACCTTCATTAGACTGTACATTTTGCGTAAATGATGTTTTCAAGAGAGCTGAATATTGTAGATTTTTGTGAGTGAATTTTTTGAGATTTCATGTTTTTGTCCTCAGGAGAGGAAATCTTAATGGAAGCACTTTATTTTTATTTTGTTTTTGCAACTAGAAAACAGTGTTCCACGGAACAAGTGCTCAATAATCTTTCTTGGTACACTCAGCGCTTTTTCCTTTGATACATTTCTGTAGGTGACTGTATACAAATGGTACTTACCTCACCATTTTACTCCGTAGAACCGTGTTCAACCGTTTTCACGACGTGGCTGACATAGTGATTGTCATAGACGTTTAAAGAAGGATCATGTTGACTAGACATTCACCTTATCTGTTTTTTTAGTTCTAGTACTCAGAATCGATCAGCAGAAACAAAGTGAAGAATTCAGGCGAACGCAGCAGACGTGGGTTGAAGTGCACTTAATTCAGAAATTCAAATGGGAATTTGTTGTAATCGTTGTATTGGAAGTTCGGTCCATTTTTATAAATGACAATCAGAATTTCTTTCGTTTGGTACAAAATCTACCTAATGTACGAACACAAAACATCAATCCTGAAGAGTGCATTTTAGAGACACCAAAATATTTATGCTAAAAGTTTCGTCCTCTTTCAGACTAATTTCAGAGTGAGTGGCTCTCATTGAGTGAACTGGAAAATGGATGTTGCATAAGTGCTAAAGTGGGCCATGTCTCATTCCTGGACTTGCAGCATCTTCCAGAATTGCTCCTCACAAGATTACATTTATTAGCTTTTGTCCCTTTGCCAAACAAATATTGACTATCTGTTCAAAGTGTTAAGTTCCCTCTTGTCCTTGTTTTATCCTTGACCAAAGATATGACGCAGAACCAACACATATTTTGCCAGACATACTGTGGGCTTCCCTATAGATTTTGTTTTTCCCAAAAAGATTGGTTTTGTCACATGTTTAGCAAGCTAGTGCCATAAATCAACTCACCTGACTTGGTTTTAAAAATCAGAAGTATGTTTAATGGAATTGTTATTTGGCCTTACAAGCATTTTAACAGTCACCCAGAAGTGCAACTTGAGCCATGGTTCTTTTGCTGAATGCACATCAGCAGTGATTTCATTGAGAGCTTCAGAGCAAATGAAGGATATGCAGAAACACTTATGTCTCTATTGGCATTTGGCCTGATGGACACATAATTCATTTGATGAAATTGAATTGTATACCTTCTGGGCCTTACTGTCCAACTGCTACAGAAGCCATGACAACACTCCTGATACACACGTTTCCGTACCAAGACTTGCTACTGTAGAGACGCCATTGTTTAACTACTGCCAGTGCTGAAGAGCTGCTACAATACTGTGACAAGTGTAATCGATTGTATTTGGAACACTGAGAGTTTCGCAGGCAGTGATTGGCCGGATCCGAAGCACGATCATTTGATTGGCCGAATGGCCTAATTCAGTGTACAGTGGGACCCCCCCCCCCTTAAACCTTAAAAACCAGAACAAGGCATCAGAGTGCAATTAAGCAACTGCAAAGGAAAGCCTTCATCCTGTGTTTTTGCATTTCGCATTTGATCTTGTGATCTCTTATATTTGTTGTGAACATTTTTTTTGTGAAGAGTGACTGCTCAATGTTTATACTTAAATTATTTATAAAATATAGTGTCTTGTTAGAGAAGTTATGCTCCATACTCTTGCTGTTGAAAAACGTTTGAGATGTGATTGTACTGCCACCTAGTGGGTCACCATTGTTACATCAGTGTTTTAGTATTGTACGGATGCTGTTTAAAAAAAGAAAAAAAAAAGGAAAAAATGTGTTATTTAAAACAATAAATACATAAATTCCCCTGGCTTTAGTTTTTGTTTTTTTCAAACACATGTCCACTTTTTTCTTTCAAGTAAATTTCCACTGTGGCGTAGTCACATGATCCTTCAGAAACCATTCTAATATGATGATTTGCTGCTCAAGAAACATTTAGGATTATTATTATCAATGTTGAAAAATGTCAGGATTCTTTGATGAATAGAAAGTTCAAAAGAACAGTTTTTATCTAAAATAGAAAGCTTTTGTAACACTGTACTAATGTTGTTACTAATGTAAAAGTTTTGGGTCAGAATTTGTTTGTATTTTTGGGCGGGAAAGAACTTAAATAAATTAATACATTTATTCAGCAAGGATGCATTAAATTGATCAAAAGTGACAGTAAAGACGTTTATAATGTTACAAAAGATTCTAAAATATTAAAATAAATGCTGTTCTTTTGAATTTTCTATTCATCAAAGAATCCTGAAAAAAATTGTTTTGCCTAACTGTTAAAACTAAATGTTTCTTGATCAGCAAATCAGCATATTAGAATGATTTCTGGATAATGTGACACTGAAGACTGGAGTAATGATGCTGAAAATTCACATGTCTGAAAAAAAAATGGTCCTACATAACTTTTTATTAATATTTCACAATATTACTGTTTTATTTTTATTTTATTTTTTAATAAAATTGTTCAGCATAAGAGACTTCTTCTAAAAACATAAAAAATCTCACCGATCAAAAACTTTTGAACAACAGTAGATGTATTCTGTAATACATGTACACATATACTCTTGACCAAAGTGAGGAAAAACACAGTACAAGTAGCGTAGCAGGACCATACCAAAAGTATAGTGTAACAGCAGAGATGTAAACATGCAACCAATGTAGTTAGTCAAGTGTTCCTTAATATAATTTTTCTCTAATATACACTACCTTTCAAAATATTGGGGTCAGTAAGAAAAAAATCTATCATGGTTACCACAAAAATATTAAACAGCACCACTGTTTTCAACATTGATAGTAGGAAGAAATGTTACTTCAGCAGCAAATCAGCATATTAGACTGATTTCTGAAGGATCATGTGACACTGAAGATTGAAGAAAAATTTGGCTATATTTTAAAATTAAAATATAAAAATCATTTAAATTATATTTCACAATATTACTGTTTTTATTTCTTACCAAATACATTTTTCAAAAACATTAAAAAATTCTTACCAACCACAAACTTTTGAACTGTAGTGTAATTATAAACAATGGTAACACTTTACAATAAGGTTCATTAGTTAACTACATAGTTAACATTAACTAATAATGAACTGCACTTTTAAAAATAAACAAAACATTTATCTTTGTTAATGTTGATTTCAACATTTACTAAAGCATTATTAACATTTTGTTAACATTAGTTAATGCACTGTGAACTAACATGAACTATAAGATTAACTAATGCTGAACAGTTAATGTTAACTAATGCATTAACTAATGTTAACTAATACAACCTTGCTGTATAGTGTTACCCAAACGATTGTGAAATAAAGTCAGGAAGTAAATGCAAACACTTTAACTTGATAAAGCACTTAAGTGACATTCAAACAAACCCCTTCAATATAAAACAAAAAAATTGTCTCAGTCTTCAGAGTGTTATGCACAATGATCACATTTCATCAAAGGCCACTCATTGTCATTCAGATCAACAGTTCAACAGTGTTACATGAGTGGAAGCTGACTTTACAAAGCCATGGCCTACAAAAACAACCTTGTAGAGCAGCACATTTGTTGTATTGTTATATATGATGTGGTTTTGAGCAGCTATCACACTGATCTGCCCATATCGAAGCACCTGTGTCTTGCGGTGTGATGTTGGTCTGCAGTTCATCGAGACGCTCATCAACATTCCAGGTTCTCATTTACATCAGTTCCTTCAGCAGCGTGTCCAATTAACTCTGACAGCCGTGACAGTTGTGTTTGAAACTCTGCGATTTTTGCAGAAGAGAAATATGACAGGTTTCAGTTTAATTGTGAAAAATGTTGCACTGCCGTTCAGACACCGCATAAGCAGTAAGGAGCACTCACCACTTTATGACGGCTTGCGCAGTCATCAATGCGTTGAAAATGGCGATTTTCAGGAGGAGAATTCTGAGAGCTTGAATTAATAGTAGATCTTTCTTTGCTCTGAATTCTGCAACAGTAGAGAAAATTAGTACAGAACAAACACTACATTAAATTCTGAGGATTAATTACTGTACCTTCCAATAAACTGCTTTGATGGTCCAAACAAATATCAGACATTTCTTCATCATCAGCCGTTTCTGTAATGAACACCATATTATTAATGCTTTTTATGGTAACCCCTTAAAGGGTCGTGAATTGAGAAATCAACTTTTCATCCAGACTTTGATATATAAAAGTTAATCGTGATATAAGAATATCCTGTACGTTTGGAGCTGAAAACTTCCTTGTTAGTCAAAGGAAAGCTTTTATTGAAACCAGGCCCAGCAAACGCTTGATCTTAGAATGTGCAAAGCTGTGACGTCAGAGTGTGGTGAAACACCACCTTAACGAAGAAGAAGAATGCCTGATTCTGTAGCCACGCCACGATTTGTGCATGACATATAATAGGTAAATAACATAGACCTATGTGGAGCTAAACTGGATCGAACTTCCAAGCAATAAACATGCTGCATAAGCCTAATTCAGATTCCAATATTATGAATGCATGGTTGAACTTCATTTTTAATGACTATCCACATGGGTAAGACATTGCGCATTTGTTCCTACATTTCACCTAGGATTTGTTTGTAAACAAGAGACTGGATTTGCAGACAGGATGAGATTACATGAATGAATGAAACAACACACTAATGTGAGTAAAATGTTTTTTTATATGTGATAGTATTGCATTGTTACAGACCGTTTTATATCTATTGATTATGTTTATGTGTCTAACTGAACATAACTTAGCACACTGTCGCAGGCTGGAGAATCCTTTATTTAAGATATTGTTGGTTCATTGTGCTGCGATTCAGGATCAGACTTTGACATTGTAACGTTATGGGCCAGGGCGCGCAAAGCCCAACATCCCGGGGCTATGTGTTTTCCAGACGGGCTACCAAAACATGTCACCGGCCTGCCGACAGGCTATCTTAAAGAGTGAAATAACATTCCTTTCTTGATGTGCATTATTTACTCTCTTGACTTGATATTTGAAGGAAAAATACAAGAGCGTAAGTTTTGATCATGCTGATTTGTCCGACTCTGCAGTGAGGCTTGTGTGTGCGTGTGTGTGTGTGTGTGTGCGTGCGTGTGTGTTAGTGATGCACAGTTTGCGGTTATATCCACTGATCAGGCGGGCCAAGTAATAAAAAATAAAATTTTAATTAATTGCGAGTGGATGAGAGATAAATCATTGTGTCTGTTTGATAAAGACATTTTGCGAGCCCTGTGGGTGAATTCCTCACGTGTACTCACGGGGGAGCCGAAGGTTGTAATATGCAAAGCTTATACAGTCATAGCAGTGGGCGTTTACTTCCAAGTCTTCAGTGCGGTCATAAAAACAGAGTGTTTCCTGAGAGAGGCTCAAAACCAGGGTAGAAAATAGCCTATTACTTTTTCATTATGATGTTTTTAAATGTAAAAATTACACAAATGTCATAAGTTGACCTCAGACAACAGGGACCCACTTTATATTAGGTGTCCTTAACTACTATGTACTAACATTTTAATTAATAAATTGATACGTTGCACTTATTGTGTACATACATGTTTTTACATTGTACTTACATTTGAAAAAATACCTGCATGTAATTACATCTGTAATTCATTTCTGTAGTTACATTTGTAATTACACTGTTGACACTTCCCTTACACCTAACCCTACCCTTAAACTGACCCATCCCACCACAGCTGTCCCTAACCCTACCCATATCCCACCTCAATATCAGCAAAGGTGTTTTGCAACACAATATGAACACAGTAAGTACATTGTACTTATTTTTTTATGTAAGTACATAGTAGTTAAGGCCACCTAATATAAAGTGGGGCCGTTACTTTTTTTTACTTTTATTGTGTTACTTAGTTACTTTTTATTGAAAGTAATGCGTTACATTACTTTTGTGTTTTGCGTACATCACACCTGGGCTGGGATTGCTTTTTTTTTAACAACAACAAAAAAAAGTTGTATTTCTGGGAAATGTAAAGGCCCTTTCACACCAGATGTGAAATGAATAAGCCTCAGGCTGAAAGAAATGCAAGTTCACACCTGTACAATAGAGGGCGCAGTAAAAAAAAAAAAAAAAAAACATTTCAGCTGTTTTTAGTTTTGCCATTCTGGATGGAAAAAGAATAGGATGTCAGCCAATAAATGGAAATAATTTGTTCGTTACAGCGTTGTTGGAAAAGCACAGTAACTTGCATTTCTTATTTGAAAATAAAAAATATATATCTTTTTTTTTGTAAATTTAAAAGTAATGTGTTACTGTACTAGTTACTTGAGAAAAGTGATCTAATTACATAACTTAAGTTACGCCCAACATTCCCTAACATTGACTAACAACGAGCAATACGTTTGTATTAACTATAACAACGAGCAATAAATGTTCTAAGATGAACTAAGATGCTTCAGAAGAATTTTCATTGTTAGTTCATGTTAACGACAGTGGTTCACTTATGTTAACAAATGGAACCTTTTACACATAATAATGCAAGAATTTACCTGTCGTCTTCTTTGGGAATCCAGCATAGTGTCTGTGCTTGAGTTGATCAGAGCCTCTGTGGCTCACAAAGCAAGTGTAGGACGTCCATTCACTTGAGGCCACAGAGATAACAGACATTGCGCTCTGAATGCCATTGTGCCCTTGTAGTAAGTTAGAGACTGCTGGATTAGGTCCTCTGGTGCCACTAGAAATCCAGGCCACCTCCATTTCTCCTTGATGAATGTCATGGACCACACACACCAGGATAGTCATGCCACTGGGATCAGTGTTCAGATGAAATGGTGGAGATAAGATGGCATAAGGGACAGCATCTGATCCCACTTTAGAGACAACAACAATATTCAAAAAGTTAGAAACATTAATATTGGTATGCATAGATTTACTCCTAAAACTACACCACCTTTTAAAAGTTTGTATTCTTTTATTCAGTGCATGTGTTGATCAAAAGATGATTTCAGAAAAAAATAAAAAAATAAAAAAAATCATAGTTTCAACAAAAATATTGAGGAGCACAACTGCTTTTTAACATTGATAATAATAAGAGCTCCAAATCATCATATCAGAATGATTTCTGAAGGACACTGAAGACTGGAGTAAGGATACTGAAAATTCAGCTTTGCCATCACAGGAATAAATTATATTTTAAAATATATACAAAAAGAAAACAGTTATTTTACATTGTAATATGTTTTACAATATTTCTGGATTTGCTGTTTTTTAAATAAAAATTATTATGAGTTTATTTCTAAAACATTTAAAAAGCCCATATATTTAAAAACAACAGAAAAAAATTGCCCAGTTATTGCATAAATACATTATTCTAAATTATATTATTTAATTAAGTAAGCCTTACTTGAGGTTTGTAATTGTTAAAAATGTTAGTAATTGTGCTAGCCTTCCTATAAACTCTACAACTTACTTGTAATAAGCATGGTGGTGAGGAGGGTGGGAAGCATGATAATGTTGTTTAGCTCTGTGCGTTCAGCCAGGCAGTGAAAAGGATTATCAAGTTTCAGTCATGTGATTTCACACCCGCCGTGGAATCTTTCCATCGGTGTGCTAAAATGAGAACACAAAGGCATGTGCTGCTAAACACACTGATACACTTATTTTGGTATCAGGTTTCATTCATGGGGTAGAATAACTCACTTGCAATACAGCATTTAAAAAGAGTATATGCTCATTGATTCATCTCACTGTCTCATTCCGAGTTCCAACATTATTTGGATTTCAGAATATTTGTTGGAGAAATTATGTACTTTAAAATATAAAATGAAATAGTCATACAAAATGTTCTTTCTGGTGTGATATGTTGTATTACTTGTGAGAATGTGATGAGTGTGTTTCCAAAGATTCACACCTGTTTTATGTTGGTTTCTTCTGTGGTGAGAGAGAGACAGTATCAACACCAACGGCTGTACCTGCTGCTTTGTACATCTGGATGAAATAAAACTGCACTTTCAAAGAATGTTTTGATCAGATATATGCTTAGGGTGCTTGATCTCTTCTAGCAATGAAAATAGTAGCATTAATTGGCCATTTTTTTGCAAGTAAGATATGAGTCTTAACCCTCTGTGGGACTAATTATGAAATCAAGTCTAAAAAAAAATAAAGATTTTATATTTAACATATTTTGACCATTTTTAAGGTGCTGTTATTTGTAACTGACTTTGTCCTGTTAGTAAATTATTTTTGGCAAATCAAATGAAAAAAACTTCATACACGTTCAAATGTGTTTTCGTGTTTCTAAAGGTCTTAGTGATGCTTGAAATGCTTTATTAACATTCAATTTAATGATGCCTAAATTTCATTTGGAACTGAAAAAATCTGAAGCACAAATCCAGATGCAAGTAGTTTAACCATGTATTAGTGTTTCAAAAAGCATTAAAAACATGATTTCTTTCTTGGAATTCCATTGCATAGTTTCTTTCTTGGAATCGACAAGACTCTTCTTTTTCAGTGTAGACCACACTTTCCACACGTAACTCGATTTTGACCTGTGGAGTCATCATTTTTGGAGCATTTGCTTGTCAGTGTAGTGAGGCCAATAAGCAGTGGCATCTGTCCTGATCTCTGGTTGTAGTATGGATCACATCTTCTAAACTTCATAGGATAATGGCTGACTTCCGCAGCAATCTATGACTTGTATTCTTCATCGCTGCCATCACCCTCACTGCTTCTGTCCTCCTTGATCTTCAACTTCTTCCTTTCTTACAATGGCCTTATTTTCTGATGCACTGCTTTCACTATCAATACTTTCTGGAAAATGTACAGCTTTTAATCTCTGTTGTCTAAAATGTATTAACATAAACATAAAACACAGGCAAAAGGCTATTATACTGCTTGACAGTACTGAACAATAGTGCCAGCTACACAGAGAATAGGCTATATATCCCCTAAAAGGACTTGTCATTTATGCATAATGCACAGAATTTTTTGGTCTTTGAGATATTCTGCATTATTAATGTGCATTACAAATGACCAAAAACTTTAGAAAACACACTCGGATGTGATATATATTAACAGATTAACATATGCATATATATACACTGTAAAAAAAAAAAAAAAAATTGACAATTGATCATTACATATTGGCCTAATAAGTTACTTCCAAAAGTATCCCCATGCAAAAATATGCATTGTACTAATCATAGCTTAAGGTCTTCACTCAAAATTAAAATTGTATATTCACCGAACATATTTAATTGTGCTCAGTCAATCTATGAAGTCGAAGTGAAAAATCCATGTTGGGTGAACAAGTCCTACGTCCGAAAAACGTGTGGGGATTTCAAACGCGGATGCGCGCGCGGAAGCGCCAGCAGAGCCAAACCAGCCGGTGCTGAAGACCGAAACAAACATTCCCAAGAGAATGGGGATATTCATCGTCGTCACAAGGCGTTGGTGAGTATTGAGCACTGAAATTATTCTCCAGAGTGTTGCTTTATGACCCGGAATGAAGTTTAAAAGACATTTTGTAGAATCACGAGTTCACGCATTCATTGGTTTCATGAGTGTGTTCTCGGTTACCACATAATTATCTAATGGTAGCCAATAGTTTTATTTTCCTCATGTCTTATACAGGTCCTTCTCAAAAAATTAGCATATTGTGATAAAAGTTCATTATTTTCCATAATGTAATGATAAAAATTAAACTTTCATATATTTTAGATTCATTGCACTCCAACTGAAATATTTCAGGTCTTTTATTGTTTTAATACTGATGATTTTGGCATACAGCTCATGAAAATCAAAAAAATCATGAAAATATCATGAAAAGGTTCTCTAAACGAGCTATTAACCTAATCATCTGAATCAACTAATTAACTCTAAACACCTGCAAAAGATTCCTGAGCCTTTTAAAAACTCCCAGCCTGGTTCATTACTCAAAACCGCAATCATGGGTAAGACTGCCGACCTGACTGCTGTCCAGAAGGCCATCATTGACACCCTCAAGCGAGAGGGTAAGACACAGAAAGAAATTTCTGAATGAATAGGCTGTTCCCAGAGTGCTGTATCAAGGCACCTCAATGGGAAGTCTGTGGAAGGAAAAAGTGTGGCAAAAATGCTGCTGCGAGAAGAGGTGACCGGACCCTGATGAAGATTGTGGAGAAGGACCGATTCCAGACCTTGGGGGACCTGCGGAAGCAGTGGACTGAGTCTGGAGTAGAAACATCCAGAGCCACCGTGCACAGGCGTGTGCAGGAAATGGGCTACAGGTGCCGTATTTCCCAGGTCAAGCCACTTTTGAACCAGAAACAGCGGCAGAAGCGCCTGACCTGGGCTACAGAGAAGCAGCACTGGACTGTCGCTCAAATTTTGCATGTCATTCGGAAATCAAGGTGCCAGAGTCTGGAGGAAGACTGGTGAGAAGGAAATGCCAAAATGCTTGAAGTCCAGTGTCAAGTACCCACAGTCAGTGATGGTCTGGGGTGCCATGTCAGCTGCTGGTGTTGGTCCACTGTGTTTTATCAAGGGCAGGGTCAATGCAGCTAGCTATCAGGAGATTTTGGAGCACTTCATGCTGCCATCTGCTGAAAAGCTTTATGGAGATGAAGATTTCATTTTTTTGCACGACCTGGCACCTGCTCACAGTGCCAAAACCACTGGTAAATGGTTTACTGACCATGGTATTAATGTGCTCAATTGGCCTGCCAACTCTCCTGACCTGAACCCCATAGAGAACCTGTGGGATATTGTGAAGAGAAAGTTGAGAGACACAAGACTCAACACTCTGGATGAGCTTAAGGCCGCTATCGAAGCATCCTGGGCCTCCATAACACCTCAGCAGTGCCACAGGCTGATTGCCTCCATGCCACGCCGCATTGAAGCAGTCATTTCTTCAAAAGGATTCCCGACCAAGTATTGAGTGCATAACTGAACATAATTATTTGAAGGTTAACTTTTTTTTGTATTAAAAACACTTTTATTTTATTGGTCGGATGAAATATGCTAATTTTTTTTAGATTTTTGGGGTTTTCATGAGGATATGCCAAAATCATCAGTATTAAAACAATAAAAGACCTGAAATATTTCAGTTGGTTGGTGTGCAATGAATCTAAAATATATGAAAGTTAAATTTTTATCATTAGATTATCACAATATGCTATTTTTTTTAGAAGGACCTGTATGTCTATAATAATAGATAATAAGTAAATTAAGTAATTTGTGTGATATGTGTGCCATGCACCCATTGAACAAGGTGGCGTTAGATTGGCGTCGGCCTCTCTCAGGGCTCAATTGCCTTTCAATATCAAACTTGCCAAGCTCGTGATTTTCTTATTCATCCATTCATTCGTCTCATCCTCATTATATAATGAAGAAACTTCTGTTCTGTCACCTGCCAGATGTGATGCAGGGGAACTCTGTCATTAATGTTAATGATTTATTTGCAGGTCGTTATCATATGCAGTGCTGCATTTTCTTCATCACATCAAGACAGCCTGTTATGCAGAGGACTTCTTGTATGTATTCAGAGTATTTCCTTATTGAAAATAATGTATTTTCACCAAATATCCTGTGTTGGAATTGACTTGTTAATAAAGTAATCTGATAAAATGTCAACCCTGTTGTCTGTGTTCATTTTGCTAACTATATTGTTTTTAGTCATTTTTGTCTTTTGGGACATCGAGAAATAAGCAATTGTTACTACAATTTAAAATGTTTAATTGGTCAAATTTAATTTCTGTTAATTAAATTGTATCAATCAGAAATTTGGCCAACTGAAAAATTTAGATGTGACCAGTCACTAGAAAATTTTAAATTGGAGGAGCTGAATTTTTTTACAGTGTTGGTAGAATACATTTTTCCATTGGGTCAACATATTATTTCTAATTGAGCCCATGTTAACAGACTGTTGCCACAATTGATAAAATTCAATTCACAGAAATTCAATTTGGCCAATTGCAAAATTTTGATGTGACCGGTCACTTGAAAAACAGGACTTCTTAGATTTGTACCATGTAGTCCACTATGCTACGACAGTGTGTGTTTTTCCAGCCATATCTCAATATGGAGACAGTCCTCAAGGGACGCTTATGGAATTTGTTGACTATGACTTTTTTCACAATGGTTCCCCCTTTGCCATCTGCAAGAGAGAGGAGGAGTTCAGCCCATCAGCCATGCAAAGAGCAACCGCTACATCCGCAGCTACCGGCCCAGAGCCAGAGCCCACCACGGACAAGGAGCCTGAGCCTGCCACGTTGCCATTGCTAGAGCTGGTGTCTGAGCCAAAGATCATCCCAGAGCCTGAGGGAAAGGAAAATCTGACCAGGTGCATGAGCAGGTTATATTGTCTGTCCCCTTGGGAGTGCTGGTGGAATATGAGGAGATGGAGTGGAGTCCTGTCCCTTCTACAAAGGCGAATGTAAGTGCACTCAACTCAGCACCCCTTATAAATCGGGAGGTGAGCGCTACTGGTAGCACTATGCCTGTTTCGTCACCCAGCACCATCCCTGTTTCTTCGTTCTGCACCAAATTATTGATGTATTTGATGTTCCCTTCCTGCCCTTTCCCACCTCCAGAGAGGCCGTTCAGGTCCTTTGTCTGTGAATCGTCCCTCCACCTCTTTAGCTCATGACATTCAGTCTCCTTCCTTCCGGCTGCACCTCAGTCCTTGCGTGCACTGGCTTCACCTCAGTCCTCCAGCACCCTGGCTTCACCTCGGCCTCTCGGCCACACAGCTCAGCCTTGGTCTCCAGGTCCTCTCCACCACTGGGTCTCCACCACCATCAGCTCTGCCTCAGTCTTTCATCCCCTAGGTTCTGCCTGCCAAGTCTCCAACATTGCTCTTCCCTCCATCAACTCTGTCCAGAGATTCCTGCTGGGGTTCCGCCCTGCATGGCTCCTCCTACCGTTGTCTCCTCTCTGGCTTTTGCCTCCTTTGTTTCCAACCTGGTTTCTCCCAATGTTGTCTCCGCCCTAGCTCCTGTGGTTGTCCCGTGTTCCAGCCCTGCGTCCTGCATCCAAACTCCTCCCACCCTCCTCTGTTGGACTTTGCTTATTGATGTTGTAAGGTGCATAGTTGCGCCTATTTGAGGTGGGGAAAATATTACGGGTGATCTGGTCTTGTGTTTGTTTTGGGTGGATTTTGCATGTTTAGTTCTGTTTCCAGTGTTTGAGTTCATTTCTATGGGTTTTCATTGATTTCATTATGTGTTCATTTCTGATGTTCATTTCAATGATTAGTTTGCCTGTGTATTCTTATAGCCTTGGTTTTGATTCAGTCTTGGTCCGTCTCTTCCTACTATGTTGGTTGTTCCATTCATGTTTTGGGAGAGTTTGTTTTGCTACATTTTGAGTTTGTTAATAAAACCTGCTGCGACTAAATCCAGACTTTTATTTTACCTACTGCAACCACTCACTGACACACACATGACCTGGCTGTTTGTACGTGTTGATGGCTCTAGGTCATTCCACTGTTCGGTGGCTCGAGCCCACTGTGTTGTCATTTGAATACAGATACAGAGAGAGACAGCACATACTCGGCAGCTGCTGCACACCAGGAAATTGTGGGCAGGACAAATGAAAGGGAAAATGAAAGCAGCCAACACAATGATACAGCTGAAATTCAGGTAAAGACACAGCACTGAACAGTTAAAATTAGTGTGTTATTTAACAATACTGCTAGAAGATGCTTGTCCTACTTTACAGAGACCACATTATAGTGTCACAAACACATGCCAGAATAGAGCTAGAGATCGTGTACTGTATAACAGCAGATGTCAATGTATTAACGTGAACAGGCAATCACTTTACAGAGTGAGGTCAACCGAGAACGCTCAGCACTGCTCTGTTTTGCCATGCGTGTTATTTTAAGAGCCCTTGATTGTTGTCTTTTATTTTAATTAGCATTTGGATCATTCTAACATGTGCTAGAATGTCTACAGTGCTTTGCCAAAGGCACATGCTCAGTGTGAAATGTAAAGTATGATGAAATGTGCATATGGGTCATTCTCCAATAAGAGAGGCAAACGAGAGGCAGAATTTGCACACACACACACACAAACTGTTTAATATGCTATTTTTCGTAAAATAGAAGTTTATAGGTACCACAGACTCTAATAAAGCATGACACATTAAAATGGTCAAAAATATATGAAAATGAATGTGAAAGAATACTCACCATTTCCTCTTCAGATCAACCATCATCTGAAATGATCTTCACAGAAAGTAGTCAAAATTGTGTTCCCTCTTTTCTTAAAGGGATTATATCCATTTTTGTAACACCATTTTTCTTTTAAAAAATTGTGTATTTTTTAAACTATCTAATTTAAGTGTACATCTTAAAATGTGTTTGCTACTCTGTTAAAAATGTTATATTGTTGCAATTATGTCCCAGGATAGCTCTTTGTTTAAAGTGGGAACATATAGATTTTGTTGATTAAATATTATAATTATATCTATTTTAAACACTGATCTTTATTTTAAAACAAAAACATTTATCTTTTTAACAATGCACGACACAGTTATTTACACGTCATGTGAGCCTCAATTTCACTTTTCTCTCCACAGGGTACAGTGACTGCCAATATCTAACCATTCAAAAGTATGAAAGTGATCGCCATCCAATTCAATAATACCAAAAACCAATAACCACAAGTTATATTTCAATATGCATCTCTTGCTTTTAATCCTGCTCTTTCTGGAGTCTCACTTTTGTGTCCAGTCTTCTGACATCAATACTCCTGTTGGCGAAAACATGGCCACAAACGGCCTTCCTTTTCCATGGAGTAAAATGCGCCTGCCAAACTACATAGCGCCTGTACATTATCATTTGCTTATTCATCCCAATCTCACCACGTTGAGGTTCAATGGTTCTGTAAAGATTGAAATTGATGTAAAAAACAACACAAACTGGGTGGTGCTACACAGCAAGAACCTTAAGATCTTTACAGCCACTGTTCTGAATGAGCACGAGGCCCATCTTTCAGACAGGGTGCTCTCTGTGCTGGAATATCCTCCACATGAACAGATCGCCATCTTCTCCCCAAAGATTCTGACTTCTGGGGAAAAATACTTCTTGTATTTGGAATTTGGTGCTCCATTAAGTGATGGGTTCTATGGATTTTATAAGAGTACCTATAGGACAAAAGCAGGAGAGACAAGGTATGGATACAATTTTTCTGAAATGTAACATTTCTTAAATCATACATAAACATATTGCAAATAATTGTTAACAAATGTTCTCCCTTAAAGGGTCCTGGCATCCACCCACTTTGAGCCCACATCTGCCCGCATGGCATTGCCATGTTTTGATGAACCCACATTCAAAGCTAATTACACTGTCAGAATAAGGAGGGGTCCGTCACATATAGCTTTGTCGAACATGCCATTAGTAAGCTCATTTCATACATCTACTAAATAACAATGTACACTGTAAAAAGTGGTAACCTGTAATTGTTGTTTTAATAAGTTATTAAAGGGATAGTTCACCCAAAAATGAAAATTCTGTCATCATTTACTCATCTTCAAGTTGCACCTGTGTGAGTTTCTTTCTTCTGCTGAACATGAAAGAAGATATTTTGAAGAATGTTTGTAACCAAGCAGATAGAGCAACCATTGACTACCATAGTATTTTTCCCTACTATGGTAGTCAATGTTTGCATGGTTTCCATCTGCTTGATAGAAAATATCTTCTTTTGTGTTCAGCATAGGTTTGGATCAACTTGAGGGTGAGTAAATGATGACAGAATTTTCATTTTAGGGTAAACTATCCCTTTAATACCAACATTAGTTTTGTTGGTATAAATTAATGTATTTGTGTTGATGCAGTGATGTTAAATAATATGTCTGATGTCAAGAAAACATTTTTTTTAGGTTCCCATTTTTTAAGGGTTAGAATAAGTTGACATGTACTTGCAAAGTTATATTTAGTAGAATGTCTGTTAATAAATTATAAAGAGTTAGCAGATATTAAGAAGACGGGTTACTAATACTCTAATGAGTTAGTTGACATGTAGTTGCAATGTACTTATAAGCCTCGTTTCCATCTAAATTAACCAGAACAATTTGTCCCAGAAACTTTATTCTCCCAGACCTGTTGCTGTTTGCGGTTCCATCATGGTCTAAAGTACCATGAAGATTAGGGCTGTGACATAGGATTACGCACGACTTTCCAGTTCCCCTTGGATTTTGTCCTCAATATATATGCTTACTAAATCCTGAACCTGGTCGCCGGCCCATCGGTTGTATTTTTGAAACTCCATTGTTGATTCGAATAGCAAACAACTCTTACTGCACGCACCGCAACACACTTTTAAAAATGATGGTTGAAATAAAATGCTGCATGAAGTCAACCAATCAAAATGCTTTGTGAACTCAACCAATCAGCTTGTTCAGCACCCAAATACCACCCAAGTTCTTGAAATTTGAAAATCTTGCGAGTAGGGACTTTCTGAGGGGGACATTTTTACCCATAACTTCATTTAGACACTGGTCCCTGTGGACGAAACACACTGACTACTACCAAGTCCCTAGTTCCTAGGGAAAGTTCCTGCGGTGGAAACGTGGCTATAGTCAACAAAATGTTCAAAAGGGACCAAAATAAAGTGTTACCCCTAAACCGAACCCTAACCCTAATGTATTAAGTACATGTTAATTAATTGTACTTGGTACTTAATGTATAATTACACTGTAACAAGGACACCTTAAAATAAATTAATTGTTTTTGTATGAAACCATTAAAAAAATATTTAACAAATGCCTCTTTATCTTTACTTTACAGGAACAAACTGTGGAAATCGGCAATGGTCTGTTTGAAGACCAGTTTGAAGCGAGTGTGAAGATGAGTTCGTACCTGTTGGCCTTCATTGTCTGCGACTTTAAATCTGTTAGCGGACTAACTGCAACTGGAATTAATGTAAGTAGCTAGAACTTAGAGAGTGTTAAACTATATGAAGTAAAAACATGTGACCACAGCAACTTTTTCTGCTTTGTATGAAGTTTTAATCGCAGGCTCTCAGGTGAGAAATGCATCTTGATCTTGTTTTGTCTTCTCCCAAAGATTTCTATCTATGCAATTCCAGAGAAATGGAATCAGACGCACTATGCTCTTAAGGCTGCTTTGAGGCTTTTGGAGTTTTATGAACAATATTTCAACATACTTTATCCCCTGCCAAAACTGGGTGAGAACATCTTGCATTTTCTTTACCTTTCCTTCTAAAGTTTCAGTGCATATGTTATATGATGTTACATTGATGTTTGTTTTATGATGTGTGCCAGATCTGATAGCTATTCCAGATTTCCAGTCAGGCGCCATGGAGAACTGGGGTTTGACTACTTACAGGGAGACCTCTCTTCTGTACGACCCTGACATCTCATCAGCCTCCGATAAACTCTGGGTTACCATAGTGATCGGACATGAGCTAGCCCATCAGGTTAGATATAAAATATATTCTTAACCTCATCTGTTATTATCTTGCTTCAACTAAACCAATGAATTACAGGAGCATTACATGTAAGTCACTTTGCCTTTTTTTCCAGTGGTTTGGAAACCTGGTGACTATGGAGTGGTGGAACGACATATGGCTGAATGAAGGCTTTGCACGATATATGGAATTCGTCTCAGTTGGGACAGTATATCCCGAGCTTAAAGTTGTATGTCAGAGCTTCAGATATATCTCTCTATAACGTAAATGGTAACGTAACGTCAGGTAGTCATTATTGCAAAATAAACCACAAGGAGTAATCAAGATTGTATCACACTAACGTGGCTTATTTTGTATTTGTAGTGTAGGTATGGGGAGATGTATTAAGGGATGTAGAATATGTTCATGTAGAATAAGGTATTAAAATGTGCTTTATAAGTACTAATAAACAGCCAATATGCAAGCTAATAAGCAACAAGTTAAAAATAAGATTTGTTCCACGTATTAAAGTGTTACCGCAATTACGTATAGTTATAGTTATATCGTTATATAATTTTACCTATATATCATCTTAAAGCTTCTTCCAAAAAAAAAGAGCTCATTTTAACCCAGCTAATGGAATTATTACCCAAAGTTCTCAGAACTTTTGCTAATGTTCTGGCAATGTTCTCTCAAAGTTATGAACAAGCGTTCTTTCTAGTAACGTAGAATGTTCGTTCAAAGTCATCTGGTCTTTAATAATGTTCTAACATTATCATACATCATTCATGGAAGGTTTTTTCCTGAAAGGTTCATCACAAATAACGTTCCCATAATATTTGCAAAATGATAACATTTCCTTAACGTTCACATACAGTATAACCAAGATAAAATGTTTTCATAACTTAATATGAACATTAGCTAAATGTTCATAGAACAAAAAATTGTATAAACCAATCATACTTTGACCAAAGTGAATCAAGTATTTTAGAGAGCCGGGTAATAAATGGATAAATAAATATCAACAATGATACTTCTGTAGACTAGCTTGTTTTAAATAGGGTCTCAAATGCTTTCTTTTACATGTTAGGAGGACCACTTCCTGGACACCTGCTTTGGAGCTATTGGACGGGATTCTCTAAATTCCTCCAGGCCAATTTCCAGTTTAGCTGAGAACCCTACTCAGATAAAGGAAATGTTTGATACTGTGTCATATGACAAGGTTGGAAAACACTTCAGCGATGTTAAAACATTATCACTATTGCATGCAGGTGAAGAGGAGAGCCAACTCTGAATTATTTAGTTGCATTTTATTTATCTACTTTATTATTGAATATTTTAGGGAGCATGTATCCTCCACATGCTGAGGCATTTCTTGACAGATGAAGGCTTCCAGAGTGGCATAATTCGGTACCTTCGAAGGTTCAGGTACAGCAATGCCAGAAATGAAGATCTGTGGGACAGCCTTATTAAAGTATGTCACTTCTTCATCCACTGCCTTTTCTGTCATACATTTATAATTCAGCATCACAACAAAAACTCTCTTCACTCTCTGTTCAGACATGTTCTGAAGAGGAATTTACAGCAGGAGAACATTGCTACAGCAGTGCTCAAGCTACTAAAAATGCGGTAAAGTGTCACATCATAAATAAAATATTAGGTTTTTGCTATTTAACATTCACAGCACTCCATAAACACAGAGGAAAGACATGCTTCAAAATGTTTTCTTGCACTTTGAAGGTGATAACTCTTTGTGTGACTCTTTATATTGCAGTATCGTTTTGCTGGGGAGCACATAGACCTGAAGAAAATGATGTATACTTGGACGCTACAAAAGGGCATACCACTGGTCACAGTGAAGAGGCAAAAAAGGAAACTTTATATTGGGCAAGAACGCTTCATAAAGATAGTCCTGCCTGATGATCCCTCATGGCATTCACTTCAACAAGGGTAACAACACTATATAATCACATTGTTTGTACACAGTTCTTGCTGTCTTGTTTGTGTTATATTGTATGCCATAATTTTAGATAAAGGCAAAAATTTCTCTGATATGACTCTTCCATAGCTATCTGTGGCACATCCCTTTGACATATAAAACAAGTCACTCTGACCATGAGATGAAGCACATATTGCACACAAAATCAGGTAAGATTTGGCGAAAAATAATTCACAAATGTATATTCTATACAGAGAGGAAACTGGTCTAGTTGCCACGTGAGGAAGTTGTCACAAGAGCAGTATATTTTAGTAACTATAAGGTTTTGAGTAAAAAATCTAATTATATAAAATGTGGGTTGCACCTTATCTTACAGTATGTGTACTTGCAGTGTACTTACCTAAGAAAGTACTATAATATAATATAAGGTATAACTACAGGGGTTAGGTTTGGTTTAGGGCTGGGTTCAGGTTTAGTACCTATATAGTTATTACCCAGTTACTGCAATTACAATAATAACATAGTATGTACATGGGGAACAGGACTGTAAAATAAAGGGCTAACAAAATGTGCCCAGCAGTGTTTTAGTATGTTGGTTAAAAAAATAAATGTTCCCCAGGAGTTTTCCAAAGCAATTGCTTGATATTTTTGAATGTTACTTTTACATTTTTCTTTTATCTTTTGTCTTTCATAGTTGTTTTACTGTTTAGATTTAGCTGAAAAGCTCTTTATTGGCAGACCCCATGTGTGACAACCCACAGTGTTATTTTAGTAGCCCTATTACATATTATTATAGTTTCTATTCATATTTTGAACTAGCTTTTATTTTTACATTTTTAGTTTTAGTTTATTTTTCAAATTTTTTGTTTAGTTTTTTATTAATTTTGTTATGTGCAATTGTAATTTGTATTATATTGAATAATACCTCTGATTACTATGGAAGACTGTTTTTGCCACAGAATAAAACATTTTAAAACAGGCTAATTGTGACTTTTTATCTCACAATTGTGAGTTTACATCAGAATTGCGATATATAAATGTGCAATTGTGTGTTTTAAAGTCATAATTGCATGATAAAAAAGTCAGAATTGCGTGTCATAAAGTCATAACTGCAAGATATAGAGTCTGAATTGCGGGTTATAGGCTATATTACACAATTCTGACTATCACTCGCAATTGCGATTTTATATCATGCAATTCTGACTTTATAACTCGCAATTGCAACTTTAAATCATGCAATTCTGAGAACTGCGAGAATTGTGAGATAAAAAGTCTTTAAAAATTACCTTTTTTATGCGGCGGAAACAAGCTTCCATATAGATTACCCTATATAGAGCCAGATTTACTAACAGCTCGCACCAGAGCAAACCTTCTTTTAACATTAAACCTTTCAATATGAAAAAATTGTGCTGAAAAGGCATGGACAGGGTTATTTTTTGTGGCTGACCTTGCAGAGTGAAATGATAGGTGAACAACACTTATGTAAATTTCACATGAACTGTAAACTTATCCTTCAAATCTGATTGGTTGACTGGAATGTTGTTCCAGGATCAACAAAGATGTTGATCCAGGAAAATGTACTTGGTGAAATCACTTTCACCCGTATGGTCTATACATTTTATATATATCAATCTCTCAAACACAGATGTGTTGACGCTGGATGAGGAAGTAGACTGGGTGAAGATCAACACTGACATGAATGGATATTACATTGTTCATTATGATGAGGAGGGTTGGAACGCCCTGACGGAGCTTCTGAGAGTAAACCACACTGCTCTGAGCTTTAAAGACAGAGCCAGTCTCATTCATAATGCCTTCCAGCTAGTCACGTGAGTTATTGTGCAAGCTCTCATTATAAAGCATGTCTCATATCACAGGGAAAACAGGAAACTCTATAATAACTACAAAAGGAGCATAATTGTATTATCCTATGAGCTCATTTGCAATGTTATTTATTTTCTGTGTTTCATCATTTCCAGTGCGGGACGACTGTCACTAGACAGAGCTTTAGATCTGATCAGTTACCTGAAGTCTGAGACCCACAATGTTCCTCTCCTGCAAGGGCTCGGCTATCTACAATCATTCTACAAGCTGATAGAAAAGAGAAACATAGCTGACGTTACTCATAATCTGAAGGTATGACACAAACATTTCCTGGAGTCTAATTTAATTTACTGTCCTCATTCCTCCACATATCCGTCAAAGAGTCTTTCATTTCAGTAAGGCAGCTTGCAGACCCACCCGTTGAGTTCAAATTAGATCCTCTGAGATTTCTTGTCTGAGTTTATTATGTTTTGTATGTGCGCACAGCCACTTTATGTCTGGTTTTGTCCTGCAGACGTACATCTTGCAATATTTCAAAGATGTAATTGACAAGCAGTCTTGGAGTGATGATGGGACGGTCTCAGACCGGAGACTGCGTGAAGAGATTCTTTCCCTTGCATGTGATTTTGGTTATCCACCTTGTTTGGAAAAGGCTAAACAGCTCTATGATAGCTGGGTGGAATCCAATGGCACAATCAGGTGACTTGGCAACACAGTATTTTTTTCTGCAATGATACCCTCCAAAATATATCAAATTTTTATCATTTTAAATGATTATGGCAGAAGATTTCTTAACACCTGACTCAGTTTTTGCAAACTATACAGCTTACCAACCGATGTGTCTGAGACGGTTTACATGATTGGGGCCCAGGATGACAGCGGTTGGGCCTACCTTCTGGAAATGTATGGTGCTTCCATGTGTGAGACAGAGAAGAGCAAGTTTCTCTCAGCTTTAGCAAGCAGCAAAGACTCTGAAAAACTATCAAGGTACATTATTATCAACACTTTAAAAATCATATGTATGTATACCAATGTTCAAAAGTCTGGTGTCAGTAAAATGATTCATGTTTATTCATCAAGAATGTGTTAAATTGATTGTAAAAATATTTATAATGTTTAAAAAAATATATATATTTCAGATAAATGCTGTTATTTAAAAAAATTCTATTCAAGAATTGGGGGAAACATTGCTAATAATATTAAATGTTTCTTAAGCACCAATTCAATTTATTAATTAATTCATTTTACAATGTCCAATTTCCTCTTTGCTAGTTTAACGATGGACAAAGCGGTCGCCGCGCCAGGCGCATGGTCCAGAAGGATTGTACCTAGTCTCTTAATGAGTCATGGGTGTGTTTTGGGCGTATCGCGCAATAAACCAATCAGAGTGTCATCTCACATTCCCTTTAAAAGCCAGCTGCGCTTGCACCAGGGCGGATTCGCTATTTACATGGCGGAATTTGCGAGCGGAAAGACTAAACGCTTCTCCGGAGAGGAATCCTATTTAATCCGTTAAATCCATTTTTAATGTGTGTGTAATAAGCAGAGTGTACATGCGTTGTGCACCAGCCTAGGCACATATTACTAACGCAACCTTTAAATAACACAAAAAATACTGACTTTAGACCAGGTTTTTGTTGGTCAATGGCAAAGTCATTTTCAGTTGCCTCAAAATAACAGTGCACCGACAATGCGCCTTAACACAGCTCATTATCATACCAGCGAACAGATAGACGCAAGTGCATGGGCTGAAACTAGCAAAAAAACCTTGCTAGACGCCTGGTGTCGCATTGCACCAGGTGTATGATAGAGCCCTATAAGTCTAAATGAGGTTTAACATCACGCAATGCCTTGTATGTCTCCATTTTTTTCTGTAGGTTATTACAGCTTGGAATGGATGGAACTGTAATAAAAACACAGAATTTACCCAGTCTCATATATATGGTGGCCAGAAATCCAGTGGGTCATTTTCTAGCATGGGATTTTGTGAAGAAACACTGGAATGAACTAGTAGAAAAGTAGGTGTAATCCACTACTTCTTATTTAGGTTATAAAGCTGTTATATAGCTTTAGTTGTGATCTGTTCATTATGAATAAGATACTCGTGTCTCATTATCAAAGGTTTCCGCTGGGATCTTTTGGAATCAGAAACATAATTGTTGGCACTGTTACTCAGTTCTCATCCACAGAGGAGCTGAGAGAGGTGGGTTGTTTATTTGTTGTTTAGAGGGAACGGTCAGCTAGTCTTGATGGTTCATTTACAGTGTTTCTATTCAATCTTTTTGTGTTAAGGTTGAGGCTTTCTTCAAGTCCATCTCAGAGCAGGTATCTCAGCTGCGTGTCACACAGGTGGCCACGGAAAACGTGGAGAAGAACATTGTGTGGCTTAGAAGGAATCTAGAGACCATGAGGACTTGGTTGCAGCAAAGACTCAATTAAAACGTGACAAGCAGACCAACATTTCAGACTAGTATAATGGTTTTTATATTAATCAGTGTCTGGATCAGCTCAGAAACTCCACGTGACTTTCCAAGTTTTCTTTTATTTCGCATTTTTTAGATTGTGGTTTAATTATATTTGGTAACGGCTTGTATAATGCATGATGTGTTCGCTTTTTCTGGCTTACTTTTATAAAGAGGTTTAAAACAGATATGCTTTTTCAAACCTCTAATGGTTTTGCCTTTGTGTTTTTCTTTGCCTTTCTTGTTTTTCTTTGATTTGTCTCATGACAGCTGTGCCACATTTTGTACCTAATGTTAATAGGAGACTGCCTATTAATTAGTGGCATAAATTCATACTTGAAGATGCTGAAAATGAATGCACTGAATAAGGTTTGGAGAAAAAAAAATCAATAAACATGTTTTATATAAGGGATGATGCAACTGAGTTCAGCCTAAAAACAAAAATGTGCTCTTATGAAACATTATTCAATGAAAGGAAATTGATATTTATCACTTGACCTCAACTTAGCTTGTTTTTTTTTATTATCAAAATCACTTCCATACACAAAAAAGTGATGTATCAGCAAGAACAATTAGATCAAATAACTGGTAAATAATTTTGAATTGCTTCAAAACACTATAGATAAACTAACTGTACATACACATCGCTATGGTTTGCTTCATATCATCTTTGTTATCTGCCATGCTCAAAACACTGTTGAATGTTGGTTAAATATCATAAGGTAAATGATGCATGCATTAAAGGGGTCATGAACTGCATTTTATAATGTTCTTTGAGGTCCACTTATGGTGTTAGCAACACCATATGGTGTTTAAACCTCACCTTGACGGTGAGCGTGATTTCACCTTCTAGCTACAACACAATCCTGGATCAACATTTTTGTTGATCCTGGAACATTTCAATCAACTAATCAGATTTGAGGGGCACGTTTACAGTTTATGCCTATCACTTAAATCCATCCTTGTCCTTTTAAATGTCCATGTTAAAGATCAATATCTCTACTCTCCATAATTAAGGTAGGCCTATGTTGTGGTCACTCTAGAGCACTCATGACTACAGAGTAGCACAACAAAAGCCTTTATTTAGAATATGTATCACTCTGAAGATATCTAAGCACACATAGAAGATATAACAAACCTCATAGAACTAAAATGAGACCAAACATGGAAAACAGGGAATTAAGGGCATATATACAGAACTAGATAACTAACCAAACTAGAAACAGGTGCTTAACTTAATCGGAACCAAAGCTAACAATGAATGAGAGCACATGTAAACAGGATCTGGGTGGTAGCCTATTCCAGAAATCAGGAGTAAATTAAATTAAAAGATGCAATGATGTAGAAGAAGGATTTGACTTCTTCTGCAGGACAGCCAAAATCCCTTGAAATTCTCCTAAACTATTCACTGTGCTTATCATTAAATTTCAGATTTGAAATCGCCAATGAATTCCGCCATATTGCCAATTGCACTTTCTTCTATTCATAGGCCATTCGCTTATTTTGAATAAGTATTTACTTCACAACTGCTAAAGCGTACCCTCTTAGTATGAATCCAAATGTAATCCGGGCATATTCGCCATGTTGACATTATCACATGACCTACCTAGAGTTAGTTACGTTGCTTTACTGCCATTCATAAATCCTCTCCAGTGGCCTCATGGGATAGTAAAGTATTAGATTTCGGATGCAGCCTTTGTATGTCTTCTGTCCCACCACAACGTTATACTGAGACAAAATCTGAAATGAGTCGTTTTGGGAGCTTGGCTGCAAAAAGAAGCCGTTTTTGGACTAACGATGACGTTTTGAGTTCTGAATCTTACAGAATCATTTTATAGTAGACAATGATCAGATCAAGATCAAAAGATCAAGGACAATTTCATAATACAATGAATCAAGGGACAAATTTGTTTACAGAAATTAGTAAAATACAAATACATTTAAAGGTTTTTTTTTTTTTTTTACATTAAAACGTTTCTGTTACGGTGTGGGATATTTAGGTTATAATATTTATAACTAGCTGTATAAACTTTGGAAGTCTGTGGAATTTTCCCATAGATAGTCAACTAAACTGTGAGTGAGGACTCCTTTAACTGTCGCTAGGAGTCAGTATTGCTTTACTTCAGTTTACAATACACTCAAGCCAGCCATAATGTAGCTGTCAACGGTGTCTATAAAAGCATAGGCCTAAATAAATTAAATCATTAGCATACAAAGTATTTAAGGATCCAATTAAATTTTCCTTTGCATTCCTAGAGTACCAACTGTACCAACTGCATCAAGTAAATAGCCTAATAGCTTAATAATAAATACAACCCACACAATTACAAACCACATGTAATTATTTGTACACCTGTATATTAATCTGTTGATATGGTGGTTTATCAGTCTGGGATTGTAACTGTTTTCACAGTATATAGCTGGTCCTCCTCAATAAACAGGCCCATTGGCTGGACCTACTGCTGTTCTTAGAATACAATGACCCAACTATTTATAACGGTTCCACTGGTGCACAAATGTGCTGCACACTGCAAGCTCTTGAGAATACACCAGACTATTGTAATGTGTTTTCAGAGTGAAATTGTTTGCATGTGATTGTCCAAAATGCTTGAACAGTGACGCTATAACAGTTGTCCATGTTGAGCATGGCAGTCTGCCTTAGCGCATGGAATCCGCAAACCATTTAGATCATCAGGAATATGGAGCTATTGGTATGAATTCATCTTTTTACGAAATCGTTCTTTTGTTGTATTTTTAATAGGCTAAGTATTAATCAAACATTTGTACATTTTTAATTCAAAGATTTTTTAAAAACTTGTATATGTGTCTGTGTGATTGTATATGCGAAGCTGTCATTAATACGGACAAAATTATCAATATGCCAGTTCAGTTGCTGTATTTCTTGAGCGCAGCAGCAGTAGTGCTGTCTTAAAGGGATAGTTCACCTAAAAGTTTTACAATTTTCCATTTACTCGTAGTTCCAATATGACTTTCTTATGTGGAGCACTAAAAGAGATATTAGGTGGCATGCTAGGTGATCATAATCAGAATTAGATAATTTATTGGCAAGTCTTGGTGGAGCTTTTCAATCCCATACACAGAAAACCAACATGACACAGCTACAAGAAGTGATAATAAGTGTGTTTGTACATGTTTGTTCCCTATATTCACTTTCACAAAATATGTATCATTTAAGTCATCCGGGTTCAGAACAGGATGACAGGATGTTCGTTTTTGGGTGACCTGTCACTTTAAACGGGGCAGCTGAAGGGGGAAGTAACACTCGTGTTTCTTGTTTCGCAGCAGTGATTGGCACTTTCAGCTTGTGTCCAGTGTTGTATCGAAAAACGGTGTGCAGCGATGGCTCAATAAACCACTGATCGATCATTTTAATGCTGTGAAGTGACAGAGCTGTAGATCAGCAAAACAATGCTAAGCTAGCACCAGTTGATCTGATGCTTCCCTGCGTTGAGTGAATGTGTAACTCTTCACCTTTCCCAGGATTAAACATCAGCACTTTCATCTGAAACAGGATTTGTTTTTACTTCAGACGTACATTTAAACACTTTAATCATGGATGCGTTTGAAAGCGGTAAGGCTGCAGCTAATATGGACTCTTCATTTAAACGCGAGGTCGTGCACCTCAAAAAAGTTATCTGCTAACATGCTATAGCTAGCCACTTCGCTTTTTTGTGCATAATGCAATTTAATTTCCTCAAGTTCTGCTCTTATGTTGTGATAACATGATTTTATCGTGGTCCTTAATATGTGCAAATTAATCTAGAGTTAGTTATGAAGCTGGTTTGGTTAAATAAGCAAAGATAACATTTATGCAAACTTCAAGCTGGCTAACATTTAAATAGCCATCAGTGCATCAGCTTCACAAAGTTCATAATGTACTTTTAACAGGTCACGACGTGAACTCTGATTAAATTAATTTGTATACTTGTTTATGAGGGGAAGTGAATATAATCAGTAAATGAGATCAGTAATTTTTTTTGTTTTGATGACTGTCATTCACGTGATGTCCCACAATGCTGTTGTCAGCATCCACATTTGACTTTATATTCCTTTCTGGGCATCCTTACATCTGATCTGTCACTCTGCGTGTATCAGACTTAAAGTCCCAGGGTTCATGTTTTGCCTAAAATCTTTGCAAGGTGACATTTGCTGCTTTGTGTTTTTATGGCCTCGGGCAAGTGTGACAGACAGGTCAGCTGCTTGTCATTTTTAGTACTGCTTATCTCCCAGTTTAGTTAGCTTAAAGGCACAATATGTAAGATTTTTGGATTAGAATATCCAAAAACTATTGAAACAATGTTGTATATTTTGTTGACTTGTTTACTTGCATTAACCAAAATGTTTCCAAGAATGTTTAAATCCAGAGAAATAAGATATTTTAACCAGGACACAGACCGTGTCTGTGCGTCGCCTCAATGACATCATACCCACGTTACCCTCAAGTTCTTGTTTAATATACTAGCCACCGGTGTCACAGACAAGTCTTAAGATAGTCCCTGACTAAAATGCATGTTTGAGCTGTTTTAACTGAAAGCAACTTGCACAGACGCATCTTAAAATATATCACTTCCATTGTTTTGACTCAAGATGCACATCAGTAATGTTTTTTTCTAATGGATGTTTATAAAAGCTACTTAAATGCCGTAATTGAACTAAGGGCTAATCCTAGTTTAATCTAAACCCTGTCTGTGAAACCAGGGGCCTGTACCATGAAGCCGGTTTAGCTGGCTAGCCAGATATGTTTAAGCTTAGTTTGCCAATCCTGGGTTTTAGGTACCATTAAAGTGGTTTGGTTTTTTGCAGCGTTCATCTCCATAGTAACTTACGCTCCGCAGCTAACCTGATCCAGGGCAGGTTATGTTCTGGATAAGAGATCTCAAACTGAATTTGAACCAATCAGCTGTAAGCAAGGTGACATCTCTGATGCAATGAGGCCTCTCCCCCTGCTTCTCTTGCTCCAAATTAAAGGTCATTACAGGATTTAAAAAAAAAATCTAATGATGATTACTTAATATAAGAATTGTATACGATTAATAATTATATAATGATATTTTACAATTATAAATTACATTGTAAAATATGTTCAAATAGAAAAGTCATTTTATACTTCTATAATATTTTTTTATTTTAAAATAACATAAACGCAGCCTTGGTGAGCAGAAGAGACTGCATTACAAAATACTGTTATCTGTCTATATAAACTCATTTTACAACTTTCACTTGCACTAGTAGCAAGATATTTTCTTGTTTTATCCTCTTTCATGGAAAAGTATTTTCTTCTTTGTAAATGCATTTAAATTCTTTATATACTTCAGTCTCTTAATCTTCAGCAAAATAGTTTTGAATCACTTAGGCCCTCTTGTGAGAAATGAGTCACATTTGTGTTGAAAAGTATGTGATTGGCTGCTCACTGCTGATGTCACACTTTCACACATGCTCCACAAACTCAAGATCAAAGTCTGAGTTGACAGAGAAAGTTGAGGATCAGCATCATGGGACCAAAAAAGCCTGAATTGATTGGTTTGGTTTTGTCAACTCAACTAATCCTGTAACCCTGAGTTTGTTAATTTACCATTATGGTACAGGCCCCCGGCCTATGTGTTTTATTAGACAGGTGAGCAACTGTTTGGATACATTCATCGACAGAAAATGAATCATTGTTATATAGCTCAACACAGTTAGTCTGATTGTTTAAATCTAATTTTCAAGATTTACCGCGAGTACCATGTTTTACCATGCCTAATGTCGATCTAACAAGTCGAGCTGGCAAGCGAACACACAGAGAAGAATTATAACAACTTTCAACACACTCAAATAATTAATCTAATGTAATAAAACAGCGCTGCATATGCATGTCTGGAAGAAGCAGAACTGCTTGTCTGCAGCATAATAAAAGCTCTGCAAAATCAAGGCGTCCTCTAACAGCAAAAAATTACACATTGTGGCTTTAAAAGATTTTCTGCCATCTAACAGTCACTGAATGTAGTCTGAGCTGTCTGTCAATGACAGAGCAAAAAGCTAAAAAAGACAATCTTGTTAGGCTACTTGTTCTTGTGGACTTCCTGAATGAGAATTTGTTTGGTAAGAAAGTTTCGCTCTCAACCTGTCAAGAGGATATGATGTGACCCATTTTAAATGTGCAAAAAGACAAAACTGTCAAACTGTCACTACAGTAATGAGAATCCCCACTGTGAATAATTGGGATCATTGTGCTAATGAGAATTTGAGTGTGAAATGGAATTAAAGTTACCATGAAATCAAATAACATTATTTTTTCATGGAATTTTTTGTACTTTATTATTAAAATGATCTATGATTACATCATTTTTTTCATTAATTTGCCCATGTAATCCTAAAGTCAGCATGTAAAGGAAGTTGTGATATTTTCTTACTTATTGTAACGTATATCCTAGTGAACCGACTTTTCCAAACAAGAAAAATATAGGATGGACCATGATTTTGTCCATTGGGAATTGACTGGATTGTTGTTGTTTGCTAGTAAACAAGTCTTTTTATTAAAGATTTTGAGGTCACATGAAGAATTCATTCATAATAAACACTGCAATATTATTATTAAAAATAATTGTCTATTTTGTTTTCATGGTGACTTTAACCACTTCAGCCCTGCGCCCCACTTGTGGGTCGAATATTGCATACGTCATAATTATTCGAAAAATGCTGCAGAGCTGAAGTGACAGCAGCCTAATATACCTGGCACCTTCTGTGTTATTAATGTTAAAGGGATACTTCAGCGCTGGGAAGATGAATCTGTATTTAATCTCGGTCATTAATGTAGTAGAAATATGAAATTATTTTTGAATTTGGTGCCTTCTAGACTGAGAAAACACAGACAATTTATTTTTGTCTCATGGGGATGAAAGACAACAATTCCCAGAATGCACTTCTCTGCTCGAGGCTGCTCTAGGCATGGCTTACTGGTTTACTTGCCCACCACGTTCATTTTCATGAAATCAGTTCAGTTAGAGGCGCTACAATTAAAAACTGAACGTGTCTGTTCAATATGAGTGAGTCGATTGTCACGGCCGTCACGGCACAAACGCAGCAGGATCGGATTACATTCATCACATGAGCTGAGCTGAGGTAAGCGCGGGATTCGCGGGCGCGGCTGCATTCACAGCACGTGTTCAGTCTGCCGCATTTTCAGTTCATGTGTTTGGAAGCTTAACTTTCATAGGAATTCATTTGAAAAGTTGAAACACTCACTTTGCTCTCCACCGCTCCGTTTACATGAATCCCCGCAGCTCCCCGAGCCGAGTGCTGTGAGTGCTATGTTGAAAGCGTGGAAATAGTGCCCACTGCTGGCTGTAGTCTTCAGCCTCTGGACAAAAACTCCTCCTATGATACAAAATGACGATATTTGCGCCATCTGAGGAATTTTTCCATAAATAAAATACATAATTCTCTCGTCTCAGGGTCATATGAGGGGGTAAAGTATGATAATTTGAATATACTCCTTAATGCTAATCACTGAAGTAACCCTTTAATCAACCTAAATGTAATTAATTCATACAATGAATGCAGTGTTTTATTTTTAAATTTGATTATTATTTTTCTGTAGTTGGATATTATTATTAGAATATTATACTGTTAGAAAGACTTGCAGGATACTTCATTTGAATAAAACATGAGTTAAGTTTTTCTTTTACTTTATTACCTTTCCTTAATAATAGTTTGATAATAGTTTTTTTTTCAGTGTGAGAGTATCTTTACGACAATGATGTACAAAAACTATTCATAAATAATCATTATAAGGAAATAATAAATTTAAAGGGTTACTTCAGCGATTAGCATTAAGCTTTGTATCAGTAGAAACCCGAGAGTATATTCAAATGATCGTACTTTCCCCCCTCATATCACCCTGAGATGAGAGAATTATGTATTTTATTTCTGGAATAAATCCTCCGATGACGAAATATCGTAATTTTGCGTCATCGGAGGGTTTTTTGGCCAGAGCCTAAAGACTACAGCCAGCAGGATGCTCTATTTCCACAGCACTCGGCTCGGGCAGCTGCAGAGATTTATGTAAACGGAGCGGTGGAGAGCAAAGTGAGTGTTTCAACTTTTCAAATTAATTTCTATGAAAGTTAAGCTTCGAAAGACGTGAACTGAAAATGCACCAGAATGAACACGCACTGTGAATGTAGCCGCGCCCACAAATCCTACGATTACCTCAGCTTATGTGATGAATGTAATCCGATCCTGCTACGTTTGTGCCGTGACACTCAATCGGCTCACTCACATTATATTGAAAAGACATGTCAGTTTTTAATTGTAGTGTCTATAACTGAACTGATTTTATGAAAATGAACGCGGTGCTGGGCAAGTGATCCAGTAAACCAGTAGCCATGCATAGAGTGGCCTCATAGGGCAGCGAAGCAAGTGCATTCTGGGAGTTGTTGTCTTTTATCCCCATGAGACAAAAATAAATTTTTTCAGTCTTTTCTCAGTCTAGAAGGCACCAAATTAAAAAATAATTTCACATTTCTACTACATTAATTAACCAGTTTAAATACAGATTCATCTTCCCAGCGCTGAAGTACCCCTTTAAAAGCAACCCACTAATTATTATTAGTAGTAGTAGTAGTAGTAGTAGTGGTAGTAATATTATTAGTAGGCTATTATTATTACAATGAGAATTAGCTAATTCTACTGTGCAACAGTAGCCTAATATATTTCTGTTAAACCAAACTTTTATTTTCACGGGTTGTCGTGAAGATGTCTGTGTATTTATGATTTGACGATAGTTTTCTCAAATGAAACTGTAAATGCTCATTGTGTCGTGCGTGCGTGGCAAATGAAAGGATTTTTAAATATTCTTTTGCGGTTTAATATTCACAGATAATAGTATATATTGGCTACCATCTGGAGCCCTGTGCTTCGATAAACAACACGGAAGCGACTAAAAGCAGCTGCCTATTAGTGGGTAACGAATAGCTACGGTACGTTACTAGAGAAATGCTGTCGACATCAACTTCCTCTCCATGCCCACTTTTAACTGACATAAGTATGGCATCTTAAAGCAGACAAAATAGGCTGAATTTGAATTACGTATGCTAAATATATTATTAAGTTATGAAATATGACCTTGATATGTTTCTGTGAGATTTATTAAGGAAATGTAGCAAGTGTTTGCTTATATATGTGCTCATAACTGAATAGTTCACAAACTCTGAGCGGTGCTAAACAGTAAATCAGTCATGTAATTGTTAAAAAGAAGTTGATATTCAGGTCACTTAAAGAACAAGAGCATTTGTGCAGCAGACCTGGGTCTGACCTCAGGTCAGCATGTAGGACACATTAGTGTTATCAAGCAATGTGTTAAACAATAATTTGATCACCGTTAACTCAGACAGTGCCTTGATTTGTTATTGAATTCATTTAGTCTAATTTTCTGTAGAAGGAGTAAAAAAGAAACACTGCAGTCTCTGCAGCATCAGGACTAATCATATGCAGACAATAGTTTAGCAACATTGAATTGAGTATGAAATAGGTTATGCTGTACATTGGTGACAGTCTGTGGCCTTGTGTGGAGAAACTTTACGGAAGAAAAGTTGCTTTTCTTTCATCTTTAGTTTCACTTTCATTTCTTTTCCTTTTACCCTCTGACTTTAACCACTTGTGAAGGCAGGCTACAAAATAACTCAACTGTTCATAAAAGCTCTCGGTTATTTTAGACGGCATCGCACTTGTCAACAGGAAGCCACATCCAACAACCGTGCTTTTGTATTCACTCATGTTTTTCTGTTGCTACTCTAACCTACAGAAAGAGCTCCCCTGCCCAGGAACATGATTGAGAACAGCATGTTTGAGGAAGAGCCAGATGTGGTGGATTTGGCAAAGGAGTCCCCATCCTATCCCATTGACTCAGATGATGTGGTCTATGAACCCCGCAGCTCGCGACTGTTAGTCCGAGGCCTTGGAGAAAATGACCTGGACGAAGACGAGGAAGATTACGAATCCTCCGCCCGTCTTCTTGGCATGTCCTTCATGAACCGTAGTTCCAACCAGCGCAGCGCTTCCTCATCTTACACCCGCCACCAGCCTTCTGGATCATGCTCGATGCCTTCAGCTAAGACTACGGTGGTAGGTGTTCTCATCCTGGTAGTGTTGGTCTCCCTGTTCATGGTCATTTACTTCGTTCCAGGCTGCACTTTCACCAGAAGCTGCCCAAAGACCAATTCAACCATGAAGCGCATCTATCCTATTTCCACGAATGGAAAACTTTTCCCATGGACAGAGTTGAGGTTACCGTCCAGTGTGCATCCTGTGCATTACGATATTTCACTCCATCCTGACCTGAACAGTATGACCTTTCAAGGCAGTGTGTCAATCAAAGTGGAAGTGTTGCATGCAACGAAGATTATTGTCCTGCACAGTTCTGATATGAACATAACCAAGGCCACTTTTCAAGGTAAAGTGGTCCACGTCCTGGAGTACAAACCTTGGCAGCAGATCGCCATCGAATTTCCAGAAGATCTTAAGAATGGGCTATATGTTTTAAATCTTGACTACACAGCAAACTTCTCCATCAGCTATGATGGCTTCTACAACAGCTCATATGTCGACACAACTGGTACAAAAAGGTATTTGCAGTCCAATTAACTTTTGTATAAGCTTCTGAATATTATAGGATAAATGTGAATGAACTATTTAGCTTCTGTGTGTTGATTGACAGTTACTTCTACTTGGTTATATCTTTATGCATCTCAAACACTTCTTTTAATTCACTCCATCTTTCTTCTAGAGTTTTGGCCGCTACTCAGTTTGAGCCCTTGGCAGCACGCAAGGCTTTCCCTTGTTTTGACGAGCCAGCTTTTAAATCAACTTTTCTAATTAAGATTACCAGAGAATCCAAGTATATCAGTCTTTCAAACATGCCCAAGGTAGTTTTTTTTGTTTGTATAATTACTGTTTTTTCCCTTTAAATTAAGTGGCTAATACATAAAATCTTAAAATGTTGTTAGATCCTATATTTTTTTATAACATATTTTGTTATATATCTTTTTGTTGTCTTAAGAGACTATTACATAATATTTTCATTTATTATTTTTTATATATATATATATATATATATATATATATATATATATATATATATATATATATATATAGATATTAGGGCAGGACTCGATAAAAAAAAATCTAATTAATCTAATTAATTAGAGGCTTTGTAATTAATTAATCAAATTAATCGCATTTTAATTGCATATACATATTTGACCTGAGAACAGTGAGAAGTAATTTTTTCACGTGGATTTTTAGTATACCATTGAATAATGACTGAATACATAAGCCTAATCAACAAAATTTTGTTTATTTATTTATGTCCAGCGTTTGAGGTGATATTTGAGGCTCGACACGAAATTCCTTGTTGCATAGCTTCCACACAACCATGCTCTTGTCGACGCTTCCATCCTTTCTTTTTTTAAAACAAAATTCGCCATCCACGGGGCCAAGCAAAGCAGTCTCGTCAGCTTCTTCGTTCATGTTCACTGTGGTTTGTTGTGTTCAGAAGTCAAGAACGCTAGTTGGTGTTCCAGTATAATCGGTCCGTCGAAACTCATTCATTAAAAACGCTTCGCGTGCAAAAATAAGTTAAAATTATCTATTTTTTGCGTAATTTATCTTAATTAACGCGTTAAAGTCACGCAATTAATTAATCTTAATTAACGCGTTAAAGTCCCTGCCCTAATATATATATATATATATATATATATATATATATATATATATATATATATATATATGTACACTGTATACCCACTGTAAGTGTGTTTATGTGTGTGTGTTATCGTATATATGGTTTATGAGGACACGTGCATAATAGCATGGGTATTACTAATGTAAACATGGTTTATGATGACACTTCCTGTGTTTTTGTAAACCAATTGGCTTAAATAACATACTAAATGTTTGTTTGTTTTTTATTCAGAAAATGCAGAAAGTTGTGTGTGATGGCTAGGTTTAGGGGTAGGGTAAGCACAAGTGGATAGAATATACAGTTTGTACAGTATAAAAACCATTACGCCTATGGAGAGTCCACATAGACCACATATCCGCGTGTGTGTGCGTGCAAGCGTGCTTGACTCTAAAGACTGGAGTAATGGTGCTGAAAATTCAGCTTTGAATCATAGAAATAAATTGCAGTTATTATTTTTAAATGTATTCAAATAGAAAAAAATATTTTAAATTCTAAAAATATTACACAATATTATAGTTTTTCCTGTATTTTGAATCAAATAAATGCAGCCTTGATGAGCAGAAGAGACTTCTTTAAAAACATTTTAAAAATCTGTTCTCAAACTTTTGACTGGTAGTATGTGTATATATATATATATATATATATATATATATATATATATATATATATATACACACACACACACACACACAAACAATATTTAAAATATTTATATAAAAAATATATTTAAAAATGTAATATTTGTTTTATAAGACATTGTGTTTGTAATTTTTTAGGTCAAAACCACAGATTTAAAAAATAACCTTCAAGAAGACGAGTTTAAGGAAAGTGATATAATGAGTACTTACCTGGTTGCATTTATTGTGGCTGAGTTTAGTAGTTACAGCCGGAATGTCTCTAATACTACGGTATGTATTCTTCTCCTTATTGTCTTGTGTTGAAAATATTCTGGAAACACATTGCATTATGGTATAGTTTTTTTTGTTTGTTTTTTTCAAATTTTGTGCAGGTGTCTGTGTATGCCGTTCCAGACAAAAAGGAACAAGTGCATTATGCTCTGGACACAGCTGCAAAACTGTTGGAGTTCTACAATACGTTCTTTGAGATTGACTACCCGTTAAGCAAGTTAGGTAAGACACCTTTCCAACTTTTCAAACAGGGATTATTAGATTCTAGAATTATCTGGATGTGCACGCTAATGTCGTTTTTACGAATAACATATTTAATTATGTCTCCTTACATGACCAAGTTTTCTTTTAAAAATCAATAGATTTAGTGGCCATTCCTGACTTCCTCGCCGGAGCCATGGAGAACTGGGGACTAATCACATTCCGTGAGACCACTTTGCTAGTAGGGAATAATTCCTCCCCTATAGACAAGCAACTGGTGACTTCTGTCATTGCTCATGAACTTGCCCACCAGGTAATTCACTTTTTAAATAAGGCAACATTCTCATGACAGGGTAATAATAGTCACGTTCAAATGCTTTACAACAGTGTTTCTCAACTGGTTTGGCCATGTGATCCACATTTTCCTATGGTTATTAAGTCAGGTCAGGTCTCCTTCATTTATATAGTGCTTTTTACAATACAGAAAAAAAATCAGCAAAGCAGTTTTATAGTGATAATAGGAAAATGAATGCAACAAAGATTGTTTTGGCATTTCATTTTTAATGCATTCGGCCGTTCATTAACACAACAAAAGCATTTTGGTGGCCTGAGAAATAGGTTTCAAAGTGCAAGTTTTTACAATTTGTTCTGAATATGATACTGTTATCATCTCAGTGTAAACATCAAAAACGTGAATCTGTGAAAACGGTGATGGCATGCACATACGTATTACTTTTTTAGCAATTTGACCTAACTGATCTAATTATAAAAAAAGAGAAAATAGAATTAAATAGGAGTGTCACCACGGTCATTTAAAATGAAAAAATTATATGAGAAAATAAATTGGCATTTTTGGGGTTACGGAAACAACAATTACCATGGTAAATGCACAAGTTTCGTAATTTATTGATACTTTTTGGTAATTTCATGACTTGCCAATTGACAACATTACAACATTGCATGATCATAATTACTTTTGCGCTTTATTTATAATGAAGTGATATACAGTGCATGCCCGTGCATTTCCATGTGCAATTGAAGAGTATGTGCTACGAGCATAGTATAAAGGCTGTTCGCTTTTCTGAGGTGAGAGACTTTTTTCCATCATAAGTTACGAAAATAACATTAGAATAACGACACTGACATATAGCCTGACAGCATCTCATCTGACTGCAGATACTGAATCAAGACAACCCATTTTTCTCAGGCACTGTTGACAGAAGTGTCAATAGCTTTCACGAAAGTCTTTCAAAATAAAAGTCTTCCATCAGAAAAACGTAGAATTATTACGTTTGTTGTTGTTTCTTCGGCTGCGCACTCTGCGACCCACTCAAAACGGTTAATATGACCAACTTTTAGGTTGTGACCCACTGTTTTACAAAACAAAACACTGTTTTACAAAACACATAATAGAAATGTCTGAGTTGGTAGCTGCTTTACTAGGTAGTATTGTTTACACCCACTATTGATTACATTGTGGACCTATTTCAGCTTTACTAAAATCTCCCCAAATTCTTTAAAATGACAATAGTAGTATAAAATAAAATGTATATATCTGAAATGAAGTCTTTCAGTTCTAATAAAAAGAAAAGGACTGTCAGACATGCTATGTTCATTATGTTGCTTTTCTCTTCAGTGGTTTGGAAATCTGGTCACTATGAGATGGTGGAATGATCTTTGGCTGAATGAAGGATTTGCAACATACATGCAGTACATGTCAATTGAAACTCTGTTCCCACACCTTGACATAGTAAGTTTTAGACTAAAATAAAGGGTTAGTTCACCAAAAAATGAAAATATGGTCATTAATTACTCTCATGACGTTCCAAACCCGTAAGACCTTCGTTCATCTTCAGAACACAGATTAAGGTATTTTTGAGGTAATCCGAGAGCTCTCTGACCCCTTCATAGACAGCTAATTAATTAAAACTTTCAAGGCCCAGAAAAGACATTGTTCAAATCATCCATATGACTACAGTGGTTCAACCTTAATTTTATGAAGCGATGAGAATATTCAACAAAAATAATGACTTTATTCAACAATGTCAGACTCTTATGCTGTTAGTGTAAACAGCACAGTGCTTCCAGAACGCCGGCTTGCCATTGGCCGACGCTGTTCACGTGAGCGCACGAGTCGTTCTGCCGTAGAACTAGGAAGTGCTGCACTGTTTATACTACATCAACAGCGGAAGAGTCTGACACAGACTAGAAGAAATTGTTGAATAAAGTCATTTTTGTTTGTTTTTTGTGCACAAAAAGTATTCAAGTCAAAAGTCATAAAATTAAGGTTGAACCACTGGAGTCTTATGGACAATTTAAATGTCTTTACTACCTTTCTGGGCCTTGAAAGTGGTAATTACGTTGCTGTCAATGAAGGGGTCAGAGAGCTCTAAGATTTCATTTAAAATATCTTTATTTGTTTTCCTAAGATGAACGAAGGTCTTACGGGTTTGGAACGACATGAGTAATTAATCACAGTATTTTCATTTTTGTGTGAATAAACCCTTTAAGAGAAATACCTTTAGTTTCTTTCGTTTTTGTTGTTTGAATGTGTGTTATATAAAATGTCTATATTTAACCTGGTGTCTTTCATTTCCAGGACACTGAATTCTTAAATGTTCGATTTAAAGCACTAGCCAAAGATGCATTGAACTCGTCCCACCCAGTGTCTACCGTCGTGAGCACCCCAGAGCAGGTGGAAGAGATGTTTGACTCCATGTCTTATGAGAAGGTATATCATACATTACCTGTTGCTTTAATTAACTCTCTTTTTGAAAACTGGCACAATGTAATCATTTGTCATTGATTGTTATTGATTATATATGTATTCTCATAACTTGTATCTTGAACTGCCTTTTCATGCAAGGGTGCTTCAATACTGCTGATGCTCAATGCAACACTCAAAGAAGGAGTTTCGAAAAGGAGTGATTGAGTACTTGCAAAAGTATAACCGATCAAACACAGAAAGTGAAGATTTATGGAACAGTATTTCCCAGGTCAGACCTTTTTTATTAGATTGAATTTAAAATGTCTGAACTGTGATTGCTTTTCAACATTTACTGTAACAAAGCAATTTTTTGTGTGTGTCATGCATAAAGTTACAACATTGAGCAATGTGCACCTTTACTTAATGAAAAAGCAACTGAGCTGACATCGGAGCCATGTTTTAATTAGCATGCACTGACATCCATGTTCTCCATAGGTGAGCAAACAAAATGTAAGTGTATCTGAGATGATGAACACCTGGACTGTTCATAAGGGCTTTCCTCTGGTCACAGTGAAGAGGAATGGCACTCAAGTGACATTGTCGCAAGAACATTTCCTTCTCAATGCTGAAAACAGCACGGGCGACAGGTAGAGGATTTTAACTGCCACTGTGGACGTTGATCTAAAAATGTTTTGTAATGAATTAGGGTGATACTGTATATGTTTGGTGTTGCTTAGTAATGTTCTTTAGACACTTTTTGCTATTTTAAGTATCCGGAAAATAAGTTACAATTGACTATCAGTTAAAATTATGTTATTAGAGGGTTAGTTCCCCCCGAAAATTCTGTTATCATTTACTCACCCTCGTGTTGTTTGCAAGACTTTCATTCGTCTTTGGAACACAAATGAAGATATTTTTTGTGCAGATGCATTTTGAATAATTGTGACAAGTTTCAAAATGACCAGCTAATAAAATTTCACTTATCGAATCATTAGCACATGGGAAAGTGTGAACAAGTACTAGTCAGGTGAAATCAATCTTATGAAAGGCTTATTATCATTATTTTCCATACATATACCATAAATACATGAAAATATACCCTACGAATACTGAAGCAGCAAACTTTGTGAAACACAAAATATATCACTGCCAATACTTTTGGCCACAGACGTAATGGCTGCTGGAAATTCAGCTTTGACATCACAGGAGTAAATTATGTTTCAAAACATATTAATATAGAAAGCAGTTATTTTAAATTGCAATAATATTTTACATACATACATCAGCATTAGAGACTTTTTATCCAAAAACGTTTAAACTGTGGTGTATATGTCATGAGCTCTATTATATTGATCTATTGAAAAAGCAAGCTTTAAAGGGATAGTTCACCCAAAAATGAAAATGTGTTGTTTATCTGCTTACCCCCAGGGCATCCAAGATGTAGGTGTGTTTGTTTCTTCAGTAGAACACAAATGAAAATTTTAACTCCAACTGTTGCTCGTATAATGTCAATTTGTATGAGAGCCACTATGAAAGGAAAAACACACCGACATATTAATCCATATTAAAGCCTGTGGCTCGTGGCGACACGTTGATGTCTTAAAGACACAAAACGATGGGTTTCTGCGAGAAACCAATCAGTATTTGAGTTATTTTTTTAACTTTTATCAGATGAACCTCATCTAGGATTCCAAATGCTTACTTCCCCCAGGGAGAAGGTAAAAACTGCGGAGCGATCATTCATATATATATATATATATATATATAGATGCCTCATTAGTGCCTGTGTGGATTGCGCAGATCGGTCGAATAAGGAATCTTTGTAAATATATATCTATGATTGCACCACAATTTTGACCTTCTCCGGCGGAAGTATGCATTACAGAGGTTTGTCTGAGGACTCAAATACTGATCGGTTTCTCACAGAAACCCATCGTTTCGTGTCTTAAGACATCAATGTGTCGCCACGAGCCACAGGGTTTAATATGGATTAATATGTCTGTGTGTTTTTACTCTCATAGTGGCTCTCATAGAAATAGTTGACATATACGAGCAACGGTTGGAGTTAAAAATCTTCATTTGTGTTCTACTGAAGAAACAAACACACCTATTTCTTGGATGCCCTGGGGGTAAGCAGATAAAAAACACATTTTCATTTTTGGGTGAACTATCCCTTTAAGTGAAGTCTGCCTCTCTTAATGTTTAATGTTAATTGATCAACTTCTGTGTTATCCATAGCAGCTTGTGGCATATTCCCCTGACGTATGTGAACGACAGCTGTAGTGTTCTCAGCTCCTGCAAGCAGGTGTTTCATCTCAAGGACAAAACAGGTGCGTATTGTCCTCAGGACCAAGTGTACCCTACATAGACGGATGATTCCAACTACTGGAAATTATAATATAATGTTTGTTGCTTTAAATCTTTTCCAGCCAAATTAAAGCTTCCAAGTCAGGTGAAATGGTTGAAGTTCAACTTCAGGAGTGATGGCTTCTACATAGTGCATTATGATGTGGAGGGATGGAAGGCCTTGATTGATGCTTTGAATGTGGATGTGAATGTCCTCCCCTGTGAAGACAGAGCAGCTCTCATCAATAACATCTTTGCTCTCTCCAGGTAGAGCTTACTTTAAATGAAAGGTTAACGTTATTAAAGAGCGGGTGCTACAGGGTTCCCACAATCAAGGAAAACCTGCCATTATCGAATCGTTCATTGATTATTAGTTATTAATAGTTTTTCTTGTTGTCATTCAGCTAAAAAATATTTTTATTAGATTAAATTGCTATTTGAAATTGCAAAACCCCCCAAAAATACACACATTTTCAATAATTTGAAAATATTATTGAACAACTGGAGAAACACCAACAATTGTGATATTATAATATATAGTAAAACCCATCAAAACTAGTATGCAGTATTTATATGTTTTAATATTTTGTGAATATATTCAAGAATATTTTCTGCAGTTTAACATTAAATTATTTATCCTTTTTAATTTTTTTTTCTAATAAAAAGTGTGATGTCCGAAAATTTGTATGTCTATTTATGCTTATCTTTCCCTCACAACCAAAAACACAGTTCTTTAGTGACATTATTGATGTCCTGGTCTTAAAACAAAATGACAGGGCTGCAGACGGCTTCTGTAATCTGAACTAAGCTCGTTGATGGGCGTGCTCATGCCCATACAAGCAATTCTGCCCTTTATGAAGTCATACAGGTCCATACTCGAAAAAAACTTTCAGAAATGTATTCTACAGAAATAATGGCACAGAAATACTTCGTCATACATCTCATTATGCAACATTATCCCCAAATATTGGATTCAATTAGGACAGGTTTTGTATTTATTTTTTAATCTCACTGAGATGAACAGATCAATGAGGTCTACTACATTCACTCAGTTAAAAAAATATACACAAAACCTGTCCTAATAGAGTGGTGCAGGTATGACGTCAGAACCCAGAAGTCTTAATTCTAATTTGAGGTTTTGCTATCCTTGCTGAGAGTCCTTTTTTTATTTTATTTATTATTTTTAATCTTACTAACCCCAAACCTTTGTGCAGTCATGTACATACCACAGTAAATAAGTGAAAGTAAAGAATATTGCCAGTTGTCAGAAGTTTGGGATGCTTAATTATGCTTCATCTTTTCTCCAGATTGGGCAAGGTGTCCTTTAGGCAGGTCTTAAACCTAATGGAGTACATCAGAAATGAGACCGAGACGGCTCCTCTGACTGAAGCCCTCTTTCAGCTTGGTCAGATTTACAGGTTGCTGGACAAAAGATCTGAGTTGAACTTGGCCTCTAGAATGACGGTAGGAAACATTCATCTACAACACCTTGCATGTAGTATTCAGCTGTTGTATTCAAATGTCTCTCTTTATTTCATCATAGGACAACGTATTTAGTTCTGAAACTTGTTTGACTTCAATCTTTGCAGAGTTACATTGATGTCCATTTTGGAAGTTTGATGGAGAGTCAGTCATGGCAACTGGAAACTTCTGTGTCGAAGATGACGCTTCGGTCTGCCCTGCTGGAGATGGCATGTTCCCTCAACAGACTCAACTGCACAACACAGGCCAAACATCTGTTTGATCAGTGGGTCAATTCCAACAAGACTTATCAGTAAGTTTGAGTAGTTATTGACCCATAACTGAGTAGTTATTGACCCTTGACTAAATTATTTGAATTGCTCTTCATTTACTAATAGCTAGTCTTGTGATTAGCAACAACAACAAAAAAGTCATTATTGCTAGTCGGCAAATAAAAATTGTCTTAAGTCCTTGACTCTTGTACTTTTCACTGCAATTTTTTCTTTACTTGTGAAATGCTTTGTTGTTAGGATTCCCAGTGATCTCATGAGAACAGTCTTCAAAGTTGCTGCCCTAACAGAAGACGGATGGGATGTGCTTCTAAACACATATAAACACTCTATCTATGACTCAGAGAAGCGCAAGACACTGGAAGCTTTGGCCAGCACCCAGGATGTACGGAAAATCATTTGGTAAGTCTGGGCGTCATGTTCTGTTGGAAGGGAAATTCTTTCGAGCTGTCCTGTCAGCACATACTACATTTCACTTGGTTTTCCATTTTAGGATTCTACAGAAAAGTCTTGATGGAAGTGAGATTCAAACACAAGAGTTTCCTTTGGTGATCCACACAATTTGCAAGAACTTTGCTGGCTACCTCTACGCTTGGGATTTTGTGAAGGAGAACTGGGAAAAAATCACTCAAAAGTGAGTGGTAAACTTTTCATATTTAAATAATCAAAGAACCCTTGGAGGAGGAGAGTTACTTAAAGGGTTACTTCACCAAAAAATGAAAATTAGCCCATGATTTACTCACCCTCAGTGTCATCCTAGGTCAGTGGTTCCCAAACCTGTCCTGCAGGACCCGCACCACTGCACATGTTGCACGTTTCCCTCATCAGACACACCGAATCTAATTCATCAGCTCATCAGTAGAGACTGCAAGACCTGAAGTGGATGTGTCTGATGAGGGAGACATGCACAATGTTCAGTCGTGGGGGTTCTCAAAAAGGTTTGGGAGCCAATGTCCTAGGTGTAAATGACATTCTTCTTTCAGATGAATAAAATCAGTTATATGAAAAAATTTCCTGGATTTTTCCAGCTTTATAATGGCAGTGAATGGCTGATTCATTTTTGAAGTCCATAAAAGTGCATCTATCCATCATAAAAGTACTCCAAGCGTTAATAAAGGCCTTATGAAGCGAAGTGGTGTGTTTTTGTAAGAAAAATATCCATATTTTAAACTGTCCACCGGAAGTTCGTTATTGTAGTCCAAAGATTTGCAAACTTCGCTTCAGAAGGCCTTTATTACCCCCAAACTAATATAACTCCGATTTTATTTGTCTGAAAGAAGAATGTCACATACACCTAGGATGACTTGAGAGGGTAAATAATTGATGGGCTAATTTTCACTTTTGGGTGAACTAATTTAAATATTTGTTTTGTATTAACATTTTGAATCCACATACATGCAATGTAAATATCATTACACCTTTGAGTCTTTACATGCATGTGCATACACTGATGTGAATAATGTGCAAACTATTCATAATACACAGTAACATACAGTAATAACATAACAATAATAACAGCTATGTAAAAAAAAAAAAAGCGACCACTTAACATTGAGAAATGTTAGTCTGCGATAGTCTGTGTTGCCGGTGTTACCGGTGTTCAGACACAACATCACTTGCCAACCGCAGCACCGCCCGCTTCGTCGGTTTAGGTTTAGAATTAGCGATCTAAAAGCCCCCGCCGGTGATACCGGTATGGTGTTGTCACATGTCGTTTAACCGGTGGGAAAATCTCCTCACCGTGACATCCCTAATAAGTGCTATAAAACAATTAATCGCATCCAAAATAAAAGTTTTTTGTTTAAATAATATATGTGTGTGTACTGTGTATAGTTAGTTTGTATATATAAATACACACACATGCATGTATTTATTTAATCATGTGTATTTACACACACATGATTTTTTTATTTATATTTATATATATATATATATAATATAAATGATACATACAGTATATACATGCAAATATTTCTTAAATATATACATGTATGTGTGTGTGTTCAAATTATACGTAATAATAATTGTACACAGTACACACATATATTATGTAAACACAAGCTTTTATTTTGTATCCGATTAATTGCGATTTATCGTTTGGCATATTGCAACGATTTCTGAAGTATCATGTGAAACTGAGTCTAATGGCTGTTTTTATTACATCTTTATTACATTTTACATTTACATTAAAATAGAACACAGTTCATTTAAATTGTAATAATCTTCATTAAATTAATGTTACTAATGTATTTTTCATGAAATAGTGTAGTTTTGGTTATTATAAGAGCATAATTCAGTCACAATTTGATGCCAGGACTGCAGAAAAACCTTGATAAATATGTAAATGCAGTTTCTTATGTTGGTGGTTTATTGGTTTGCATGTTAATCCTTTAAATGGGGTTTTTACAATGAGGTGGTTTTGCAAATGCATCAATTTGTTAATTGTATGTTAAAGCAGTCAATGTGTAATTTTAATGTTTTTACTTATCAATTTTCTTCATGTAAGGTTTCCTGTCGGATCCTTTGCCATTCAGAGCATCATCATGTCTGCAACCAGTCAGTTTTCCACAAAAACGCATCTCATGGAGGTCTGTTCATCCAAAAAAAAGATAATCATAACTTTGATCAGATGAAAAAAAGTGTTTTTGGACTAAATTGTTATTTTTCACCTTTCTCGTCCAGGCCCAGAACTTCTTTAGTTCTCTTGGGGCGAAAGGTTCTCAGATGAGGATCGTGCAGGAGGCCACTGAGACCATTAAGCAGAACATGCGATGGATGGAGAGTAACTTGGGCACGCTCCAGCACTGGTTGTAGTGCGAGGAGGAGACGGCTCCTCTCTTGTGCCTCTCACTCCCTCAGGTGATGTCACAGGGCACATGCAGGTGTGAGTGATATGACCGATATTACAGCCAGAGCCATAAATGTACAAACGTTAGGTCAAACTCAAGACAGAAGGGCAGATTAACTTGGATGTAAAGGGCCGTTTAAAAACATTTCTTTTCAGGGCGTCTTCTAGGGAATTTTCCCGAGTACTCCAGTGAGCTGTGACCTAGCCAGAAGCTTACTAGATATTTGCCTGAAAACATTTAGCCTTTAATACTAGCTTTGTAAATGAACAAGTCTGGATATTAAGTGTAAAGCAGATGCATTTTCTTCCTTCCTTCAAGTTCTGAGTGAAATGAAAGCGTAAAGTCAGCAGCATATGATTTCCTGTCATTTTAGTGTTGCTGCTTCAGAAAGGTTGATGTGTTTTCTTTTCCCCGACTCAGTATGTGTATGGCTCTGGCCTCCAGGACTATTTGCACTATTCAAAAATTCACCTTGCTCAGGGCAAATCTGGTTGTTGTTGAAATATCATGATGCACATAATCCCTTTTACTTTATGTCGGTGGCTACAGACCAAAACCTCCCACCAGTATCTCTTAAATATGCCCTTACTATCATGCATTGCCAAAACAAATTGTTGCGTAACGAAATACTGAAATCAGTGTCACAACAAGCCCCTTTCTTCTAAGTATAAAAGTTTTATTTATGTATGTGGCGGTGATCCTTTTAATTGTTTGCATAGTCTGCAATTCTTGTAATCCAGCACTGTGTAAATGTTATTGCCTGAGAAATGTTCCAACTTTCATCCTTTGCACAAGATGTATTTTGAAGTTTAATTTAGAGTTGAGTGTGTATATTATGTATTATTTGTGCAGGCTTGCATATAGGTAAAAGAGAGTTTGTTTGTCATTGGAAAGCTTTTCTGAAACATAGAAGTGTGTATTTTATTTTGGGGTTTGCCATGCACATTCTGACGACGCTGAAATATTTTACAGTTTTGTTGTTATATAAACAAGAGGCAAAGAAAATGTAATTTGTGGTTTTATCTATATGATTTAACTCAGAGATATATATTTGTTAGGAAGTTTGGAGAAGTCTTTGTGTACAGAGCTTTAGTTAAGGCTACAAGACAAAAAAAGGCCTCTAAAGTCACATCACTGATAGAGAGTTGTTACGTTTTTCACTCCTTGCTAATGTTCACAGGTTGCTACTGATTTTTACTCTTCAAGGATTGAATGTTTTTGTGTGTGATGTGTTTTCCTCACTGAATTTCTAGCTATTCAGGAATTGTTTTTTCAAATGCTTTTGCACATTTATTCACCTTTTTTTAAACTCATAATACAGGCCACAAATACACACACACAATTTTGCTTTAATGAACAAAACTTACTGGGATATTATAATAAATATATACGTGCATTTTTATTTATGCGTTTTAAATATCGTTTTAACTCCATACATAGATGTGCATAGCGTGAGTGTGAAAATCTGTGCTCACTGTGTCTAAAGCTCACGTTATACACTTCCAGGTTTTTGTTTATAGCTCAATGCTTTGACCTCATAAAATGTCAAATAAGACTGGTACATTGTAATACAGCTGGTACATTGTAATTATTTTGTATGTAGCAGTTGTAATTTTGCTCTTGATCATCCGATTTATTCATATATTTTTGGTGGTGTGAATGATAATCTTTAAAGAACGGACTGTGGCACCATTGTTACACTGTAATGTTCACTTCTAATGTCAGGTTGGAGCGTTACAGTTATCGATGAATGTATTCATGTTTGTTACTATGGATCTGTTTAAACACAAACAATTTGATTGTAATTCCCATGTATCTGTATTCATCTGGATTGCAATATGGTTAATTAAACAGAAAAATACAGATTATCTATCAGTTAAATCAGTTTTCTGGAATTATTTACTTTAGATGTCGCCGTTTCATCTGTCATAATTTAGGATTCATATAAACCTGTTGATTTCTGTGATGTTCCGCATGAGATGTTTTGCGTTTCTGGCTGCAATCCACAAAATAAGTATCCATGTAATAATCTTCCCCCCTGAAATGTGTCCCTGGCTGCTTTATAGAAATGCTATTTTTGCAAGATTCCTGTAACTGTTTTAAGGAGAAACATGCTTGCATATGAAACATTTTTTGTGTTAAATGACTTGAACAACTTCTAATGCCTAAAGAAAAAAAAAGATTTTTTGTTGAACAGGTTGCAGGGGAAATTGTCTTATTTTATGTTGTTAAACAGCTTTACACTGGGTTTGGATTTTAAGTTTTTAGGATGTTGCTTAATGAAAAACCACTGACCCATCTTTATAAAAGACAAAAAAGGAATAAAAACTTTTTGTGCACAAATTCCACAAGTTTTCTTTCTAGATATTCAGCAGATGGCACTGTTCTCTTGCTTTTTTCCCCAAACATTTAGGTGCAAGGATCAACGGAAACACATGATGTGAAATCTATATATATATATATATATATATATATATATATATATATATATATATATATATATATATATATATATATATATATATATATATATATATATTATAGTGGTACGATTTTTGTTGGAGCAGATGTTTGTTAAAGGGGTCCTATGATGCCCCTTTTTATGTAAAATAAGTCTCTGATGTCCCTAAAGTGTGTAAGTGATGTTTTAGCTTAACACAGCTTTTTTTATAACATTAAAATGGTCACTTTTTTAGGGTGAGCAAAAACGTGCTGTTTTTGTGTCCCTTTAAATCCCTTTCAAGAAGAGGGCAGAGTTTCAAGAGCTTGTGTTAGCAGCTCTGCAGACGTGCACTGAAAATGTCCGAAACTTTATGTTCTAACAGTCGGACTGATGATGGATTTACTCAAGAAGAAGTGACAACATGTAGAATGCAACAGGACATTTCCGAATGGTTAGTTGATGAATTTATGTGGATGATATGGGGTTCACTATCTTCAAGTCATTGATTAGCATATTCTGTCATGATAATCTATAAATGGCTCTTGTGGGAACTGTTGTAAAGTGCCTTCATAGCCAGAGAATATATGCTGAATGAAGGTATAGTTTAGTTTAACTATGGTTATAACTTACTGGTTTTACATTGCACGCTTTAGCAGAGCATAAGCAGCCATGTTTTTTTTTTTTTTTTTTGCCACCCATGTTAACAGATTAGAGCATTCGCACCGGTGCTTGCAGGAGGTGCTGCTCCCGCTCTCCATACGCACAGCTTCTGTGCCGCCACACTTGTGCGTGAAATGTGAAACCGTCGTTATGTTGTCATCTTACTTTTATGACATGCTACTGCAATGGTGTTCGGTAGGCCTACTGTTTTGCAATAAATGTATATTGATATATTGATATTGATGCGACAGCTTTAGCAGACTCCCAAATGTGCTCTACTACAACAATTCTTCTCAACATGGCCTCACCCCCTTTCTTGCGTGTTCCCGGGGGCAAGGTTGATGTACATTTTTGAATTAGTGATGTCACTAACCCCTGAAGAAGCTTGTTGTAGTCCCTACCAGCCATTTGTTGCAGTCCTTAAAAAGTATTTTCTCCCTTTGCTTTGAACTTTGAGCGTAATTTCTTGTTGTTGCAGATGTTTTTGCTCAGACTGTAACATTACACACTAACTACAGTTACAAAACAAAAAAAGTTAAATCATACTCAACCTACTCAATACATTCATACATCCACCACCCCTTTAAACAGTAAATCAAGCCTTCTTTGATTTGATTGGCTATCTCACTCATTCTGACAGTGGCGAGTGATGACCACTGAGGCAGACCAACCTAAAATTGTAACATTTTACTTTTGTCATCCTAGCACACAAACAGAGTGGTGCAATGGAGTAGCCTACAGCAGAGCAGCATCAAGAATATAAAGCAGTTCTGCAGAGAACAGTGATGTCATTGTCGTCCAGCTCAGTTCACTTCTCACCTATTAGTGTCTGTGCAGTCAAATCAATAATCTTGTTGAATATTAAATGTCCCCAACTAAGCAAGTCAGAGGTGACCATCCACCATCTGATCTGGATACAGACCAGATACGGCTAACTACGGTTACCTCAGGATAAACAGAAAGACTAAAATTAGCGTGGATCCCATTCTTATTACGATGTAATTTTTTATTTAACCTTTATTCATCCAGGTAAACCGTTTGAGAACCACTTCTCATTTACAAACATGACCAGGCCATTTTCCTTGTTCTGGTTGACCTAATTTTTACAGCTTAACAATCCTTGGGAAGGGAAAAGGATGTGAATTATAGAAATGTATATACCAGGTTAAAAAGATGTGTTTTTAGTCTATGATTTAAACTGACAGAGTGTGTCTGATTCCCAAGCAAGGCTAGGAGCCAATGCAGTGTTTACAGAACCAGTCTAATATGGTCATACTTCCTGGTTCTAAGAATTTGTCTGGACAAGCTGGAGTTCCCTTTCGTTCAGTCACTACGACGTAACGTTAGTGACTAACGAATGGGGGTTTCGCTTAGAAGCCTATCATCTTCGAGCTTAGAGAGAAAACGCCCAATGGCGTGCCAATGCCATGGGCATGCGGAATTTGCATAACGTAACTCCGCCTCACCGTGTGAGTATATAAGGAGGTACGTAGCAACATCGCATTATGTTTCTGCTTTCGGAGCCAAGAGGACCTACCTCTTCACTCCTACAGCCTTCTGAGACTCTGTCAGCTTCTTCGAGACGAGCAGCTTTCCGGTTGGTGTTGGTGTAACGGCGCGTTCCAGTGATCGCATACTTCCTGCCTGCTGATCTCTGCAGTGGTCTGTCGACAGCTGGTGTGTGTTTCCCTGGGCGCTTCGGCATCGACTGCGAGGCTTCCTCTCACAAAAAGAGCTTGCGCGTGGCACGTCTTTTTCAAGACGGTTCGCCCGTGCACTTCCGGGTGCGATCGATATCCATTGCTGTCTATGGGCACTTTCACTGCTCGATGTGTTTGGGCTTCAGCACGTTCGGGCAGTGTTTGTGGATGTGTCATGTTCCCACTGCGGGAATGTGACCATCGCGATGTTGTGGTCGAGACTCAGTGATCTGCCACACCCCAATCGAGTGCTGGACTGAAACAGCGGCCCGTCTCTGACGCCTCGTTCGTTCAGTTCACACTCCAGATAGCAGTGAGATTTAGATCGCCGCATCCCAAGGTGGGCTAGAGTCCTTTGAGGATGACGATTAGGCAGTGCTCCGCCTCCGGGTGTGTCAGCGCAGCCTGATCTGACCCAGAGTTGACAGCCATGTTATCTCGGGCAGCCGCGAGCCTCGGGCTGGTGTGGAACTCCGCCCTGTCACGAGTGCTCGTGGTTGCGCGATTGGTTTTTGGGGACGGCACCGACAGCAGTTGGGCCCCAATGCCTTTCGTCCCGAGGTGCATGAGGAGGTCACGCGGTCCGGGAGTCCCGTGCTTCCCGTGGCGCTCGGCCTCCTCCGCCTTCTCTGCCCTCGATGGGGCCGTGGCCTGGGTACACTGGGGTCCCCACTGTTGAGCACTCTGTTGCGCACTACGGTGTCCACAGAGTGCTTCGATGTGGCGTGGCTATCCTAAGCACCCTCCCAGAGCCTCAGGGCCCGTCTACTTGGTGGCGTGGTCCTGCAGAGCTACGGGCAGGCCGCCGCCCCTTTGCACATGCAGGTGGAGCCGACCCAGGGCTCTTCAATGAGCTGCGTGCCGCCACTGATCCCGCCCTCTGGGCGGTGAAGGTGGCCACACGCTCCTGGGCCGGGCGATGTCCACAGTTGTGGTCCGGGAGAAACACCTGGCCTTACCTGGTGATGTGGAGGTAGTTGAGTGAGCCACCTCCTCAACTCGCCCATATCCCAGGCTGGCCTCTTCGGGCGCGCTGCTGAGAACTGCGCCCAACGGTTCTCGGCCGCCGAGAGCAGACTGAGGCTGTAACACGTACTGCCCGGCGGCCAGCTGCTGCACCAGCCGCCGGCTCAGTCGCCTCAGTCCGCTCGCCGCCGGCGCCCTCCCCCTCCTACCCGGTCCCAGCAGCAGCCTTCACCGGGCCGTGTCATGGAGGAGGTTGCAGGATGACGCCCAGTTCGCTGCACAGCCTGACTAAACGCCAGGCTGGAGGTGGACAACTCAGAGATGGGTTCCAGTTCTTTCCAGGAGATGGTAGCAGGGCCTCTCCTTCCCGGTGGAGGGCCGGGGAAAATCCTTCGCTGCTGGCCTCCGGGCTGGTGGCGCTTGGAAGAACTGGTGTCCCCATCCCTGAGGACACAGAGACTGGTGATGGCAGTGTGCACCGCCCTCGGGCCGCGCCGCTCTCGTCCCCTCTCTCGCCAGCCTCTCAGAGCAGACTCCAGTGGAGCGCGTCCTTCCCTGGTCTCCTCTGTCAGGACGCAGCTGCTGGCTGTGCCCCCACACCGGGACGCAAGTCACGCTGCCTCGCTGCCCCACCCGGGGTACGTCTGTGGTTCGAGTGACCCCGTGGTCAGTTCCTGGGAGTCTGACTACAGCTTCCAGGACTGTTCGCAGGGCCGCAAAAACCATCAGGCTCGCCACGCGATTCATTCGCGCAGGCTCCTCCTCGCGGGAGTCCGCTCACCATGGTGGGGCCCAATGTCCCAGTCATGCGCCGGAGGTTGCCATCCTACTGGCGAAGGGTGCGATCGAGCCTGTCCTCCAGCCGAAATGAAGTCCGGGCCTCGGCCTTTACTTCATTGTACCCTAGAGAACCGGTGGGTTATGGCCAATCCTGGATCTGCCCGTCCTGAGCCGATCCTTACAGGCTTCCGTTCAGGATGTTGGCAGCGACGCCTTCTCGAATGCGTTCGTCCAGTTGATTGGTTGCAGCGATTGACCTGAAGAACGCCTACTTCTTTGTCTCCTACCTCGGCGCGGACCGTTCCTACAGGTCTGCTTCGAGGCGGACATTCAGTGCGCGTCCCTCCCATTCGGGCTAGCTCTGTCCTCGTGACTTCACGAAGTCTGTCGAGGCAGCCCTTGCGCCACTCAGGCAGCACGGGGTTCGCATCCTGAACTGCCTCGGCGACTGGCTCAGACTGAGTCACTCTCGAGAACAGGGTGCGAACACAGAGTTCTAGTGCTCCAGCACGTAGCCTGTCTGGGCCTTCAGGTCAACTGGGAGAAGAGCAACTCTGCTCCGTGCAGGGGATCTCTTTTCCCGGTATGGTTTTCAACTCGGTCGCCATGTGCGTACAGCTTACCAGCGAGCGCAGCGCGATCAATGCTGACTTGCCTCCGTTAATTAAGCAAGAGTGCGGTTCCACTGAAGTGTTTCAGAGGCTCCTGGGGCATATGGGCATCTGCGGCCGCGGTGACGCCGCTCGGATTGCTTCATATGAGACCGCTTTAGCATTGGCTTCGCGATCGGGTCCCGAGATGGGCATGGCAGTCTGGCGCTCGGGTCCAAGTGACTCAGGCATGCTTACAGACGCTCACCCCGTGGTAGAACCTCAGTTTCTACGGGCCGGGGTGCCCTTAGAACGAGTTTCCAGGCATGTTGTCGTATCGACGGATGCCTCTGCCACGGGTTGGGGTGCCATGTGCAATGGACAAGCAGCCGCGGGCTCCTGGACAGGACCCCACCGCCTCCTGCATGTCAATTGCCTTAAATTGCTGGCAGTACGGTTCGCCCTGCACCGCTTCCGAGCGTTGCTGAAGGGTCAACATGTGCTTGTCCGGACAGACAACACGGCCGTAGTAGCGTACATCAACCACCAGGGCGGTCACGCTCCGCCCGTATGTCTCAACTCGCCCGCCATCTCGGTTTATGGAGTCAGAAGCGCCTGGGGTCCCTTGCTGTCCATATTCTGGGAGTCCTGAACCTCGCAGCCGACGAGCTCTCGCGGTTTCAGCCTCTCCCGGGAGAATGGAGACTCCATCCCCAGTCGGTCCAGCTGATTTGGGAACAGTTCGGGGACGCGCAGGTAGATCTGTTGCCTCCCACGACTCTTCCCACTGCAGCCTGTTCTTTCCCTGTCCGAGGGCACGCTCACGGATGCACTGGCGCACAGCTGGCGCGGGGCCTACGCAGGTATCGTTTCCCCAGTGAGCCTACTCGCACAACTTTTGTGCAAGATCAGGGAGGACAAGGAGCAGGTCCTTGGTCGCCCCGTACTGGCACGGCCGGACCTGGGTCCCGAACTCGTACTCCTTGCGACAGCCCCTCCCTGGCCTATTCCTCTGAGACCTCCTCACTCCAGAGACGGGCACCCTTTGGCACCTGCGTCCCGATCGGTGGAGCCTCCACGTGTGGCTCCTGGATGAGACGCGGCAGGTTTGAGTGGCCTGCCACCTTCGGTGGTCGCCACCATCACTTCCGCTAGGGCAGAGTCCACTCGGCATGCCTATGCGTTGAAGTGGAACCTCTTCGTCACCTGGTGCTCTTCCCGCCAAGAAGACCCCTGGAAATGCCCGATCGGGTCTGTGCTCTCGTTCCTCCAAGAAGGGTTGGAGCGAAGGCTGTCTCCCTCCACCCTCAAAGTTTATGTGGCCGCTATATCTGCCCACCACGATCTCTTGGAGAACAGAAAGGTAAGTCAGCACGACCTGATCATCAGGTTCTGAGGGGCGAGGAGACTGAATCCTCCTCGCTCTCCTCTCGTTCCTCTTGGGACCTCTCAGTAGTTTTAAGATGCTCTGCAGAGGCCTCCCTTTGAGCCTTTGCGGTCGGCTGATATTAAGTTCCTGTCGATGAAGACGGCTCTGCTGACCGCATTGGCCTCCGTCAAGAGGGTCGGGGACCTGCAGGCATTTTCGGTTGACGAAGCGTGCCTGGAGTTCGGGCCGGCTAACTCTCACGTGATCCTGAGACCCCGGCCTGGATATGTGCCCAAGGTTCCCACCACTCCGTTCAGAGACCAGGTGGTGAACCTGCAAGCGCTGCCCATGGAGGGGGCAGACCCAGCCTTGGCACTGCTCTGTCCAGTACGCGCGCTCCGCGCCTACGTAGATGTGACACAGTGTTTCAGGACCTCAGACCAGCTCTTTGTCTGTTATGGTGGAGGCGGAAGGGAAGTGCTCTCTCAAAGCAAAGGCTGTCTCACTGGATAGTGGACACCATTGTTTTGGCTTACCAGCAGCAAGGTCGACCATGTCCCCTTGGGGTGCGGGCTCACTCCACTCGGAGTGTCGCCTCCTCTTGGGCTTTAGCGCATGGCGCCTCGCTAACAGACATCTGCAGAGCTGCAGGCTGGGCAACACCTAACACATTCGCCAGATTCTACAATCTCCGAGTGGAGCCAGTGTCCGACTATGTACTCGCCCCCCCGAGGGGCCGGTAATGGGCCAGGCTCAGGTGTCTTCGCTTGCTCGCCATTCCACTCCTCGGACTGGATCGTGCGATATTCCTCAGGTGAGCTCCCGAGAGCCCTGAGTTCCTCCAGCACTGCTTACGCCGATGCCTGTGTGTCTGCCCTCTAGCGAGCCCAGACCTCGTGTCCGGCCAGGTGCCCGTGTGCATGGTTCCCCTCCGGACCCCCACGTGTATTTCACTGTAAGCCTCCGCAGTGAGCGGGTTTCTTCCTTGGCATGTCCCGGCCATCCCTAGGGTTAAAAATCCACCTTCGGCTGGTGCCCTAGAGTTTTCCATATGCAACCCTTGCGGGTCATATGTGTACTCTTAAGTCCTCCCTACGGGTAGGCATCTTGGCATTTCCTCACTGGATATGCTTCCCAGTGTACCTTGGTATTCCTGTGATAAGTGGGAGTCCTTCGTCCGTACTAGTCTTACGACAGGAACTCGCGCTACGCGGGCACTGGAAGACAGCTGAGTGGCGGGATTAGATTGGACCCCATTCGTTAGTCACTAACGTTACGTCAGTAGTGACTGAACGAAGGGAACGCCTCGATTCGGATGTAACCCTCGTTCCCTGAGGAGGAACGGAGACGTAACGCCCCGCTACATCAGCTGTGCTACCTGGAACGCAGGAGTTCAGTCTTGGCTCCTCAAGCAGGTAACATAATGCGATGTTGCTACGTACCTCCTTATATACTCACACGGTGAGGCGGAGTTACGTATGCAAATTCCGCATGCCCATGGCATTGGCACGCCATTGGGCGTTTTCTCTAAGCTCGAAGATGATAGGCTTCTAAGCGAAACCCCCATTCGTTAGTCACTAACGTTACGTCTCCGTTCCCTCCTCAGGGAACGAGGGTTACATCCGTAACCGAGACGTTTGTTTATTAAGTGTGCAGGACAACCACCCTGTAGAACATTACAATAATCTAGCCTTGAGGTCATGAACGCATGAACTAACTTTTCTTCATTTGTCATTGAGAGCATATGTCGTACTTTAGATATATTTTTAAGATAACAAAAAAAGAAAAAAAAAGGTTTTGCAGATCTTAGAAATGTGTCTTTCAAATGAAAGATTGGTATTGGTGAATAGGGAGAGGATGAAGAAAATAGAAGGGGATGGTAGCCAGACTGATTTGGGCATCTGGTGTTGGCGGCCAGCAGACTAAGAGTGGGGGCAATGTAGGTCCAGTGATTAGGACCTCCCAACACAACCTGGAAGGGAAGAGAACAGGGGATAGTAAAGATGGTTGATGGATAAGAGAGGGTGGGGAAGGGAGTGTTTCGAGAGAATGAGATAAACAGTACGGTAAGGGGCGGCCCGATATAATAAGGTTTTGAGTAGTCAGGTGATTGCTTGAGGTGTGGCCCCTGAGGTTGATCTGGGCATCTGGTGTTGGTGGCCAGGAGACTCAGAGTGGGGGCATCGTCTCAGTTAAATGTAGGACGAGTGATTAGACCCCCGCAAGATTGGGAAGAGCTGAGGTAGGCTTGGCTTGACAGAGGTCATTGAGATTTTTACGGATGTAAGAGCGATATGCTTATGAAGATTCGGATTGATAGACAAATTGAAGGAAGAGGAAGTAAGGGCAAATTCTGAACATCGTAGGAAGCCGAAAGACATGAGGGGAACATAGGCTCTACATAGCTTGAGTGTAGAAAAGGGATGCAGAGGTTAAGTAGGTTGGTGGATAGTGGAAGGTGTTTGTGATGCCGTGATAACCTTTGAAACAGTCCCAGCCAGTTAAGTAAGCCTGAAAGTGGGCTCGAGGCATGGCAAGGCTTCTTGATAAGCATAAGTAAGGTTTATGATCTGCTGGTTAGTTAGTAAAAAAGTCTGATTCAGGAGCCAAGAGTCTAAACTTCCGAAATGGGAGTCGGCTATTACTCTGAGGTGTCTGGGTATGCGAGCAGATTGGCTCACAAGAATTGCATGATAACTGTGGAATGTGATCTGCCTGTGATTATGATTTCTGCTACTGCTCTGTTGTCTGAGTGGATGAGTATTAATTTACTAGACCATTAGTGCCCCCAAAGAATGGTGATTGTGATTATGGGGTGTATTCGTAAGAATTGAGGAGAACGTGCCTGACGTGCCATGAGTTGAGAGGACTGAACTCTGGGGCCATACGAAGGCAAAACAGCACACACCATAGTAAACACTGAAGCCTCTGGAGGGTGCTGCGTCATTGTATAGTTCAATGTCATTGGCATGAGTGATGTAGTTGTTGTAGAGAAAATTAATGCCATTCCAGGATGAGAAAGTGTTGCCAGAGATGCATTTCCATTTGCATGCATAATCTAACTCTGTCATAGAGTAACTCTGTAGAGCTGCTGTTTTCGACAGAATGTTGGACAAGAAGGGCTTTCCCTGAGGGTTTATCCTGATGCTGTAATTGAGGTGGCCTAGAAGTGCTAGTAATAATTATCTAATTTGCATTTATCTGTTAATAGAGAAGTTTTCTCCTGTAGTAGCAGAACGCAGAGTTCAGAGAAAATTTTGACGAGAGTGGAAACTTTGAAGGTGGTGCTAATGGAGATGTGACAATTAGAAGTCATTGAGTAGGTGGAGGACGCAAGGGAGTCTGTGATTGTTGATGGGAATCCAACATAGATCTTCTGAAAGGGAGTCAAAGATTTTGGGGCTGCTTCGGCGATGGAAGGTGAGGCATACGGCAAAGCATGCTCTTCCAGAGGACTCTAAAGAGGCACCGGAAATCTGGGTTGATGGGCAAGACTTTGCCTTTCTTCGCTGTGTGGAGAAGACAAGTCGATTATTCATCTCTTTTAAGAATAGATCAGTTGAAAATAGAAATGGAGGTTAAAGGATTCCAGACTGGCCTGTGTGTGGTAGAATACGCTGGATGAGGTATCTACACTGAAGAGTATCAGAGTAAACAGGAACTCTATTGCTGTGAACGGTAGCTAAATTTGTGAGTGTAGCTGCTGAGACAGGAGAAGTGTGATGGACGGCTGAAGCTGGCTGAGTAGGTGGCTCTGCTGTGGCTAAGAATATGGGATTTTGCTAGATGGTAGGATGTAAGGTGTTGGGCAGGGAGGGGTTGCAGTGGGGGATGGAGGAGGAAAAGGATACACCAGTTTAAAATAGAAATGGAGTCTGGATTGTCCCACACAAGGAAGAATTCCTTGGGGCAATGGAAAAGGTATCTGGACTGAAGAGTTAGTTGTTTTAAAAATATCAGAGTAAACGAGAGCCATATTGCTGTGAATGCTGAAGGAAGGGAAGAGGAATGGAAGTTGGGATGAAAGGATTTGTGTGAGTGGGGTTTTTGAGCAATTGTAAGTACAGAGAAGAAAAAGAATGATACAATTAATTGAAAAAGATCAGATGGCTGGATGAGCTAAGCTAGAAAATACCGTCCAGAATTTGCTAGCGTAGTGTTGCAAGAGATAGAAGAACATGATGGACTGCTGAAGCTAGCAGAGTAGGTGGCACAGCTGTAGCTAAGTATATGGTTGGTTTGTTGCTACATGGTATGATGTTAGGGCGTTGGTGGAGTGAATGGGAAAAGATAGACCATTCCCTGGATGGATGGATGGATGGATGGATGGATGGATGGATGGACGGACGGACGGACGGACGGACGGACGGATGGATGGATGAGTTGGAGAGTTTTCTTGGACAAGAATGGTCATGGGGCTGCAAGCATTGGAAAGTATTACTGTGATCAGAATGATGAGAGATGATCCTCGATAGGGTGAAATTGAAATGGAACAGATCGTCATCTGAATCAGGTGAGTTAATCTACTCTCTGAATCCGCAGTGAGTTAACTTTGAGAGAACGAGACAAACAGTACTGTAAGGGGGCAGCCCGATATAAGAAGGTTTAGAGAAGTCAGGTGATTGGTTGAGGCGTGGCCCTGCTCATGAACCTCAGTTAACTAGTTGTCTCCATTTACTATGCTTTTTGGAAAAGTTGAAGCTTTAATTCTCATTAATATAAACACTGTATCAAATAAATACCTTGTTTTTGTTCTCTTCTAAGAGAGTCGAGAAGTAAGCAGATCTAAAGGCCTTTCTGTATGCACTAACACTGTCCTTTCATTAAATGCGGAATACCTCTAGTTTTGTTTTCTTCCAGCTTCGCTCCATTTTTCAGGCTGCTCTCTTGAGGGCGCATGTGTTTGAAACTGATTAGGAATATAATTTATAAAACAATTGTTAGTGGTAGAAGTGATAGTTCTACCATAGTTGTAACAGGGAGTTGGTTTTTCAGCCAAGAGTATACATGAGACTAGATAATGATCTGAGATATCATCATTCTGCTGCAGAATTTCAACGGCATCAACATTGATTCCTTATGAAAATATATCTAAAGTATGCTTACAACAATGACTGGGTCCTGACACTTGTTATCTAACTCCAATAGAGTTTAGAATGTCTATAAATGCTCTAGCATAAAGCTTCAAAATAATTATATTTGAATCTACACCTCTTGAGTAATCCTGAAGATATTACAATGAATTACAGCAACACCTCCCCTTTTGCCGAGGCTCATGTTTATAACAGTATAGGCTAATCTTGGGGGGTAGACTCATTTAAAGTAATTTAATCATCTAGCTTTAGCCAGGTTTCTGTCAAACACGGCACATCTAGGTTACTATCAGTGATCATATCATTTACAAAAAGTGGTTTTGTAGAAAGGGATCTTATATTCAGCAAACCAATTTGTTAATCTGTATTTTGTCTGCTATTTTTACCCTTAAATGGGTTTGGGAGTTTTTAGTTTTTACTACTTCGGGAACAGATTTTAAATGATTAGGTGAAAGAGTCTCTATGGTTTAGCCAGTCTGTCTGCTTCCTGACCTGGGCCCCAGTTAGTCAAGTGCCAACTTTAAGACAATGCGCCATACTAGAGAGAAAGAGGGATGAAGGTCAGGTCTTCCCCAAACTTTTCTAATGGTGTATGAACTATAATAGTTCATATAATAGTCCTATAATATGCTGCGAACACCACTTAATGTATTCATCTATAATCTGCCTCTGTAATTTGTGTGAAAAGGAACAGAAGTTGTCAGCATTTCACTGAATCTAGTGTTCATTTCAGCTGGAAACTGCAACGTTTTGCAGAAATGGGTTACAAAATGTAATGACAGACCATATTTTATCATTACGGTTTCTGAAAAAGCAAATGTGTTCACAGAAATTTCTAGGTTGTACCTTAATCTGATGGAATGCAGAACATATTGTCTCCTTATCTTGTCAAAAGTAAGAACTGTCAAGCAAAGATAAAGAACAGCAATGTTTCCAGGTATTGTTCTTTAAAAAGGAGATATATGTTGCATATAGAAATACTAATTGCACAATACTAATATACATTGCCATTTTTTTATTTTTCTTATGCTAAAGAGAGGTTTTGGAACACTGTGCTATGAAGTGACCTTATTTAGGGTCAAATAAGTGTTGCATAAGAGCCTTGTATGAGATATTTGGTGCTAACTCATGCTGGAGATTTTAATCTTCAGATGGGTACTGTTATCTGATGTTAAAGCTTTTCTAATAAGAGGTGATCTGTTGGCGCCACACAATGAACATCACATGATAGATTGTTAGTGCGGTTTGCAGGCTGGGAGTTCAGCATCAGGACATGAGTTCTAGGCTACAGTGACTCAGACTTTGAAGGGCACAGGAAATAATAGAATAAAAAGAAAAAAAAGACTAGAAAGACTAATTGAATTATATATATACCCTTTTTATCATCTGCAGTAATGCACTCAGCTTTAGACCTTACATCTCTTCTAAAGTTCGGTAACACTTTATTTTAAAGTGCACCTATTATGCAAAATTCACTTTATTTGAACATAAATGTGTGTTGGCAGTGTGTATACACAACCACACTATAATGGTAAAAAAAAAAAAAAATTAATCCCCATAAATCATAAGCTATGTCTCAGAACAAGCTGTTTGCAGATTCTGGAAAATGTGACGTCACATTTCACAGGCCCCGCCCACGAGCGAAGGCCCCACTCCCGTATTAGCGTAGTAGACCCTGCCCTCAGAGAGCAGTACAGTCGGCCATGTTTATCTCCTTGCCAGAGTATTAACAGCAGTATTCAAGTAAGAAATGTGTTCTTAATAAAGCTACTAGAGTTATTCAGTCAAGAGCAGTGAGTCATTTTCAGTTTTTCTTATGTTGTTTGATTCATATTAACAGCAGCTATATATACCGACGGCGATGTCAGCCATGTAAGGCACCATCCAACTCGTCGGGAGCAGCTGGGGTTAGGTGCAGTGCTTGAAGTGGAAAAAAGTGTCCAAAGGGGGCGGGGCTTTGTTAGGGTCGTGGTTATGGGGGATTGTTTAGTCAATTCAAGAAGGTCCATATTTTAAAGCTCTTTTTAACTTGTAGCCTTAAAACTAACATAAAGTTCTTGTAATTGTTTAATTATAGCATTTGTTACAATAAGGGCTTATTTACAAAGCGAGATCATTGCCAGCTCCTCATTACCATGCAGGCCAATGTTAATTTTTTCTAATCAAATAGCAACACAGCTAGAAACTCTTTTCATCAGTCATTTTATTGGCAGTTTTAGCTCATATTCGACTTTCTCCGTAGTGTTTTCCTACATTCTCAATACAATTCAAATGGGACACATTTTATCATCAGCGTCACGTACAAACGGCTCATGCCAATCTTTGTTTATAGCCTACTCGACAGAGTGTGTGTCGAGAGTCCAAGACCCCATTTCGCTTGACGTTGTGCCAAGTGGACGAGGCGCGGACGCAGTCAGTGGATGCACCCTGCAGAGCCAGGCGAAAGTATAAACAAGGCACTACGCACCTACAGTAATTTGCACGGCACTTAATTAAACAATTGGCCGTCCGTTATAAAGACGAGAAGTAGCGGTACACTAGAAAAGATGCAGGTAAGGATTAAAACAGATGTGCAAATGAGCGTACCGGTACGCTAAAAGCACATTCTGGGCACACGGAGAGGTGGCAGTATGCTCAAGAGCTATATTTGGAAGTGGCGGTACTGATTACCGGCGCATACCGGCCCACTTAAAGCACTGGTTATGTGTCTTGCTTATGGACACCTCGACACTTGGTCAGGTGGAACCGGATTGAACCACCAACCTTCCGGATTGTAGACAACCTACATGACCTATTGAGCCACTGCTTACACTGCTTTCACATTAATAATGTTACAGAGATCTAATATTTTCTGATTTCTGTAACTTACTTGCTGCATACGTGCACATACATACAGGTCCTTCTCAAAAAATGTGCATATTGTGATACAAGTTCATTATTTTCCATAATGTAATGATAAAATTAAAATTTCATATATTTTAGATTCATTGCACACCAACTGAAATATTTCAGGTCTTTTATTGTTTTAATACTGATGATTTTGGCATACAGCTCATGAAAACCCAAAATTCCTATCTCAAAAAATTAACATATTTCATCCGACCAATAAAAGAAAAGAGTTTTTAATACAAAAAAGTCAACCTTCAAATAATTATGTTCAGTTATGCACTCAATACTTGTTCGGGAATCCTTTTGCAGAAATGACTGCTTCAATGCGGCGTGGCATGGAGGCAATCAGCCTGTGGCACTGCTGAGGTGTTATGGAGGCCCAGGATGCTTCGATAGCGGCCTTAAGATCATCCAGAGTGTTGGGTCTTGCGTCTCTCAACTTTCTCTTCACAAAATCCCACAGATTCTCTATGGGGTTCAGGTCAGGAGAGTTGGCAGGCCAATTGAGCACAGTAATACCATGGTCAGTAAACCATTTACCAGTGGTTTAGGCACTGTGAGCAGATGCCAGGTCGTGCTGAAAAACAAAATCTTCATCTCCATAAAGCTTTTCAGCAGATGGAAGCATGAAGTGCTCCAAAATCTCCTGATAGCTAGCTGCATTGACCCTGCCCTTGATAAAACACAGTGGACCAACACCAGCAGCTGACATGGCACCCCAGACCATCACTGACTGTGGGTACTTAACACTGGACTTCAGACATTTTGGAATTTCCTTCTCCCCAGTTTTCCTCCAGACTCTGGCACCTTGATTTCCGAATGACATGCAAAATTTGAGCGACAGTCCAGTGCTGCTACTCTGTAGCCCAGGTCAGGCGCTTCTGCCGCTGTTTCTGGTTCAAAAGTGGCTTGACCTGGGAAATGCGGCACCTGTAGCCCATTTCCTGCACACGCCTGTGCACGGTGGCTCTGGATGTTTCTACTCCAGACTCAGTCCACTGCTTCCCAGGTCCCCAACGTCTGGAATCGGTCCTTCTCCACAATCTTCCTCAGGGTCTGGTCACCTATTCGTTGTGCGGTGTTTTTGCCACACTTTTTCCTTCCCACAGACTTCCCACTGAGGTGCCTTGATACAGCACTCTGGGAACAGCCTATTCGTTCAGAAATGTCTTTCTGTGTCTTACCCTCTCGCTTGAGGGTGTCAATGATGGCCTTCTGGACAGCAGTCAGGTCAGCAGTCTTACCCATGATTGCGGTTTTGAGTAATGAACCAGGCTGGGAGTTTTTAAAAGCCTCAGGAATCTTTTGCAGGTGTTTAGAGTTAATTAGTTGATTCAGATGATTAGGTTAATAGCTCGTTTAGAGAACCTTTTCATGATATGCTAATTTTTTGAGGAATTTTGGGTTTTCATGAGCTGTATGCCAAAATCATCAGTATTAAAACAATAAAAGACCTGAAATATTTCAGTTGATGTGCAATGAATCTAAAATATATGAAAGTTTAATTTTATCATTACATTATGAAAATAATGAACTTTTATCACAATATGCTAATTTTTTGAGAAGGACCTGTAACTAAATCATTTCATGTGAACTTTGTGTGTTTCTGACATAACCTTGTGTGCATTTGCTGTTTAATCGCAATAACACATGAAAGATAACTAGTATAGTTTAATAGCCTACTCACAGATGCCAACATCCAGCTCTCTGTGTGCATGCGTCGGGTGCGTGTGCTCAAGTTGAGAGCGATAAGGCTTTAAAACACATGCAGATGATAATATTTCATGATGACGAAGAACTGCAATGTCAAAGGAGCATGTCTGCCATAGAGATGATCAAAAAGCAGATGTATCATGTTTCAGTTTTTATTTCCGTGTTCACGAGCTGTAATGGCTCTGCCCTCTGGGGCTGGGAGCAGCAGCTAATTTGCATTTAAAGGAGACGCACAAAACAGCTCATTCTTAAACCCCAAAATAGGCACTTTCAAAATGGTATATTAAATGATCTGTTAGGAATTTTGAGCTGAAACTTCACAGGCACACTCTGGAGACACCTGATACTTATATTACATCTTGTAAAAAGAGGCATAATAGGTGTAGTTCTCATAACAGTAAATTATGCATAATTACAAGTAACTAACCATAAACCAAATCCTAACCCTAACCGTAACTCCATAATAAGTACATAATAATTAATATCACTTATTTGAGTAAATACAATGTAACTACATCACCTTAAAATAAAGTGTAACCTAAAGTTATATTTATAAAACAACCAGGCATGCTGTTTAGGGGAACATTATGTATTGCACAACAGAAATGATGATGATCTTTAGAAAATTATTTGTATTATGTAATATAAACATCTTTGTTAATAATGACTTTAGATGATCCCCCTATTTCTCTTTTGGAAATGCCTTTATTCCAAAAGAGACAGTTTGATAACTTTCATGTAAAAAAATATGTTTATTAAAATTTATGAAAGTCAGGTTTAAAATAAGACACACAGCTGTTACAGATGATGAAAACATTGAAATAATACAGGCGTTCTCATAATACATTCTCATTCATCTCAGTTTTTTTTTTTTCAGCTCCATGCTTATGTACAGATGAAAATGAGTATGTATCTGGAAAATACAAGTTAATTGCACCAGCAAATAATTTAATGTCATGATGAAAAACAGCAAGTATTTGTCATACTTGTATCTGCCTGGAAGCTAAAACTTGACTAGCACATATATTAGACATATCATGAATCAGTTTTGACAGCTGTACGCCGCAACAAAATCTTTTTGCATTCTTATTGTGTAAGTGTTCTTTCTGTTGTTTTGACATTTCTACAGATTAGACGTCCTGTGACGTCTTGAGTATAATTTGTTAATGAATAATGTGCGCTTCTGCTGAGGGAAAAGTATCTGTCACTCTTTTTGAAACTGGCAAATTGAGTGGAATGTTTAAAAATAGAAAAATGCCTCTTAGCGATTTCTGTGTGGCATTTTCTTAAAGCAAATAAACATCATGTGAACCATTTAAAGGAACTTTATAATTGAGTTAAATCAAGTTCATTTGCCTCTGAATTCTAATTTGTTCTACTCTGTGTGGTTTCCTCTTGCTGAACTTCCACTGTGGAAACATCCAGATGCTCTTGATCTTTCTTTTCCATCGCAACTATTACATCCTCTTTCTTCAGCTGTGATTCTACATCTTTCACTAGCATCCCTTGTTTTTTCCTTTGTTTTTCGATTCTCTCCTCTTTCTTCATTTTCCAGAAGTATATCAGGTTTTTCTCGGGGTAAGTGACTTTAGCAAGGGGCAGTTTATGAATGTGTTTTGTCTCCGTAGTGATCAAAAGGAAAGTGAGGGCAGAAAGACAGAAGGGCCAGGTGCATGCTGGGAGTCCAAACTGTTGAAATACCATGTAAAACTATTTAAAATCACACAATTTTGTAAAAAATCTCTGTTTTGGGTTCATGATTCTTACTTACAGTAGACATCACATTTGCAATTGCTGAGCTGAGATATGCACAGAAGAATGCTGCAGGAAAACAAGGTTGTAATTTCAGTGATTTGTCCTTAACTATAGGATATTGTTGTTACATAATCAGGAAGGAAAGGAAATATCTCATATGAACCTACCACAGGCCACAGCCAGAAGATGTGTCTGCCATGTGAGAGCATAGAACATCCCACCAATGGCAATGCAGGCCAAAACACAGTTATAACCCCACAGGCCAAAGTAGATGTTCTGGAACGGTGCAGCAAGAGCAAGACCTGAAAGTTACGTTAAAGTTTCCCTTTAATCATCAATCTTAATATGTCTTAATGCTGATTATATTTATTATTAAATATTATAATACACTTGTGATCTCTTACCTGACACCATACCAACTGCTGATCCAATAGTTGCATGTGCTAATGTTATGGGTGAGGAGATGAACAAGGCCATCATAAATATCCCTCCTGTCCAAGCATTGTCACACCCATATACCTGTCCAATACCCACAGGTATTGAGCGGAAAAGCTGTAAAACAAAACAAACAAAAAAGATTATATTTAATATATATAATATTTTACTGCAGCAACAGCTATTTTCATTTTAAAATATATTAGAATAGAAAACAGTTATTTCAAATGTAATACAATTTCACAATATTAATGTTTTACTGTATTTTTCATCAAACAAATGCAGCCTCTGTAAGCTTAAGAGACTTCTTTCAAAAAACATTTCAAAATGATTTGCCTTTTAGAAGATAAGCCCTGCCTTAGGACTGACATAAAATTTGAACAGAAAATCTGGAATTTCCTGCTAGATTGAATTCCATAATGTCAGTTACAGTGTCTCATGATAAACCTGATCTCTTCAGTCTTCAATAATAATAATAATAATAATAATAATGAATTTTATTTGTAATGCACTTTACATTTCTGCAATCTCAAAGTGCTATAGAGCATCTAGAAGTACAATAAAAAAATAAGAAAAACTATTTAAAACTATTTAAGAAACTATTCAAGAACAACTATTTAAAACACATTCAGTGGAAAGCTTTAGTAAAAAGAAATGTTTTTAGGTTTCGTTTAAAAACATCTGTAGTCTGTGGGGCACTCAGGTAGTCTGGGAGGGTATTCCACAGCCTCGGAGCAGCCGATGAAAAGGCCCTACCGCCCATGCTGTAAAGTTTTGTTCTAGGAACTTGGATGGTGTTTGTGTTAGCAGAACGAAGTGTGCGTAGGGATGTTGGGTGGGTGAGAAGTTCCTGTAGGTAAAGGGGGGCATGTCCGTAAATACACTGGTGGGTGAGGAGGGAGACTTTATATTCCACTCTGAGCGGGACAGGGAGCCAGTGAAGAGATTTAAGGATGGGGGTGATGTGTTCATGCTTGCGCACCCTCATCTTCAGCGTCATGTGACATCAATCTAGAAGATTCCTAAACAGGACTGTTGCACAATCACCTTTTCCCTGTTCTGGAGGAGTGGCTGTTTATCAAGATGCAACTTTTGGAACAGTTTTCACTTCTTTGATGTTGGCATCATTTGCACTTGTTAGCTCTTACCTTTGCATAATCCAGCTCAGACCATGTCATGTTATGCAAGGATGTGCGTGGCTGGATGAGAATCTGCGGGAAGTGATGATTGTAGTGGCCTGTAGCCACCATATGGAGGCACACCAGTATGTTAAAAGGCAGGGTGAAAACTGGAAGATCCCACCGACTGTTGATGGAAGCCAAGGCACTGGACACTATGGGACTGGAGAAAACAATTATATAATTCAGTTAGAGCTTAAACTGGCCATTGTCAACTGTTGGTTTGTGACCCAAATATCGGTCACTGGGTACAAAAAAAATAAAATAAAAAAACTCCCATTGTAAGGGTGTGTGTCCAATTAGATTCAAGTGTGGAAGCTGAGCAGATGGCTAATTTGGATGACACTTTCTGTGCATTGCCCTCATCCTCAAAAATGAAGAAAACTATGTAGAGTAAAATAGATATCAATAAACTGTTTGTTTTAATTACGTTTTGGTTTACTTTTGTATGATAAATCTGTTTGGTATTGTGTTGGATCACCACTAGCTATCTAAAGTAAAAAGCAAAATTGGTTGAGAACCACTGGTCTAGACTAGCAAAAGATTTTAATGTAAGTTATCACTGACCTATGACATTATGCTCTGTGTAAAATACCAACCAGCATGAATAACTATTATATAAGTACAATCAGATAAGTCTTTTTGTACTTACATAATCCTACGCAGAAAAAAAAAATCTTTAAATGTTTGAGTGTTTCCTTATTTGAACATTCTGTTACCATGTACCTCAATGACAGTCTTTGACTGATGGAAAATTCCAGTTGCGTGTGTTGCAGTTATCTGCCTTTGAAGAATCAAAATTCTGTGCATTTTAGTCCTTCCTGGAATGTCTGCTGGAATACATGACTTCTGAACATATTTAAAAAAAATACTAGACATCCTACACTTGCCAATTTGTGAATTGTTACAGAGAAAAACTGCGTCATACACTAAACGACTGAGGTTAGCAGACTAACTATGTTCTAAACTCGGCTCAAATTATCAAAATATTTTAATATCCACTGACTTGGTGGAATCAGTCAGTGCTTATGCACTGCATTGTTTTTGCCTACCGAATTTCTGCATACTGGATCTGACTGCAAATCAGGGAGTGGGTAGAGGGGGATATGTGCAATAGTTGTGTAGTGTATTCCAGCCTTTAGTTGTTTTCATTTTTTTTTCAAATCCAAATCATCCATAAATAAACTCAAGAGATGAACTCACCATGCCATTGACATGAAGATGTTGGGAAGAAGCAGCCACCAGTACCAATCTCCTGCATTTGAAAAAACCGCCATAAGAAGACCAACCAAGATGCCGTTATATCCATACAGGCCGGCTGCGATAGCTCCTCTGAGGGAAATATAAAATAATGGATATAATTCTGAACTTATGCTCAAAAGTTTAGAGCATCAGAATGTAAATGCAGTCATCACTTAAATACCTGTTCTGACAGAGGATGAGTGCAGAAATTGTCGCAAACAAAGTGCCGACAAACCCATTGAGTGCCCACCATCTGTTCTGAAGGATCAGTCCAGCAAAGATGATCAGTCCACTTAGAGGGTTGTTCACAAACATCACCTGAGCTGCTCCACGCAGCACCCAGTCCAGAATCTGGAGCAAGATAAATTGCCCTGCACAGTGTAAATATGTGAGAGTACAGTGAGTATATAGAAAATCTCTGTAGAGGTTTGCATAGAAGTTGGAATAAAAACTGTATTTACATTATCCTTAAATAATCATTATATTGTCCTAGTCTTAAACATTTTCTTAAGTAATAAAATAATGACTTCTTTTTCTTTTTTGTATTTGTAGGTATTAAAGGTCATTAAAAAAAATTGGAGACGCACATAGTTTTTTTTTTTTTGTCTAGTAAGTGTGCTTTGTTTTTCAGTTGGGTGTGGATCACTTATTATCCAACTTCCTAAAGACAAAGTGTACGTATGTGGACTAAAAAAAGAAGTGAGTACATTAACTATGAGAACATCTAGCAGATTCCTAGAATGGTCAAACTGTTTTAGTACGACACAAAATGTTCCAATGTGACAGTTGTTCAGTCACTTTTATGGTGAATGAAATAGATATTTTAGTTAGGTTAGAACAAGAGTTTTCCCTGGTTGAATATGATTAACTCATTGATGATTATCAGAATTACTTTTGTGCAAAGAATCTCCTAACTAGTCACTTTCTGAATTAATGTTGTTGTTTTTCCTTCTTTCTAAATTTGGCTCCTTATTGAGAGCTAAACTAGCTTACTCTTGTACCTTTCATCCATTCACCGAACGAAGCCATGTCTCCAGTGATGTAAGAGAGCCATTGAGTGAGCTTTGCTTTAAACTTCTGATGTGAAATTGGCCTCTCGGGTCCCTGCGGCTGCTGTTTCTTTTGCTCTGTAGTTTCATGGACTGGATTTGCCATGAGTGGTTGCAGCTCCTGTAAATATGAACGGATTTCATTGTTATAATAATGATGTTGATGAAAAACAGGCATAGGATGTATATTCTTTGTTGAGGTTTGTTTACATTCTGGCTCGAGCATGACCGGATTTTCCATTACAAAAGACAAAAACAGGAAACATCTCACCTTTGTGTTTTGAGCACTGGAATACTGTGAAGTAGAAGTTCTGCAGAGATGTTGGCCAGCCTTCAAATAAATAATGAACTATTATTTAAGTATTTATTATTTCATTATTTTATAATTTTATAGATCATTCATTATTTTTACCGTCATAGTAAATTAGAGAGAGAGAGAGAGAGAGAGAGAGAGAGAGAGAGAGAGAGAGAGAGCATATCTACCTTAGTTAGTTGTGTTCCAGGCATATATGAAGCCAGTTCTAAAATCAATGAAGCCACAGCTCTGATGGTCCATAGAGCCACCGCTGATGGTTTTATAGTGCTGGGCTGCATGCGTTGCTCCACCTCTATTCATGTAGCGCTGATGCAAACGAGTGATAAAGCCTCCTCTCATTCCTTCTGCATTCTCTCTCTGGTCCTTGAGCAGGTTGCTTGAGCACGGTTCACTACTACCAATTTAGCATTTTCACTCTGAGTCTGATTAGCTGCTAAAAGCCATAAAAATAACACTTAATGGCTTATAAGAAATTCTGATTGTTGATACTTTTCTTATGCTATTACTGATTAACTAAAACAAACGCAGATTTTTCTCAATATTTATTAAGTAGAGCACATAGAACAAATATGGATTAACACATACTTGATGCAAATCATGGCTTGTTAATAAGCTCAGTTAGAAAAACAAAAGGACCTCTGTTGTTCAGGCCACTTGCTGTTCTGTTCATTGGCTGTTCAAGTGCATTTGCAAGACATAAATGAGTCAAACAGGAGACCTGCAGCTCAGCTCTCTTCATGTTGGAGGTATACTAGTACTACCATTCAAAATAAAGATTTTTTTAAATTCACTTATTCTCACCAAGGCGGCATATATTTGATTAAAAAAATGGTACAAACAGTAAAACTACAATTTAAAATAACTGTTTTCCACATGAATATATTTTAAAATGAAATTGATTAGGTAAGCCAGGCATCCACAATGACATCCACAATCCAGTGGGCCGTTCTCTGTATGGAGACAGCCTTCCCCTTCAGCTGACCTCTAGAGAAGGCAAAGAGCTGCTCAGATCTTCTAAAGCTCTGTATGCGGTCCAGGTATTTGTGCAAAGTGCGCACCAGGCACAACAGAGACATTTCTGGGTCTCCCTCGTCAGGAGGGATCACTTGCAAGGAGTTGATGGAACTTTGGGTACATAGCCAGGCAGGAGGGATTACTTGCAAGGAGTAGAAGGAAATCTTAGGATCATATGAGAGTCTGCTGGACCGAACTCTAGGCATGTCTTGCTGACGGAGAGGCTTATAGGTTCCCAACCCTATTCAACAAGGTGAGTGCAATCAGGAGGGCTGTCTTTATGGAGAGGGCACTGAGCTTAACTGATTATAAGGGCTCAAGCGGATCTCTCTGTAGAGCATGTTTGACAAAGAAGCGATCCCAAGGGGGGATGATGCATAGTTTTGGGGAATTTAACCACTGTGCACCTCTCAGGAACCAAATATTTAGGTTGTGCTTTACCCTAGACTTGCCACCCTCAGTGGCAAGACAGAAGTAAAAAAAAGTAGACTTAAGCAACCACCGACAAAGCTTGAAGCATAATAAGTAAAGCTTTACTGAAAACTGAACGTATTTACAAATTTATATCCAACAAAAGAAAAAAACAAAAAGCTGAAAAGGGAACAAGAGTGTTGCCAACAAAATGAAACAAGGAAAACCAAAATGCCAACTATTAGTAAATTCAGCGTCTGAATCTGCCTACTCTAACTGGAACAAAAAATAAAAAATTGGTGGCCTCGTTCAGGGAATACCACAGAAAACAGTGGGAGGATTCCTGGGAAGCAAACAGGTCTACCTGTGTTTCTCCAAATCGACTCCAGATCAGCTGGATAACCCGGGGTTTGAGTCTCCACTCTCCGCAAAGTGTAACCTGTGAGTCTGATGTGCAATTGAGATTGCCCAGGATCTGAATGGCTCGTGACAACTTCAGTTGCTGCTGACTCCAGAAGATTAGATAGTGGGTGATTTGTGACATGCACTGAGAGCAGATACTGCCCTGGGGATGCCACTGCCACCTTGTTGTTCGTCCGGACCAACACGTGCTTGTCCTGGATCAACAGCAAAAACCTCCTCAGGGCTAGCAGCACAGCAAACAACTCAAGGCAGTTGTGGCCCCGTCCAGGATCCCAGGGCTGCACGCCTGTTGCATACAGGAAGTGACTGTTGTAACAACAACACATCTGGGCACTTGTTCTAAGGGAACTCCTGCCTGTAGAAACGCAAGGTCCGACCAAGGGTTGAAAGTGCAATAACAAATCGGCATGATGGTCACGTAATGTGTGTCTCTTCCTCGTGGCCAAGGTCATTTGCCCCAGGAGACTCTAAAAAAAATTCAGAAATGCAACTGTCTCGCGTTTGAAGAGATTCAAGCAGTTCAACACTTTCTGAGCACGTTCTTGTGAAAGATGTGTTGTCATTGCAATCAAGTCCTATTCCACACAGAGAAAAGAGACTCTGTACTGGGGACAGCTTGCTCTTTTCCCAGTTTATCCAAAGTCCCAGCCAGGCTAAGTGCTCAAGGACCAAGTCCCTGTGCACACACAACCTAACTAGTTTGCGGGCTAGGATTAGCCAGTCATTCAGGTAGTTAAGGATATGAATGCTCATTTCCCTTAATGCCTCTGCAACTTTTGTGAAGACCTGAGGAAACAAGGACAACTGAAAAGGGAGGACCTTGTATAGTGATATAGCCAATTTCTACAGACGCTTCATCCAGAATTACAGCTCCATCGCCAGTCCCCTCACCAGCCTTCTCCGCAACAAGCCCAAGTCTCTGTCCTGGACCCCATCCGCCACCCAAGCCTTCCAGACCCTGAAGGATGCCTTCACGACAGCTCCCCTCTTGGTCCATCCCGATCCCGAGATCCCATTCGTCGTTGAAGTGGATGCCTCCACCACCGGGGTGGGTGGGGTCCTATCTCAGCAGCAGGGGAACCCCAGCCGTCTCCATCCATGTGCCTTCTTCTCCCACAAGCTCAGCCCGGCGGAGAGCAACTACGACATCTGCAACCGAGAGCTCCTCGCCTGGAGGAGTGGAGGCACTGGTTAGACGGTGCCAAACATCCGTTCCTGGTCCTCAATGACAATAAAAACCTGGGGTATCTCCGCGCGGCAAGACGACTCAACCCCCGACAGGCTCGCTGGGCACTCTTCTTCACGAGGTTCGACTTTCACATTTCCGACTGGCCCGGGGCCAAGAACATCAAGGCGGATGCCCTTTCCCGCATCCAAGGCCCCGAGGAACGATCCAAAGAAGAAGAGGAACCCATTCTCCCCACGAAGCTCTTCCTCAGTCCCATCACATGGTCGGAAGAGACCTTGCCCTCTACCAATGTCTCCACCACCGTGCCGCCGGGCTGTCCTCCGGGCTTGCAGTACATCACACGAGCACAACGCATCCCTTTCATTCACTCCTCGCACACATCACTGGGCACTGGTCACCCTGGGGTCAATGAAACCCTCTCGCTGCTACGTCAGCGCTTCTGGTGGCCACACATGCCAGCTGATGTCAGAAGGTACGTGCGGGGATGCCGGGAATGCGCCATGGCTAAAAGCCCTCGACACCTGCCAGCCGGGAAACTCCTGCCTCTGCCCGTTCCCAACCGTCCGTGGTCACACCTAGGGGTAGACTTCATTCCAGACCTACCCAATTCAGAGAACTGTACCTGTATCCTCGTGGTGGTGGATCGCTTCTCGAAGTCCTGCCGACTACTCCCACTACGAGGACTACCCACAGCCCTGGAGACCGCGGAAGATCCAGGAAATTGTCCGTTTCCTCCGTACCTTGTGTCACGGCCACCAGGACTCTTGGAACCAGTTCCTTGGATGGGCCGAGTATGCACAGAACTCCCTTCGACAACCCACTACCGGCCTGACCCCGTTCCAGTGCGTACTCGGCTACCAGCCTCCCCTCTTTCCCTGGTCTGGTGAACCCAGACCAGGGAAAAGGACGTCGAGGGTCGGACGTCCGACCCTCCGACGTCCCTGCGGTGGATAACTGGTTCCGGGAGAGTGAGAGGGTCTGGGACTCAGCACACCATCAACTCCAACGGGCCCTCTGCAGACGCAGGTTGACAGCCGACCTTCACCCGCACCGACATTCCAGGTGGGGCAAAAGGTCTGGCTGTCCACCCGGGACATCAGACTGCGTCTGCAGTCTAAGAAGTTGAGTCCCAGGTTCATTGGCCCCTTCAACATCCTGCAGCAGATCAATCCGTGACGTACAAACTTGAATTACCCCCTCAGTACCGGATTCACCCCACTTTCCACGTGTCTCTCCTGAAACCTCACTACCCTTCTGTTTCTGTTTCCCCAGAGCCTGGCGTTACTCAGGAGCCTCCCCCTCCACTCCTCGTTGACGACGGCGCAGCATACCAGGTCCAGGACATCTTGGACTCCCGGCGCCGTGGTGGTCAACTTCAGTACCTCGTGGACTGGGAGGGGTACGGTCCAGAGGATGATCTTGGGTACCCAGGCATGACATCCTTGACCCGAATCTGCTGGAGACGTTCCACACTACCCGGCCTGATCGACCGGCACCTCTGGGAAGAGGTCGACCACCACGGCGTCGGGGTCCTCGGCCCTCAGGAGATGGCCGTGGAGGGGGGGGGTAATGTTACAAGCACGCCAGGCTCCACCCTCTCACAGCCACAACGATCCCTATCACCAGAATACTGAGCACACACACCTGCACGTCATCACCACAGCAATCACCACCTGCACTTAAGCCCCACGCTCACGCTCAGTCACTGTCCGGTATCGTTTGCACATGCTACACTTCATGCTTGCTTCCTCGGACTCACCTGATACCTACCTGATCTCCAACGTATCCTGAGTGTCTCCTCGTTTCGTCCTGTCTCCTGGTCCTCGTCTCCTTCGATCCATTGTCCCTGTGTTCTACATCCAGAAACGTATCGTATCACCAGCATATCCAGCATTCACCTGAAACACTCTCTCTGACTCTCACCGCACCTGCTCACATCCTGGTTCAGCAAATAAACTCTGCTTTCACCTGACTCTGTTATCCGTGTCACCTCTGTTTGTAAAACCAGTAGTGTACCTTTTTGATGTTTTTAATTTTTTTGATTATTTTCAGATAATGCTTTAACAGTGTTATAGATAGTGTTGTAGTCAAGACCACCTAATCCGAGACCAAGACAAGACCAAGAATCTGTGGGGTTGAGACCATGTCAAGACCAGGACCTGACCAGCACTCCTTAAATTCATTAATAACAAAATGTATCTTTGCGCAACAGAGGTGATACAGAAGATGCATCTGAATTGGTAAATTACAAATGCATAAATAATGTTGAGGATAATGTTTTAAAAATATTTATTGAATATTTGTTAAAGCAATATCATGTTTGCAGTCATGCATAATTAATTTCTGAAACTGCATATAAATTAAATTAGATAAGTTATTGATTGACTCAAGCAGTACGTTTTAGATCCAATCACATTAATGATGTTTATAAATAAATCAGGCAATGCACTGGTAATTTATTAATATCCCAGCAGTTGTGGTCTTGACCATTCTTGAAACAAAATCCTTTTAAAGTCTGAGGACAAGACAAGACCGAGTACAATTGTCGTCAAAAAATGGTCTTAAGAACAAGACCCGTCTTGAGTTCTACAACACTAATTATAGATGCGTTTTTTTAATGTTTAGGAGAACATTGAGAATGTTAGGATTGACAATGTTCTAACAATGTAGCATTGTAGTGAATGTTATCCTACCTTTTAGGAGAACATTCTAAGAACAAACATAAAACTTCCTGCGGAAAACATTACTAGAACATGGCATGATAATGTTCTCAGAACATTTTTAGAGCAAAACAATTCTAGCTTGGTTGCAGACTCTGCTTTTGCTGTGTGTTCATTTAGGCATGGCTTTGTAGAGTGCTCTGAATGGAAGGTGGGATCTTATGCTTTCAAAGCCAGCTTCCTATTGCTAGCCTCTCCGAAAGTGGCTACCCTAAACCTTTAAATACTTGGGAACTTGGAAAAAAAAAATTTTTAATGGCCTGAAAGGTTTAATACCATACACAGTTTTTGTATTTAAAATTAGAGAAAGCTAAGCTTCATATAGTGTTTATTCTCATGACAAACATCTTATTTCCTACTACATTTACTACTCATATTATTTGCCATTCAACTGGATTTTTTTAACAGTTAAAGGGTTAGTTTACCCAAAAATGAAAACTATGTCATTAATGACTCACCCTCATGTCGTTCCACACCCGTAAGACCTCCGTTCATCTTCGGGAACACAGTTTAAGATATTTTATATTTAGTCAGAGAACCTTCTGTCCCTCCATTGAAAATCTATGTACGGTATACTGTCCATGTCCAGAAACGTAATAAAAACATCATCAAAGTAGTCCATGTGACATCAGTGGGTTAGTTAGCATTTTTTGAAGAATCGAAAAAACATTTTCGTCCAAAAATAACAAAAACTGCGACTTTATTCAGCATTGTCTTCTCTTCCGGGTCTGTTTTTAATCCGTGTTCACGACTCCGCAGTGACGCTGCTGACATGTTATCTGGTGCGCCCGAGCTTCGTTTATAGTCTGAGGGAGACGCACACTATAAACAAAACAACCTTTGCAAACATGTCTAAGGATTTCGATACAGAGGAGGACTTGCATTTTTTTGCTCAGCCATATTTATTTGAACCCGAATACTCGGGCGCACAAGATAACACATCAGCACCATCTTACGTCAGCAGCGTCACTGCGGAGTCGTGAACGTGGATTGACAACAGACCCGGAAGAGAAGACAATGCTGAATAAAGTCGTAGTTTTTGTTATTTTTGGACCAAAATGTATTTTCGATGCTTCAAAAAATTCTAACCTGCCACGGCAGCAAATTCAGCAACTTTTAGATCTTGTGGTCAGACTTTGTCAAGACAAACCCGAGGGAGCTTAGCCCCGAAATTCAGCTGAAATTCGCTCTTCTCTTTCTCTTTTCTCTGCTATAGTAGCTGTTGATTATGTTTCGCGTGTTGCGTCTTTATTGAGTAGGTCATCCAGTAACAGAAATTTGTGATTTACACCAATAATGTGATGCAGGCAATTAACCCTGCATGTAGGGTAAATGTGGTAAAATACGTAAGGGTTAATGTACATCCACCCTGTTGTTATCACAGAATAAACCCCGACAGAGTGATCAGGACCACAACGCGAAGCTCCTCACGGCTCCGATGGTTTAATAGAGGCCTTCTGATTCGAATCGATGCGTTTGTGTGAGAAAAATATACCTATTTAAAACTTTATAAAGTAAACCCTTGAAGTCTTCCATTGTAACCCATGGCGGTTAAGTGTTACAGCCACAAGATGGGGCCAAACAGTCAACGACAGTATTAAGCAAGTAGTACTGGTCGAGATAACTTGTAGTACTCGGATGAGCGGTGTGTTATTCATTTTGGCGGTTGTTATCTGGGAATAACATACCGCTGGAATGCGCGATTGACCAATCAGAATCAAATGTTCCACAGAGCCGTGAAATAAATTATGATAATATAAACTGCACATACATGCCAGTTAGTGTAGTGGGTTGATTCATGATAAGTTTGGGCATGAGAGGTTGCGGGTACACACAATAATTTCAAAATCGTATAAAATATCCACGGTTGGATTTAGTTTGCAATTTGGATTATATGTATTGGATCTCACGAGTCCTGATAAATGCAATTTCAACTATATTTCTGAAGTGCTTCTATTAAAAAAAAAACACCACTTTCTCACATAACGCAGTTAATCAGCCCCTGTATAGAGTGAATAATTGATTTCTTGAGCCATTGGTAAACCAAATCAGCACCATCACCACGGACAGCACCTGCTAACGTTGCACTTAGGAAGGTATACCGCCGCAGCCATGGTACGGCCGCGAAGATCCGCGACTATTACGCAGGAATGAGAAAGTAGCCATATAGGTGTAGAAAATCGCACACGGTCTTGGCACACGATGTTACTGTAGAAGAGTCAAGTTTTAAATAGGAAAAATATTGAAAGTGTCTTTGGTCATTTTTTGAATGAGATGCAAATGGACTGATTAGAATCAATGATGTATGCTAAGCTATGCTAAAAGTGCTACCGCCAGATACAAAGATCGGCTTTGTATCTGGACTCAAAAATGGTAAAACTCAACTATTTAACTCTAGTGGACTTGGAAAATGAGCCTATTTTCAAAAAAAAGTGGAGGGTTCCTTTAAGCAATCTCCTAAGGTATAGTTTGGGGAACACGCCTAGAAATGGTATACCTTTAGTTAAGTTATACCTTTAGAGTCTTCGTAGCGCGCTAAGAGACAACGTTATCAGGAAATGCAGCCCAGATCTGTCTTACAGTGGCTGGGCCAGACCTGGGCCACATAAAACAATACAAGTTGTTTTACAGGGTGTGGGCCACATCTGGGCCAGAGGAAATTGTTTGCGTCTGTTTTCAGTGTGTGGGCCAGTTTTGGGCCGGGGACCTAGCCAGAACTGTGCCAGAACTGAAGCAAGGGTGAGGTCCAGAGCTGGGCAGCCACATTTTGCTATCTGGGTAGCCTCTGTAAATTATGAAAATACCTTACGACCCCATGAGAAACAATTTCCATCAGAATAGGGCTTAATCCTTATTAAAGCTACAAAAGTTCTTTAGTCAAGAGCTGTGAGTATTTTTTTTTTCTCTGACCTTTATTCTTTTATTAACATTAATCACAGACTGCATTAGCGGCTGCAATCATTTTAAGACCTGCCGCTGCTGAGCCAAATAGTGCATCTCCAAAACAGCAAGTTTGTGGGGTGTAACCGTTATTCATGGGTTAGTAGGCTACCTACCAAAAGTGGTGCAATGAAAGGACAACCGGTCGGTCGTGGGTGCCCATGGCTCATTGATGCAGGCTAGCCTGTCTGGTCCAATCAGAGAGAAGAGTTCAAATTGCTGAAAAACTTACGGGCGATTCTAGGATTTTCATTTTAGGGGGGCTCAGCCCCCAGTGAGGGTATGAAAAAAATGGTGACACTTTATAGGGTCCAATTTCTACTATTTACTAGTAGCTTATTAGCATGCATATTAGGATATTGGCTGTTTATTTCTTATACTTATATAGCAAATATTAAGGCCTTATTCTGCATGACCATATTGTACATCCCTTAATCGTCCCCAGGAATGTAGGCAGGTTTATAATCACTGAGATCCCAAATGTGAGGTAGTTATGGGGGTTCGGGGGCATGCAACCCCAAGAAAATTTTGATTTCTATGATCTACATAAGTGCATTTTATGATGTTCTGAAGGTAAAAAAAATAGATACAATAGCTTGAAACCCATGTCAATGAACAGATATGATTTTCGTCAGTAAAGAAAGTAATTATATGGTTAACTGATATTTATGTTTTATGAATCATTTTCTACCAGGAAAAACTAGGTTACAAAGTTTATTAAATTAATTCACCATATGCACATATATGCACCATATGCACATATGGGCCTATTTTCAATTCAAAATGGCGAAATTAGACAAAAGTTTATTCATTTGCCTTAATATTTTTGTAATTTGTTTCAACATTTCTGACTTGCAACAGCTGTCAAATATAAAATGGTTAGTTTGGCTATTTTTTATAGTCTGGTTTTGCTACATACTATGGAATGTCAGGGCTGCCAATATTACAAATAAATAAATATAAAAATAAATATACAAAGAAATGTAAAAGAGCAAAAATAAATAAATAAATATACATAGAAAAGCAAAAAAAACAAAAATTAATAATTATTTATACATTTATTTCCATATTTATTTATTTATTTCCATATATATTTATTTATTCTTTTATTTATTTATACATTTATTTATTTCTATTTTGATTTATTTCCACATTTATTCCTTTCTACATTTATTTGTTTCTATATTTATTTATTTATTTATTCATTTATTTCTTCCAACATTTATTCATGCGTAGGGTAATGAGGAGGGCGGGGTTTATCTCAGACATAGCAATCGAGCTCAGAGTAGGCGAGGGTGAAGCGTTGAGGCCACAGTGACACCTTGTGGTGTGGCCGAAATACAATAAGTACAGCCTCATGACGCTGATACCAGACCATTGCATTTTAATGTAACTTCCAAAAACTATACGTTAATCAAAATATACGGCATGACGGAATCAATGAAGTGATAATAAATAAAAATAAAAACAAAAAAAGAAAGTAGTGATTTCTAAATTTACTTTGCCTTGTATTTCATTGCAGACAATATGAACACAAAATATTTCATGTTTTGTCTCGTCAACTTCATGTCATTTGTAAATATGCATCCTTTCCTGTCTTTCAGACCTGCAACACATTTCAAAAAAAGTTGTGACAGGAGCAATTTAGGGCTAGTAATGAGGTAAAATGGTTAAATAATGATGTGATTTGAAACAGGTGATATCAACAGGTTATTGTAATTATGATTTGGTACAAAAGCAGCATCCAAGAAAGGTCTAATCCTTTAGGAGCAAAGATGGGCCGAGGATCGCCAGTTTGCCAACAAATACGTGAGAAAATTATTGAAATGTTTAAAAACAATGTTCCTCAAAGAAAGATAAGAAGAGATTCGCATATGGAGATGGTGGTCCAGTGGATTAAACCACTGACATGCAGAAGGTTGCTGGTTCGATCCCAGGTCACCACCAGTGTGTCCTTGAGCAAGGCACTTTACTCCACGTTGCTTCAGCGTGATTGTCCCTGTAATTAGTGCACTGTAAGTCGCTTTGGATAAACGCGTCTGCCAAATGCATAAATGCATATTTCACATTCAAATGTGCATAACATAATTAAAAGATTCAAGGAATCTGGTGGAATTTCAGTGCGTAAAGGACAAGGGCGCAAGCCTAAGCTGAACAACCGTGATCTCCGATCCCTCAGGCGGCACTGCATCAAGAATCGTCATTCATCTATAAGCGATATCACCACGTGGGCTCAGGACTACTTTGGCAAACCTTTGTCAAGTACCACAATACGTAGTTACATCCACAAATGCCAGTTAAAACTGTACTGTGCCAAAAGGAAGCCCTATGTTAACAGTGTCCAGAAGCGCCGTCGACTTCTCTGGGCTCGGAGGCATCTGGGATGGACCATCACACAGTGGAAACGTGTACTGTGGTTAGATGAATCAGTATTTCAGGTATTTTTTGGGAGGCCGTGTGGACGCCGTGTGTTCCGGAACAACGACGAAAAGGATCATCCAGACTGTTACCAGCAACAAGTCCAAAAGCCAGGGTCTGTCTTGGTATGGGGTTGTGTGCCCTTGGCAAAGGTAACTTGCACTTCTGTGAAGGCACCATTAATGCTGAAAAGTACATAGAGATTTTGGAGCATAATATGCTGCCTTCAAGAAGACATCTTTTCCAGGGACATCCATGCATATTTCAACAAGACAATGCAAAACCACATTCTGCACACATTACAAAGTCCTGGCTGCGGAGGAAGAGGGTACGGGTACTTGACTGGCCTGCCTGCAGTCCCGACCTGTCTCCAATAGAGAATGTGTGGCGCATTTTGAAGCGCAAAATGCGACAACTAAGACCCCGTACTGTTGCCCACCTTAAGATTTGTTTGCAGGAAGAATGGGACAAAGTTACACCTGAAACACTTCATCACTTGGTGTCTTCAGTCCCTAAACGTCTTTTAAGTGTTGTGAAAAGGAATGGCAACATTACAAAGTGGTAAATGCTTTACTGTCCCAACTTTTTTTCAAATGTGTTGCAGGTCTGAAAGACAGGAAAGGATGCATATTTACAAATGACATGAAGCTGACCAGACAAAACATGAAATATTTTTGTTCATACTGTCTGCAATGAAATACAAGTCAAAGTAAATTTAGAAATCACTTTCTTTTTTCTTTTCTTTTTCCATACTGTCCCAACTTTTTCTGATTTGCGGTTGTAGAAGAAGTGGCCCATTTACCTGTTGTTGTTTTTTTCTTCTGTTTTTATCCTCTATGTTCCCTGTTATTATGACTGAACAGTGGTAATGGTATAAAAAGAAACAAATTACTCACATAATGAGAGATCCTCAAGTGCCCTTGGCAATGTTTTTCTCTCTGGTATGAATCACAACTGTAATAAAAATTCACTGCAATTACTGTTGATTCTTGTACCTGTGGAAATGAGCACTGCCAGTATCCTATTTAAAAAGCAGACTGTCCACTGACTGGGTTTGCTCAGTTTTCAGTGCCAAATATTTGGTAGAATTAATGGTAAAGTTGCATTCATTTCCTCTTTCAAACAAGATGCACAGCTCCACCTTCAGGCAGGACAGATGATGACCAATATACCCATTGAACACAAGAGGGCAGAAGAGTTCCACATTAAATACTGTGATCATGCTTGTGAAGTATAATGTGTTTTCATGTCTAAAGATAAAGAACACAAAATGTTGTTTTAAAAAAGAACATTCATTTTATTACCATACCATTTGGAAGGAAATTAAAAAAAGATTGCACTTCTCTTTAAGTTTCTTCACTGACGGTTAATGCATTTCTTACATTTAAGCCAAAGAGTATTAAAACAGATTGTCCTGATTACAACTATCCATTCAATGAGTTACATATTAACTGACCTGTAGTCCAAGATCAGTCTCAGGAGAACAGCACTATAAGAGCATTCATCTCTCCATCTGTGTATTATTTTAATCCAACTAAAGTCAATTGAACTTGATACATCATGACACTCAATAACAGGAATGCAAGTTTTTATTTTTTAAGAGAGGGTTTGGCAGGCAACTTGATGAGATTTCCATATGGAACTCCAGCTTTAAGAGCAAATGCAATATTGTCCAAACAATCTGCAAACAATGGGAGATTGTGGTTAACCCATTAGTTAACTTAACTTACTCATCATTTACATTTATCATGCACTGGACTTCGACTATTCAAATCTTTCTCATGTCTGACTTATGCTGAAAAAAACAATAAATTGAAGAAAATGCCTGAATGCATTGTTTTTTCTCTTTTTTGTGCTCAAAACCATCACAGTTTACTGAATTGAAAACACATGTGGGGTAAACTGCTCTGCCTAATTTCTAACAGGCAATTTACGTATCATGAAATGAGGAAAACATGCGCTTCTTCCTAGTAGTCTATAATACTAAAGCAAATTTTGCCAACTGTCTTAAAATAACCAATAATTATTTTTGAGTAGGAAATGAGGTTATAAATTCTGCAGCTTTTTTGTCATGTCTGCAAAATGGAGCTGCACATCAAAATGTGAATTCCTCTAGTGTGAGTGCCAGCACGCTACTTTGCAGACGGTCAGACCACCTGCCCAAACAATTACGTATTGCCTGAAAGTAGTAGCCTATTTGATCTGCCAGTAGACCTGAGAATGAATAATCCTGTCTGGCTTTATTTGCATGTGCAAATTTCTGCCATTGCACTGAAATCTTTATAGTTTCTTGAAGGAACTAGCCCCTAACAATTCACAACCGGCACAGTACAGGTGAGTATGAACTCACGAGAAGATAAAAATGAAACAGACCTGAGGGAGAAATTCTGATGGAGCATGATGTTCTCATTTTGTTTTATTATAAAAGAACATGGTCGAATTTTCCTTGTAAAAACAAGTGAGATTCATGTAAAGTGATTCTGCACTATAAAACGCCTTTATCAAAAGTCCACGGTGGGAGCTAAATCTTCAAGATTTAGTTATAGGAAATACCTAAACGTGAGACTAAAGTTCTTTCAGGTCAAGTCCTGAAGACTACATAAACCACAGGTGACAGGTCACAAATCCCTGTAATTCATGCAATGGTCCTTCATACTATCATTGAAGGATCTGTCAAGTCATTAGTCAATGTCAAGCACGAGTGGAGCGACATCTACTCTCTCCCGTCTACAGCACTGTCCCTACATTCCATACACAATAGGTTGGCTATATATGGCCAACTACCTTACTCACACTAGGATGCAGACAGCCAAAGGAGCAGAAGTGGTTTCCAGATGTTGACACAGACAGACAGTAATTGGAGTTTGTGATGGCTTCCAGCTGCCATGGAACACAGCCAGTGAATTCTCCAAAGGGAGTGAATGTTCTGTGCCATAACTCACACAGCAAGGTTTACAATAATAATAATAACATACTTTGCCATCTTGTGGGGAAAACATGACATAGTGATTGCAATATTTTCTTTTTTTTCTATTCAGGTAAGATGCTCAGAGAAAGAGCTGGTAGTTCTGACCAGAACAATACCTATTTCAATAAAACATTTTTCATTCAATGATCCAGTTCAACCATACAATAAGCAACAATTACTTTAGATAAACATGACTTTTTTTTATTGCTGAAGTAAACGTGTTGAACTGAACAACTGAAACTTTACATTTGCCAAAAATATAACTTTTTTGCTGTTATTAGAAAAAAAAACAAGCAAGCCCAGCCCAGGTGAGAAAAAGTAACGCAAAAGTATCGTAACACATTACTTTCCATAAAAAGTAACTAAGTATTGTAATTACTTATAATATTCAACATGCATTCACAAAAGTTTACAAGTAAATGCTGAAATGAACAGCAGATATTTTCGAGATGCTATATTCAAATTTAATGTCATATATTTTGCTTATTAGTCCAATATTTGAAGTTGTTTAGGAAAAAACACCTACGAATGTTCTCTCCAGTGGTTTCTAAAAAGCATCTAGCATGACGCCTCTAAAAACACATCTGCTGTTTGCTTGTCAAAGTCACTATAAGCGACTATTTGTTTAAGATCCCCCAACGGTCACAATGCAAAAAATTCTCAACATCTACTAATACACAAAAGACAACAACAAGGTATGACAGTTGTATAGAGTATATGGAAATTGGCAGGTTTAATGTAGTTCATATGCAATATTTTGTCATGACTCCAAAACTGTTGGGCTACACAATACTCTGTCTGATTTTAACATCCAAGAACAGACCTGTCTGTAAGATCTGATGTGTTGCAAACATGTCCTGATTTTGGCGAGTTAGTTCCTGGGTCACCATCGAAAATTGTAATTCTATCCATATCCCTACCCTTAAACCTAACCCTACCCATAAATTATCCCTAAAATGAAAGGAAAATAACAGTGAATAACACTGATGTATAGAAGCACCTAGCCCTAGTTGTAAGCCTAAACTTAACATAAATTATCCTCAAATCTGATTGGTTGATTGGAATGTTGATCCAGGCACACTTATCAGGTTCTGCATGCTGACACACAAAAATAAAATGTGATCATCCTCATGTCATTTCAAGCGTGTCTTTGCAATGAGCACAACATTATAGTTTTATTAAAATTCAGGGTGAGTAAAAGATTTCAGTTTCATTCCAAACTTTTTTGGGGAAGTGTCAATTTAAGCAACAAAGATTATATGTTTATGCAGTGCATTACATTAAAATAAATGCTTAACATTCCTAAAATTTAACAAAACTAGTGTTACTAAATTTGAACATCTAATGCCAAATAAAATGGCACACAGCACAAAGGCTAATCAGATGTGTTATATTTTGTCATATTTCATGTTGACTCACTATAACATGTAAACCTGAAATGAATGAACACTTAAAGTACCATACACCTTCTAATCTGGCCTACTTTACTTTGCACTGAACACGGGGTCTTCACGATTAACTCTGTACCTCTGATTAATCACAAAACCCTGCGTTGTATCCTCACACTGGCAGTTTGAGGGGCAAATGGTTGAAAACCCTTAACATTGACACAGACCAGATGTTGGCAACATCCCCAGTTTTACTCTAAATGAAATGGCGGCAAAAAGCCAACAACCTGAGCCGCTTTCACTATGAAATTATATGTTTACAATAATGTGCTATTGCTGGGGCACAGGAGTGCAGTTTCTCAAGGAGCGGGAAAATGAAACCAGCTGTGAATAGTCAGGAACAGTTTGCGTATGAATAATAAAAAAAAAACTTCTGACGGGTAGACAGAAGACTCTTTTCATTAATGTGTCAAGTTTTGGATCTTTGGGTTTCAGGTTACATTTTTTATTGTATGTTTCAGTTAGTATTATTTTCCTTATGCACTTCCTCATGCCCAGTATTATTTAATGAAAAAACTGCAAAAACTGGGGTGAATGGGGCTCATTTTTGGAGTATTAAAAAAAGACAAGTTTACACATTAAAAGTTAGTAAGGACTTTTTGGTAACACTATATTTTACAGTTTCATTGTTACACGTTACATGTTACTAGTAATAACTATAAATTATTCATAAATACATGCAATTAACCCTAAACCAAACCAAACCCATAATACTACTCAGTACTTACATGTATAGTTATAATATGACAAAGACACCTTAAAATAAAGTAAACTCATTGGTTACACTTTATTTCGATAGTCCACTTCAGACTTTCTAATAAGTAATTTTGCAACTACATGTCAACTAACTTATTTATTTGCATCTACGTCAACAAACTCTCATTAGAGTATTAGTAGACTGGTAGGGTTAGGGTTCAGGTTAGTAGAATAAGTTGACAAGTACTTGCAAAGTTACTTATAGTCAGTAGAATGTCAGACATTAAGCAGACAGTCTACTAATACTCTGATGACTGGTAGTTGACATGTAGTTGCTCTCAAGATTATGTTCAGTTAGTTTCACTTTCATGCACTTTAAGTTTGTTTATCGTCTGTTTCCTGTTTCCTCAGTTCTAGTTTTCCCGCCAGTCATTTGTTACCATGGACATTCATTTAATTATCACAGCTGATCATTAGTGATTTCATTATCATTGAGTATTTAAGTTCTTCATTTCCTTTCTGTCTTGGTCCGGTATTGTTGGTGTTTGGTATGCACTCTGTCTCGAGTTGTTTGCTTTTGTTAATAAACCTCTAGCTATATAAAGTGTCTTGTAAATTCTCTAGTGGTTTTAGACATACATTTTTAAAAACATATTTTTATTAAGTCGAGGATTTGGATTTATCCTTAGACATTCTTAAAGAATACTTTTTGTCAAGGTTTAGATTTTTTTTATTTGAAATGTTGATTTGAAGTGTCAGTTTTTGCATTATTTTACAACAGTCAAACCTGAACACAGACGAGGACATTTTGTTACATAATCTAAATTCTGAATTATTGATTTTATTTCACACATTTGCAAAAAGTTGCTCTGTATTGCTCTGGTGTTAAAGTCGTGCTAGTTCATATATACACCAATCAGGCATAACATTATGACCACCTTCCTAATATTATGTTGGTCCCCCTTTTGCTAACACCCCACCTGCAGTTTTGGAGATGCTCTGACCGTCGTCTATAGCCATCACAATTTGGCCCTTGTCAAACTCGCTCATATCCTTACACTTGCCCATTTGTCCTGTTTCTAACACATCAACTTCAAGACCAAAATGTTCACTTGCTGCCTAATATATCCCCCCCACTAACAGGTGCCGTGATGAAGAGATAATCAGTGTTATTCATTTCACCTGTCATAATGTTATGCCTGATCGGTGTGGGGGGTGGGGGTAGGTGTCTAGTTTGCACTCTTGAAATTTTAGAGTGTCACCCCTTCATTGCTGTGCACTTTTTTCTGGATAGTGGCTGATTTGTGTTTTGTAACACTAAAAGAATCTCAGTTTTCATATTTTTATTCCCATATTTCCCATTAATGTCCTATGTCAGTCACTTTTGACTGCGAAGGAGCTTTTTTTTTCCAGACACCTTTAACATATCCAAATCATGTCCATGTTTTTTTGTGTTCACCTAATGTGACAAAAGTCACTAAGTGGCATCCCATTCTGATGAAGCAAAAAAAAGTTAATTTTCAAAACCTAAAATTTTTCAGTCATTTTTGACCGGAGAGGTCCAGAGGGATAAATAAAATGATGGAAAAGTTACATTACATTTTTAACATTATTCCACAAATTCTGTCGATTGAGTTTAACTTGTAATGATCCCAGGATATTCCTTCAATAGTGCTTCTGGTACCAAGTAAAAGAAGAGAGAAAAAAAGTACATGGAAAAAAAAACCTAGAGGGTTATATAATATATTTGCTCAAACAGCTCTTGAATCCAAAACAATAAAGAGAAGAGGAAAACACTGCCCTGAAGAGAAGAGAATAAAATAAAATCAACACTCATCACTGTGATGGAACCTAAGCAACATAAACAGTAACGTATTACCTTCTTCCATTTCTGACTTCAGTGGCATTACATAATGTCACAGTCATCCACCGTTTCAGATTCAATTAATTCTCCAGACAGACTAAGGGTCAGTTTGCCTTTTGCAGTCGGGTGTTAAGTGCCTTGCTCAGTGCTAGTGAACTCTCACCAGCTCTGCCGTGGCATCAGCCACTACTTCCTAGCATCGATCCTGTATATTTACACATTGTTATTATCATTTTATATGTGAGCTCATATGGAGTGTTCACTGCATAGTCATTCTAAAAACAAGTGAGACCCATGCAAATGTAAAAAGCTGCAAGAGTGAAGTGTTTCCCAAACAAAACAGACATGTGACTCTAACATAACAGTTATAATGTAGTTATAATGTTTTAAGCGCTGTGCCGTAGGAAAAATGTCCCACCTCGGCGTCTGAGGACCTAACCTTTCAGATCCTCTCTGTATGTTTGGAAAGAGAGAGCCGGAGAAGGAGACTTGCGTGCTTGCTCCGAGCCTTGAGTTAGCCTCACTAATTACTGCGAATAAAAGCGCCTTTTTACTAAACAGTAACCCGAGTGCTCTGCTGGGAGAGTTTTCCTGTAAGTAGCTCTCAGGAAGAGCAATCAAAGACATGGAGAAACAAGGGAAAAAAAGTTACAAGAAAGTAAATCTCAAGTTCAAGTCACTATGTCTTGCAGGAAAAATAGTATAAAGGAAAATAGTGAAAGTATGATTGATGGTTCCTTACATAAGCAGAGTGAGAAGATTTTTGAACAGTTTTGCAAATGTAAAAAAAAAATGAGAAAAAGTTTTATATTTGTAACTCAAATCACCTGGGGGACAATTTTTTCCTACCAGAGACCATGAACACTTATAACACATACAAATGGTTTTACAAATAATTTTTAACAAAATCCAGTTATCAGCATACTTATACATAATACACTTAAAATATACAGTCGGGCAAAAAAGTATTTAGTCAGCCACCAATTGTGCAAGTTCTCCCACGGTTTGCATCATAGGTACACTTCCAGAAAATCACATTGTCTGATTTTTTAAGAATTTTTTTGCAAATTATGGTGGAAATTAAGTACTGTATTTGGTCAACAACAAAAGTTAATCCAGGACCTTGAAATGCTTCTTACGAAACCACTCCTTCGTTGCCCAGGCGTTGTGTTTGGGATCATTGTCATGCTGAAAGACCCAGCCACGTTTCATCTTCAATGCCTTTGCTGATGGAAGGAGGTTTTTACTCAAAGTCTCACGATACATGGCCCATTCATTCTTTCCTTTCACATGGATCAGCCGTCCTGGTCCCTTTGCTGAAAAACAGCCCCAAAGCATGATGTTTCCACCCCCATGTTTCACAGTTGGTATGATGTTCTTTGGATGCAACTCAGCATTCTTTCTCCTCCAAACACGACAAGTTGAGTTATTACCAAAAAGTTCTATTATATGACATTCTCCCAATCCTCTTCTGGATCATCCAAATGCTCTCTAGCAAACTTCAGACGGCCCGGACATGTACTGGCTTAAGCAGGGGGACACTTCTGGCACTGCAGGATTTGAGTCCCTGGCAGCATAGTGTGTTACTGATGGTAGCCTTTGTTACTTTGGTCCCAGCTCTCTGTAGGTCATTCACTAGGTCCCCCCATGTGGTTGCGGGATTTTTGCTCACCGTTCTTGTGATCATTTTGACCCCACAGTGAGATCTTGCATGGTCGATCGAGGGAGATTATCATTGGTCTTGTATGTCTTCTATTTTCTAAAAAAATTCTCCCACAGTTGATTTCTTCACACCAAACTGCTTACTTATATCAGATTCAGTCCTCCCAGCCTGGTGCAGGTCTACAATTTTGTTTCTGGTGTCCTTTGACAGCTCTTTGGTCTTGGCCATAGTGGGGTTTGGAGTCTGACTGTTTGAGGTTGTGGATAGGCGTCTTTTATACTGATAATGAGTTCAAACAGGTGCCATTAATACAGGTAACGAGTGGAGGACAGAGGAGCCTCTTAAAGAATAAGTTACAGGTCTTTGAGAGCCAGAAAGCTTCCTTTTTTGTAGATGACCAAATACAGATTTTCCATGTGATTTTCTGGATTTTTTCTTCTCATTCTGCCTCTCATAGTTGAAGTGTACCTATGATGAAAATGACAGGCCTCTCTCATCTTTTTAAGTGGGAGAACTTGCACAATTGGTGGCTGACTAAATACTTTTTTTGCCCCAATGTATATATAAAAAAAATACTATTAATATGCTATTACTATTATTATGTATTGATAATTTAGCAGATACATATTTATTAATGGAATAATAATAATAATAATGATAATAATAATAATAATAATAATAACAATAATAATAATAACAATAATAATAATAATAATAATAATAATAATAATAATAATAATAATAATAATAATAATAATAATAATAATAAATTATTTAATATTCCATCATTGGGGGAATTAATTAATTTATTTTAATGGACAAAAATAAATATTTATAGAATTATGGATGCCTGAAATTTCTGCTTTTTTATATACTCAAAAAAATTTGCCCCATTCACCTTGATTGTTTTATTATTATTATTATTATTATTATTATTATTATTATTATTATTATTATTATTATTATTATTATTATTATTAAGCAAATTATGAGTCGAGGGGACCAGAAATGCTGTCATTTGAGCTTCACTTGTATTGAACCCAGGATATTCCTTTAAAAATGCTGGGCATGAAATTACAGATTTAAAAGAAAATAATAAGGAATGAAGAGTTGTGTAAAGTATTTGAGTGAATGTATTAGTTGAGTAGTAGGCCTACTTGAGTATCTTTTTTGGCTACTTTGTATAAAATATATTCGCTTTTACTCTCTACTTGACTACATTTTTGAATACGTATATGCACTCTACTCCAATACATTTGTAATGAGTAGCCTAGTGCAGTTTCTGGTTGCATTTTTCATGGCACCTTCCTTTTTCTACAGCAATTTATTTCTGCTTCAAGAAGTGAAACCGCCATCTACAGGTAATTGACGGTACTATAGCTTGTGTTTTGCCCTTATTACCCAAACTTGTCAACAAGGCTATTTTAATGGAATGTGAGCGCATTAGCTAATAACGTTAGTGGTGAATCACAGGTGTTTCATATATGAGATGAGAACATGCAGCTGGTGACGAGTCTGAAACCACCACGTCCAGTGCAAGTAGGCTTTGACTATTAAGTTTTACTTTATTTATTCGTTACATTGAAGGATATTGGTTTGCTTATGCACTTTTTTTTAGCACTTAGTCAACTCGAGTGTTTGTAGACTTTGTGTACGCCCTTTGAATCCACTCACTTCAATGCAACAAGCTCGTAATCACGACTTCGGAAGTGGGAAGTGTGACATTTCCGACAGCACGTGAAGCATTAAGCCCCCGTTTTCACAGACAAGGCTTAGTCCCAGCCTAAAATGCTTGTTTGAGCTGTTTTAACTGAAAACTACACTGAGATATCTTAAAATATGTCAGTGCCATTGTTTTGTCTCAAGATTCACACAAATAATGTATTTTTTAAGGCACTAAAGCTACTTAAAAGCACTAATTGAACTAAGGCATACTCCTGGGTTAATGTAAGCCCTGTCTGTTAAAGTGGGTTTAAAACTTTTACTAAAGTCGTGTTGGATTTGGTGATTTGTAACTTGTAATGGAGTCATATTTGCTTCAAGGTATCTGCATTTTTCTATTAATAAAATAAAACAGTTATTAGACTATCCTTTATATATCCTTATGAAACCATTCTTCATTGAAATTTTAAGCATTCATTCCTATAAATCAAGATTTCCCATGCAGGGGATAGAGAGACAGTATCATATTCTGACTCTGCTCTGACATGTAAATCAAAAATCCTGAGTGAGGGGGCTGCTGACGGGTTCTGGAGCGAGCGTGTTTTAAAACCCTCATCACGTAGTCCTCAAAACACTAACAGCTTCATTCGCTATCCAAATTGCTGCAAGTCAGGCTGTCACCGTAGCAACTGCAGCTGCTACCCTGCCAGTTGCCAATCATAAAGAATAGCATCCTTTGCGTCCTGCGACATATATGCACATTGTGAAGCGTAACCCAAATAGTAAGTGGTGCTTTGAGGAATAATAGTAAATGGGAGGGAGTCAAGAGAGGGGGGGTGCTACATTCAAGCTGAGGTAATTACAGGCAGATGGAGAGGAAGTGATTTGCTATAGAATATTTCTTCTTTCTTCAGGGATTTTCAGTCGGTTTGAGGCAATATGTGAATGCAGGAAAACCGTTTCTGTCCAAATTCTCAAATCTAAAGAAATGCACGCATTTCAAGCTGAAAAAAAAAAATACTAATGAGAGGCTATGGGTCACATTTAACAGTAAGCCAGTCTTTAACCATCCGCAGCTAAGAAGGATTATATATACAGAGCCACAATTGACTTTAATTATTCCATTATTTACAGATACTTCCTGACTATTTATTTCATAATGTAAAAAAATTCAATATATTTCAAATAATATGTTATTATATGTTGTAAACAGCGCATCTTAAGTAAATACAGTCCATTTTGTAATTATATTGAAATTTTGTTTAAACCTTGAAATGCCAAAATATTATAACATTGTGCTTAAAACAAAATGTGCATACTCAATACAAACAAAATGTGCTTAAAGAGGCACTTCAAAACACATTTTCAAATGTTTCAGGTAAATGCAAAATGTAATATATATATTGCATATTGTCCAATATAATTAAATATATTTAAAAATATATATATGAGGGAATGTAAATAACTAATAGTTATAGATCATATATTAACATCTTAAAGCAATATATTTTGGACATTTGATATTTTATAATACATTTAAAATACACATGTGAAAATATTAGTGCTGTCATATCGATTAATCGCGATTAATCGCATCTAACATCAAAGTGTGTATTTATATAATATGTTTGTGTTTATATATTATTAAATGTGTACATGTTATGTCTGTGTCTCTGTGTGTGGTTATACACAGACAAACACATTTATACACTATACTGTGTATACATACATATGTGTATATGTACACAAACACGCACAAACACACACAGATTTTTATTATGCAAGAAGATCAGTTGGGGCAAATCCTGAAGTCTAGATGGTTCCTAATAGCATACATTTTAGGCTAGCTGACATTTTGCAGCACGTCAATGTCAAGATGTTGACAGCAAGCAGATCCAGTGAAGTACAGTTAGGGGGAAAGCAGATGACATTGGCTTGTTTATTTTTCTCTTTTTATAGGTATGTCAAGCTCTAACTCACATAATTAGGGGTAACATGGCTAGCTGTGAGCGACGCAAAGCAGTTGTGCCGCAAATGAGTCACGCCAACATGATTCACACAAACAACCCTCGTTATCATCTGCACCCCATTACCTATAATAGCCAGACCCCTGTCATGTGTTTTCTATTTCAAAGCACAATTATGACTTTTCAACATTACAGTCTCAAAATTTCCGCACCACACATAATATTGACAAAATGTTGCGGCGTTGCAGACGTACACATCCACCAGCCTGACTTGAGACATTTTATTCAAGCCAAGTGGAGCACTGGAATATTTGGGCAGTTCACCCAGCTGCCATGGCAACAGGAATTTTTACAGAGGCACAGGCCTATGGTTAGATGCTTTTCACTTTGCCTTCACCAACCAACGGCTGGGATTTGGGCCAATCCGTTTATCTCTACGATGCAGAGTTGTAATAATGCAGTGAGAGGGACTGTATGAGGTGTAGAGCTTGATGAGCGGGGGTTCCCTCTCCTAAACTGCACACTGACACCAATTACAGGTATAGATTTGCTAGATTTTAAAGGTAAAAGCACAATCACTGAGGAAAACTAATCTGTGAAGCAAACAGCAAACATTCAGAAATCAATGCAGTTGCACTTAGGGTTGGGAACCGAGAACCGGTTCTTATGCAGAACCGATACTTATTTTTGAAAAATACCGGAATCGCGCAAAATTCCTGAGTTTCGGTTCCGAAAACGGTTCTGGTGCAATGTGTGTGCGAAGCGCTGGGAGCGTATCCTTTAATAGCGGGCGACAGCTAACCTCATCATGAGTCATGACTATTAATTACGTTGCCTGCCGCTTCCAGAAGTGCAAACAATTAACTAGTGGTGGGCCGTTATCGGCGTTAACGTGCTGCGTTAACGTGAGACTCTTATTGGGCGATAAAAAACATATCGCCGTTAATCTATTCTCAAAGTTGGGTTGGGAGCTGGGTCTATACTAGGCAAGCTATGATGACTTTCACAGTGATATTATAGCGCGGATGTATAGCTACCTAGCCGAATTGCACTGTAGGGGCGAGCGAGTCTTCGAACCTGCGTGTATGCTGTGAAATTACCACATCAAGCGTGAACGCTGTCTTCCGAACTCGGGCGCGCACCCGCGAACCGTTCTCGAGTCCTGATGAGCGTGACTGACATACTGCAAGCAGAGAGCTGTACATATAATTTCTGCTCGTCGTCAGCATTCTTTAGAGTATTTGCAGTACATCCGTGGCAGATAGACGCAAGTGCCATTACGTACTGAAGCTTTGGTAACAAAACTAACGGTTCAAAAACAAAAATATTAAAGTTAGGTGAACAACGCTATTCATTCTGCCACCTCCTCGCTCGACGTCGTTACCTAATGTAGTAAACAGCTGCTGCTTTGATAACGCAAAGCACCTCGGTTTCGGACCCGAAAATATAATATGAACACGGTCCAGGGAGCAATCGAACTCGGGTGTGAAAGCACCAGTCATTATTTGGGTAGCACACACATTCTGAATGCCCTCGGCAGAATTCAAATGAGCCATTTTAATCTAGATTAATGCTGAATTACCATTTATTATTTACAAGTTCACTGAATAACTGAATTTCTATTAAATTAATATACAAATAACTAATAAATATAACTAATATATATATAATATTTTTGCAAGAGTGCTTTTAATACTGTAATATATGTAGAGTACAGGACTTTTTGACCTGTAAATGAATCAGAGATCATGTAATAAACACAAAAGGATTGTTTGAGTTATGATTATGCCTTTTTCCTTTACCACTATTTGTTTAATAATTTTAATGGAACCGGAATCGGAACCGGAATCATTAGGCGGAATCGGAACCAGAACCGGAACCGGAAAATTTCTCACGATTCCCAACCCTAGTTGCACTACAGTTCGAACATTTGGGGTAATTACATTTTTTTTACGTTTTTAAAACACGTTTATGCTTTTCACACTTGAAATAGTTAAAGGGTTAGTTCAGCCAAAAATGAAAATTAGCCCATGATTTACGCACTCTCAAGTCATCCTAGGTGTATATGACATTCTTCTTTCAGTCGAATTAAAGTTGAGTTATATTAAAAAAGTCCTGGCTCTTCCAAGCTTTATAATGGCATTGAGTGTTGCCCTGTTTTTTAAATCCATAAAAGAGCATCTGTCCGTCAAATATCGTGCTCCACACGGCTCCGGGAGGTTAATGAATGCTTTTGGAAGTGAATTGATGCGTTTGTGTAAGAAAAATATCCATATTTAAAACTTTATTAAGTAAAGTATCGGCAGAGACTTGAGGGTGAGTAAATCATGGGCCAATTAATCCTGTGACATAAACTGACATTTCACACTGTACATTCCTAAACCCGGAGTAAACCTTATTATTTGCATATTTGCGGTAGTGCCATTGATTGGATCAATGCAGGACGTGACCTGTTTACATAAAAGCTCTTGCATTGCTCATAATCGTATTATATAGGCCTATTGCCGACTGTACAATAAAGTTTATGCTGAGTGGAGGTGAGAGCAAGTCCCTAATATCAAGTGTCAAGTAGGTCTCAAGTCATAGTGCACACAAAGCAAGTCAAGTCAAGTCACAGTTCCGCTGTTCCCAGAAGGAGGGAAACGAAGTACAGCACATGACTTTGGGATATCGCACTCTTGCGCCATCTGCTGAAGACAACTTCATTCACAACTGAAAGGCCAATGATGGCATAGCCAACCCTTGTATGCAATACGCTTATACGCTTGTATGCAATAGAAAATGCCTCCAAGATCTAATATTTAGATAGTGGTTTGGGTAGACGCTGTTTAGATAACGGTTTCCCACAAACCGGGTAAGCAAAGCATACAAAAAGTTGTTCAGAAGAACGCACAGTCTGCATCTGCTCTGTGTATCAGAGTCACCTGTTTTCTAGTCAATTGAGGGGTTTGACAGGTGGGCGGCTCGAACGAGACTGCACTATACACCCCTCACATGACTTTAGGTGTATACATCGTGTTCGGATGCAACCCCACGCTTGACCAATCGAACGCAAACTGGATGCACAAAGCATACACTGACAGCGCATGAAGATCACCAACGAGCTTCGCTAAGGACAGTGCCAGCAGCAGGGCTGTTTTATAAGACAGCATCTTTAGATCCAAGGATTCTAAAGGCAATGGCGGTTCACACATATCCTCTAGATAGAACATTAATCAGATCCCATGATGGCACCGCTGATTTTGTAACGGGCCTTATACGCCGTGCCTCTTTAAGGAACCGAATAACAAGCGAGTGTGCACTTTGCGTAGCACCATTCCTCATGACAGGCCAAAATGGCTGCCAAGTAAACTTTCAGCGTGGAATGGGAGCGACCTTCCTCAAATAATTTTTGCAGAAAACTGAACAATTCCCGCAATCAGCCATTGATATGGCGACAAAGATCTTCACCTGCACCACACTTCAAATATGCGGCACTTCAATGCATAAAGCCCCCTTGTCGACAGTGCCCTAGCACTCTGTACTGTGGCCACGACATTGATTGGGAGCCCTGCTGCCATCAGATTCTCCCTCTCAGCAGGTAGGCCCATAGAGACCACAGTTCTCTGTATAAGTTCCACTGGTGGAAACGCATACAATAGGGGTTTGAGTCATACTCAAAGTCATAGTTTGAGTCATAGTTTGCAGCCACACCGAGCACATGCTCAACTAACGCTACACGTCACTTGCGGGTTGAACAACAAAGCCGCCCGGCAGTTCACACACGTCCCGTTGGATAGAGCCAGATTGGTGTGTACAATCCCCAAACACATTGGGCAGTGCTTGTGAGTATCTTTTTCAGATAGTAAATAACCACATCATAGAACGGGGGAGAACCCTTGTTGGGTTTGGACATTTTGTTTGAGAAAAGCTTATTAGAGCTTTGTTGTCTTTCTGACTTTTAAAGTGTCCTTATTATGGTTTTACAAATATTCCCTTTCATGCAGTGTGTAATATAGCTGTTTGTTAATGTAAACATTCTGCAAAGTCAAAAGTGTACGATAAATAAAGTTATTGTCTCCCAAAAGAAAAAATCGACTCTGAACTGCCTAAACTTGTCGTTTGTAATTTAGATCCCACTGTGTTACGGTTCTGCATCACTAGATAATACATCAAAGATAAAACCTCAAAATAAGTACCGTATCACTGAGAAACGTCCTGCTCAAGCTGCGATAGAGGTTCAGTTTGAATAGCTAGTTCTTCCAATATTTCATCATCGGACTCACGCTCGGATTGATATGGTAATTGATGTCATCGTTACTGTCTTTACTGTGTGTACAAACACTGAGAGCTGAGGAAGCCTCTGTAGTTGAAGTTCAGTCATGGTAATGGGTGTTTATCTTCTGACAAACACTGTAAGCGGTAGACCAATCACAACAGACTGGCCAATCTGGCCAATCAGAGCAGAGTAGTCTAAAACAATGATTGAGTGCCTCATAGGAAAAATGTCAGCAGGACTCAATGTATAAATCATATATATATATATATATATATATATATATATATATATACAGGAGTGCAGAATTATTAGGCAAATGAGTATTTTGACCACATCATCCTCGTTATGCATGTTGTCTTACTCCAAGCTGTATAGGCTGGAAAGCCTACTACCAATTAAGCATATTAGGTGATGTGCATCTCTGTAATGAGAAGGGGTGTGGTCTAATGACATCAACACCCTATATCAGGTGTGAATAATTATTAGGCAACTTTCTTTCCTTTGGCAAAATGGGTCAAAAGAAGGACTTGACAGGCTCAGAAAAGTCAAAAATAGAGAGATATATTGCAGAGGATGCAGCAGTCTTAAAATAGCCAAGCTTCTGAAGCGTGATCATCGAACAATCAAGCGTTTCATCCAAAATAGTCAACAGGTTCGCAAGAAGCGTGTGGAAAAACCAAGGCGCAAAATAACTGCCCGTGAACTGAGAAAAGTCAAGCGTGCAGCTGCCAAGATGCCACTTGCCACCAGTTTGTCCATATTTCATGTCTTCCAGAAACTGGCAGTAGGACTGGGAGTTGAGCTTGACTCCATCCTCAACCGAAAAGGCCCCACAAGCTCATCTTTGGCCATGTCTCTGAGTATTGCACACCTTGTGCTTTTGGGCACTCAGTGATGTTGCAGCAGTGAAGAGCTGCAACATCACTGGAGTGCCCAAAAGCACAAGGTGTGCAATCTCAGAGACATGACAAAGATGAGCTTGTGATCCTACTGCCAGTTTCTGGAAGACACCTTCTTCAAGCAGTGGTACAGGAAGAAGTCTGCATCCTTCAAGAAAAACATGATTTTCATGCAGGACAATGCTCCATCACACGCGTCCAAGTACTCCACAGCGTGGCTGGCAAGAAAGGGTATAAAAGAAGAAAATCTAATGATATGGCCTCCTTGTTCACCTGATCTGAACCCCATTGAGAACCTGTGGTCCATCATCAAATGTGCGATTTACAAGGAGGGAAAACAGTACACCTCTCTGAACAGTGTCTGGGAGGCTGTGGTTGCTGCTGCATAATGTTGATGGTGAACAGATCAAAACACTGACAGAATCCATGGATGGCAGGCTTTTGAGTGTCCTTGCAAAGAAAGGTGGCTATATTGGTCACTGATTTGTTTTTGTTTGGTTTTGAATGTCAGAAATGTATATTTGTGAATGTTGAGATGTTATATTGGTTTCACTGGTAAAAATAAATAATTGAAATGGGTATAATTTTGTTTTTTGTTAAGTTGCCTAATAATTCTGCACTCCCTGTATATATATATATATATATATATATATATATATATATATATATATATATATATATATATATATATATATATATATATATATATATATATATATATATATAAATAAATGTAATTTATTCCTGTGACTGCAAAGCTTCTTCAGTGTCACATGATCCTTCAGAAATCATTCTGATATGATGATTTGCTGCTCAAGAAACATTTCTTATTATCATCAATGTCAAAAAATTGATAAGTTCTTTGGAAACTGATAATTTTTCAGGATTCTTTGATGGATATAAAGTTAAAAAAGAACAGCATTTATTTGAAATATGATTTTTTCGTAACAATGAAAACATCTTTACGGTCACTTTTGATCAAAGTATTGCATATTTACTGAATAAATGTATTATTTATTTTTTAAAAAGAAAATACTGAACTTAACTTTTGAATGGTTTTGAACTTTTTACGCAAGTGTACATTCTGTTGAAGGTGTAAAATATTCCTAAATAAATATAAACTGTTTGCTCAGTATGGCTAAATGCCAAGAACTAAGGAGGGAAAAAAGGCAAAGAAACTGAAATGAGCTCTCGATAAATTCATTTATTTTATTTTTTTTGCACAATGAATGACATGAACAAGATCAACTGTATTTTAAGTGCTCAATACTGCTCACCGGAGATGGCTGCACAAAATGAGCTTTACAGTAAAAAAAAAAGAAGAAATAAAAAAATAAAACTACAAGATCATGAACGGCAAACATGACCAAACACATGCAAGCTTATATGTATGTACATATGTACAGGGTAGTACTTGTATTTATAAACATGTCTGTATACACAGTTACACAAAACATGAATGTGTATACATACATTCTATGTACAATGCATATGTTCGTGTATATCAGTATTTATTCTTTTCAATATATGTCCATTATTTGCTGTTTTTAATATCCATACAATGTACAAAATGCTTTATGAATTTAAAATCCATTACAAAAAAACATATCAAACAATGTATAAGATCTTATTCAAATCGAAATTCTTGACTTCTTCAAAATTTCTATGCATACAATGAAATAGAGCATGCAGATACAGAAATCTAATGATCAAAATGCTCATAACACCATATGTATGAATTCAAATTTAGAGAGCGATAAGAGCTTCTGTTGTGTCCTCGTTAGGAATATTACTTTCGATTAACACTTCACTTGTATTATAACTTCATTAATAGCAATTCAAATGAAAAATACAATACTACATTTGAGCGGATGACATTCTCTCGGTGACCTCGGAAACATTTAAGTCGCTATTGATATTTTTTAAGGAGCAGGAACATAAAAAAATACACTTAACTTCACAAGGCACCAATTATCAGCTGGTGGAGAAAATATATCTGGCATTTTAAAACCAAAGCCGACCATATTTGAGCTGCCAGGCCTTGTTACCAAAGCCACGTTTGATTAACCTATTATAATCATCTATAATGTTTCAGAAAACTGCTACGGTGTACATTTTGTTTTAAAACATAGCTTTCGGTGCTTAAAGCACTAATAAAAGGTCAACATTTTTGGCAATGTTCGCAGGTGTTTAGCGGAACCAGCGCGAATGGACACATCCTACAAAAGGTCCAGTACAACTGGCTGAGGCAAATAGCTGCCGGCATATATTATTTCTTTGAGCTTTAATGCACTGCAAGTTATCACGAGGACAGAATGGTTCACAACACCACATGGCATGTTAAGCCACTACATGTGTCCTGCTTCGGACAACCGTGAGTGCAACATATCGACACGATTCTTAGGCATGATTCACGCAGCTATACAGCAACCTACAGATGGTAGACTATTTACAGGGGACAATTTGTTGAATTGGATATTTAATTAAGGCTGCACTGCTTAGAGGCTGATTTTCCTCCTCTAGACAATGACTACAATTGCAAAAGAAATGATAGTCAGTTTTAGCACTATTCTTTTGAACGGTTCAGATTTCAGTAAGACCACTTCATTTAACAGAAAGCTTACAAGAGTCCATGCTAAAAGTTATGTGTCAGTGGATTCACAGCTATAACCTGATGCATAGTAAACAAGCATGTATTCATTTCAAAAACCCTGCGTGGGGTTGGTTATAGAGATATTTTGAGTGTCTTTAGGTGTACTAGATGTGCTGCCTGGTCACTGAACTGTATATAAATGTATGTATATAGTCAGAATGAAGCCTGTAGCAAGACCTGCGAAAATGTATCAAAGTGATGCACACATTACAACCTGGGCAGCAAACTCTATTATGTACATTCTAGATCGATATCTAGCCATTAATTGTTCCCAGTACCTGAACACGTTATGGATTTATAGACAAACATAAGGCACATATATGGAAAAACTACGAAATCAATAACAAATGGAAAGCTATTCAAATTAGGACCACATTCAAATCTATTCAGATTCCAAATGTCGCTTATATCAGTGTAACTTGTTTCTATAACCGCGTAGGACATATGTTTGATTAATTTGTGATGTCCTATGTTCAAGAGGATCACCTATATAGTCTTCAGTGTACATTCTGTTTTGTATTTTTCCAAACCAAACGACAGACTAACTGGAAAATAAGCACACCACCACACCATTCAGAGTAATATACACAAGCAGCTTAACTGAAACCAATCTATCCTATGATGCACAACTACACTGAAACTTTGGTCATGTGGATATCTAATACTGACAGGTATATAGACATAATATTGTTTAGTTAACAAGAAGCAGGCACATTCTCAAAGAATCTCTGGAGAAGGCCATTCAAACAAGAACTTGTTTTCCAGTCAGATCATGAAAATATCACCCAGATGCTCACTATTATTTAAAGCGAAAAACCAACACTGACACTGTGTAAAACTTCAGCCCACTCAAAGTTGTTCTACAAAACAGAAAGAAAAGAAATAAGTGCTTTGTTGATTTTAAATGCAACCGTAGCATTTTTCCATCGAGCCTGTTGTGAACTACTGGGATGTGTTTTGATGTCCTGTGTCGTCAACAAGCCTTCGATCTGCAGTGATTCCACTTCGTTAAGATTACACAACTAAATATGTTTCTCCATTTGAACAAGCTTTCTACTTCTATTTGGTTAAAAACGGAACAAAAAACATTTCAAACTTTATATGGTTTTGATTTGATATGCTGACAGTATAGGTAGATCTAAAATACTTTGAATTTGAAATGTTAGTAGAATATGTTGCTATGTACAGTGAAACGACAGCCATCAAAACATCACTGAAAAGGGTTTCATCCAAAAGTATTGCCATTAGTTCATGCCTGAAACACACCTGAGCGCAGGCAAGCGTATGTAAGCGTGTGTTACCGGTGAAATCAACCTCTGCCAGAAGATCTGTGCTTTGTGCTTGAGCAAAACAAAAACAAGAAAGGAAACAAAAGTGCACAGTACTGTCATTTAAGTTCATTTACATGTGCTGGTAGATTATGGCTAAAGCCATAGTTTCAACATCCTCATGGTAATGGGCTTTGGGGGAGTAAAAGTTCAGTTTGTCTCCTTGAGACCAATAAGAAAGTATGTGGTAGAATTGTACAAACTGAAAGCGGAGCTTTTTAGACCATAACCATGATCCAAATTCTCAGCGAATGCCCATTAAAATGTGTCAGTAGAATTCAGATCAAAACAAACCAAAGACCCAAGCACAAGGCTAACTCACAGTGCACTATCATGACCTCGCTAATGAGAGGTGAGAGAAGCTTCTTCTCTCCTGTACCCTCTCCCTCTGCGGTTTGGACGCTCCGTTTGGAGCTCCGGCTGAACTTTGTGCCAGTGCTTGCCACCCTGCATGAATTGCGGGCTGGTTTGGGATCTGGCCATGTGTACCACTGACTCGATGGCGTCTGTGATGGAGTCGTGATTTGAGAACTCAAGCTGAGCAGGCACCAGACCGGTGTGAAGGTTCCTCTTCCCAGGAAGGTCCACACACTTTTCTAGAACTGGCATCTGACCCAGCAATCCCTCCTCGAGAGAAAGCGGCTGCTTCCTTGGCCTCCCTCGACGTCTCTTCACCATGTTGTTCCCTGTCTTGGCCTGCCTCTGAAGTCTCTTGACTTTCAGAATCTTGTTGACGTGGTCCAGGTTTTTCTTGGTGGTGAGGATCTTGGAGAAGGCACACATTTTTCGCATGTCGCACTGGATCTCCTCCACTTCTTCGCCCTTGTACCTCCTCTTGTAGGAACTGTGGTCTGGCGATGAAAGGACAGAAAACAAAACAAATCAATGAAAATGACAAGCAACAGCTTATTCACAACCAGCACCAAAATATCAGAATTGAATGGCGTTTGTAAACGGTTCTCCTAAACTCAGGTGCCTAAACTCCTAAACTCAGGTGATTATTCATATTATTTATATTTATTCTTACTCTACAAATACTGTAAATATTCATAATCTATGTCTTTTCTGACTAAACGTAACCGTGACCTTATACTGTTTATATTTTTTATTCTTAGAATTTTTTTATTTATTACTGTTGTATTTTTATTGTATATGTGCACTGGAAGCTTCAGCACCAAAAAAAATTCCTTGTGTGTGAAAGCACACTTGGCAATAAAGCTCTTTCTGATTCTGATTCTGATTCTGATTCTCGCTTCTGGAACGAGTACTAAAATACTGTGACATATTTCCTACACCGCTACTGAATCAACTACACAAAATATACAGCACAACCAGTTTGACTCCCAAACAAATTACTCTAATGAATGACGTTTTAGTGATTCAAACAGTAAACTAAAGTTCTTCATGGATGAAAGGGTCCCAATCAATTACTTTGGGTCCTAGGTCTGTTTAACATTGTACCAGAGTCAATCGGACACCCAGCCGTGATCAGAGTCAGCAACTTGTAACTTGTAAAATTAGGATGAAAAAAAAAACCCGGGAAAAACCAAGAGTGAACCAAGCCGTCACAAGCAGAGTGGGGAGAGTTAATTCAAGCGCACAGTGATCATGAGTTTTCCTGTTTCTACTGCGTGCAACAGTAAATACAAACAAACTTCAAAACTCAAATCTTGCACACTCACATTTAAATAACATATTTAAAATCAGCAACAGTAACTGAGATAAACTGTCACATGAATGTTAACTATGACACTCAAATTGTTTTAAGAAGCTTATATTTCAGGATGCTCCAGCTAACGCGCACGTGCAGTCTGACAGTCTGGCTGCTAACTAAAGCTAAGACAAGTTTTGTATTCACAACTTGTTTATTAACTTGTTAATAGCAATTTGCTGTGGAATACGTGTGGATCGAGTCCAGTCGGGTTTGTGTCTTCGCGGCCGGTTTCGGGTCCAGCTTTCAGATAATAGACGGGTCCGGCTTCGGTTCTGTGTAGTACATTTATGGCATTTCTAGGTTCTACACGGATCCGGGTCCAACTTTCAAATAATATACGGATCAGGTTGGTTCCGTGTAGCACACATTTTTGGACATGTGAAGACCTCCACAATAAACACAAGTGTGATTTGAATTATAGTATTACCGACTGGTTTTTCGTTTGACTATGTGTACTTAAAGATACACATTTTGCCGTTGTTTAAAAAAGAAAAAGAAAATTTATGAATAAAATATGCTACCACATTTGTTTTGTACATATTTTATTTATAGTTAAGGGCAATTATGAATTTGCATTTACGCCACCTGTCTTTAAAAAAAAAGGCATTAAAAAAGTAATTGAAAGGCCTTTTGCAAGAACGGTTGTAAAATGAAATTCATCATTTGGCAATATAATTGCATTTATTTGATCTAAATATTACACTAAAAGTACTAAAAGAATCATTAATGGAACTATTACGGAATCAATAAGAGGAATCAGAATTGGAATCATTAAATTCTTAACGGTTCCCCTACCCAGCTTTGAGACACTGATTGTGAAAAATGTGCTAGGCCAGTCTGCTAAACATTTGGCCAGTCGTTTGTTATAATATAATTGAATTGCACATCATCTCGCTAACTGAAGCAGTGATATTTCTAAAGTAAACTCAAGACCCCTGAGTGATTCATGACGTATGCAGCCAGACTGAGAGAGATTAACTTTCTTCTGTGCTTAATGATGTGACAATCCAATGTGTCAACAGTCTAATTTGTATTAGCTGGTGTATAAATATTCCTGTATATACAGATCTGATAGCAATTGATACAGCCAAGCTTGTTGAGTCATGCAGTTTATCATTATCTGCTGTCAGTTTAACAGAGCGAAGCGTTAATAAGCGAATACATGAAAAATGCCCCATGAGAAGAGAGGACTGTGAAGCAACAGCTCACTTAACACTTGACATGTGGATAACTGCATCCATGCACATAATAAGGAAACATCAGGAACCTCCCACTTATCAGTCAATCCATGAATATAGTCAGTGTTCACATTCACAATGAATAGATGCGTCTGTAAATGTGAGTAATAAACTACGAGGCCTCAGATACATTTGTGATTAATTTACTGCCTCTACACTTCACGTTGGAGCTTTGGAAGGAAGCCCAGACCAGAGGAAATGCTGGGTTTCTGGCAGCCTTGTTTGAAATGAGTTCAGACAGCCTAAAGCTGCCTAAAATGTGTGTTCCACATCTAAGATCTCTCCTGCACTCTTTTCATATCTCTGGAGAGGTCTCTTTTTCTCTCTTCTTGTTGATTGCCACTCCATCTGGTAGGTTTCCATGAAAACAAACAAGAGCTGTAATTGTGGAAGATGTTTGAGATCAGGGGCGCTCTATGCCTATGCATTTCCAGGTTTCTCTTAAGACTCTCTCTTAAGAGTGCACCTGTGCAAACACAAAAACAGGATATACTACTTCTTAATTCTTAATCCAGCTTCAAATCTTCTCATTATAGCATTAAAATGCAATGTTAAATCAAATAGCAACCACACTTTCTAAATAATCACCAGGGCCATATTTTGAATGCGAGTTAGAACAAAACAAAACAAAACAAAACAAAACAAAACTGAAAGGAAAAAAAAAAATTTGCGCATGGGTCACTAACCAGCTGTGCATGGGCTCCTTCAGCCCATTTGGTTTCAATAAAGTAAAATGTGTGCCTGACTAAACATGAGCCCTTCCTTCTCTGGCCTCAGTTTATCACTGGGAAACTTGCAGAGTCTTCCCAAGTGCCAACAAATCATTGGACAGAGACATTCATTTTCAAAGGGAGTGTCACAACTCATTTATTCCCTGAAATCTCTACCTGCATCCTGTGCACAATGTTTTCATTAGAGGCAGCAATTTATGGACTTGCCTCACCGCTGTCCCCACAGCTCCGCTCTACACAGTAGTGGAGGCCTACTTCCTGTTGCCATGGCAACCGAATTCCACAGTTCAAAGGTAAATAATTTTAAAAAATACAGTGGTGTAAGATCACATTTTTGCCCCTGCAAATTCTCTAGTCGATTGTCAAGTCAAGCTACTCATTTAATACACAAAATCCTTGTTAAGCAAATGTGGGTGCAGACCTGCTTTAAAAATCATCATGCACTTGTATTAGTAATGGTTTTAATAGGGGGTTTCTTGATTGAAGTGTAAAGAAAGATGAAACGCTACACCAGTACGATCAAAGAGAAATCCTGTGTAATTCCTGTGCTAGCAAATAAGTGGCATTAAGTTTTATGTCAAAGAGGGTTTAGAGAGCTGAAAGATCTGTACGTTGAGAGCTCCATCAGAATTTCAATCCATAGCATATGTGCTCACTGATGTATGATGAATTACTGTCAAGAGCCTGTCAAAGGGTGATATTTATTTATTATTTAGCATTTTATATTACCTTATTCTTTGTGGAATGTACTTATGAGAGCCCACACACAATAACATGTTATACTATTATTAAATGTAGATAGATTTGTAGCTTTAATTGGGACATAGTAAAGTTAGGCAACAAGATATAATGCTTTTAGGTTTAAAATATGGAAAAACATCTGCTCCAAACTAGACACTCCCATCACAATGATTAATGGACTTATTATAAAAAAGGTGCTGTCGTCATGCCATGATTTCATAGCAAATAGAACTAATTAATCGTAAATGAGATGTGACCTTAAATGCAAATTTGAGCATATAAAAGCCTCATTTTGCTGCAATTTATTGCATGATAGCCATAATGCCACTAGCAAAAAATGTGACTGCCATAAAAAAGCAATTCTGTCAAAACATGCTTATCTAAATCTGTGCTTTAAAATCAACACAGATGTACACTTAGGTGGGATGTATGTCATATTTCTCTGTTTTAGTATAACAAACTAGCTCTTTGAAGCATTGAGTTAATTCATGGAGGTGGGTGGTAGCAGGCAGAATGTGAGTCATCCTCATAGTTCCCTCTAGGGGAGTGAAAATGTAATCTAACTGTGCCTTGGGCTTGCAATTCCCCTTCAGTGGAGTAGACTGGATTCATTAAACCTCTGGCTTCTCTCCAGCTCTTTTAACAAGAGGCAAGGTTTTTTATTGCATGTCTGTAGAATATAAATCAAAACGTGTGAATAATATATCTCTAAGAAAAAACCATTGGCAGGCAGGGGCGATAGGGAGGAAAGAAATTTGTGAATTATAGTAGTCTCCATCCATGCATTACACTTTGCTTGCCAGATGCACTGAGAACAGAATACAAAGTGCTCAGAAAGCACATTTGTTTCTCTAGATTTTGTACTTAATAGCAGAAAATGATTTCACTTGTATCCAACTAATCATTGCTTGTTAAAGAAAAATTATGTTAATTTATAACAAAAAAATAAGTGAATCAATATCTTGTATGGATTTGTCAATGCATTTCATGGAGACAGGTATATTTTTACCTGCTACAGCTGTGTTGGACTGATACATCTGCTCTGCCCTCTCTTCTCGACCTCCTTGGAAAGACGCCCTGCTTCCTTCTCTGTATGCTGCAAAATCCTCCAAGCTATGCCTTCTGATGTGAATGCTAGAATCATCATCCCCTAAGTGCTGCCCCTTGAAGGAGTTCAGCGCCTGGTCCTGGTTGGCTCGCAGGCGCTCGTGTGGTTGTCTAGTGCAGATGTTAAGGAAGTTGTTCAGTGTCTCTCCTCGAGTGCGTTTACAATGCTGAGAGTCAGATAAGGATAATGATGAGAGTGTGTCTACTTCAAAGTAGTTCCTGGAAGCTTTTGGCGAAGCATCTGTGCTTTGCTTGCCTCTTTGCTTGTCCTTCAGTTTGGATAGAGAGTTCTTCTCGAGTCTTTCATTCAAGAGGCTGAGAAAGGCAGGACTCTGGGTTCCACTGAAGAGCCCGCCGAGGTCCTCCCTCTGTGGGATGTACTGATCTTCTTTATGTTTGTACTTGTGCTTGTGCTTGCGTTTGTGGAGACAGACACTTCCCAAACAACTGCTCGAAGGGTGATGGGAGTCGCTCATTCTAGATGAAGGCATCTCATGTGGCATATTCTTCGCTCGATGTCTGCTAGGAGCAGTAAGACTGGAGGACGCACCAGGGTGGAACTTTGGTGGAGGGACTGGTGGCCTCATGAGAGGAGAAGCTGAAGGTCCAAGTGCATGAGATAAGTACAAGGGAGAAGGGTACTGACCATAATAGCCCATGTTTATCATACTTGTGGCAAGAGGCATGGATGTGTAAGGCATCGCGTAGGGTGCATAGTAATTGCCACCAGGCACTGGGCAGCCAAACCCTTGAATAAAAGGCATCTTTGATATTGGCTCGTTTGACTTGGCTGGCCGACCACGCCTCCTCTTTGACTTATCAGAGCTCCTGCGAAGATAGTGCACAGGGTCATAGGGATAGTATGGCATAGGGTAATAGTGGTCAAAGTTGAGACGGAAGATGCTGGGATAGGAATTCTCATGGTAGAATTTGAAGCTGCGGTGAGAGATTCGGAAAACCTGGAATTTGCTAACCAGCTCCTCGAGGTCAGCCATAAACTGCAGGTCGTCCTGGCTCTGGAGGGCCTTGCGTTTCCTCCGATGCTTCTGCTTCTTCAGGCTCTCTTGAGCAAAGAAATTTTCCACAGCAACCGCAGTGACATGCTTCTGGTAGTGCCCCCTCACTGCTTTGCTCTTTGCCTCCATAACAGCTGCCTCGGTGGCATCAAAACTGCAAAGATCAAACGAGTATCTCCGACGGGATGCTGGGCCTTTCTCAGTCTGGTCAGATGTGCTGTTGTTGTCTGTGCCAATTCCACTATCACTAGGGATTGTCTCTTCACTGTGGGACTCACTAACTGGAGACAGGGTGACTTCTTTGATGGACGCCACTTCGGAAAGGTGGGATGGTGAGTTGGCCATTAGTCTTGGGGGAGACAGCTTCCAGTTACTACTGAGCAAGCCCTTATGCGTTTTCGTGGGCAATGCACTGATAGGCTGTAGATTTGGCATTGTCTTCAGGTCATGCTGGCTGGTATCTGTGGTGGCAGGGTGAGTTATCCCACCTGCTGCAGAGTGAGAATAGAGGGACTGCATGACCCTGGGAGAAGGCATTCCGGTTGTGGATGATGTATTAGAAGGCACTAGAGGGTTCTCGAAGGGACTTGAAATAGGCAACGAGTGCTTATCACTGGCTTTGTGCTCATTTTGCTGGGCTTGAAGATCAATTCTGGGCTTCCTTCCCCGTTTTTTGCCTATGTAAATAGTCCCACGCTTGCTGACATTGATTTGCTTGCCAAAACGGGCCTCGATTGTCGATGCCATGGTCGTCATGGCATTTGAAACCGGAACATTGGACTTCAAAGCAAGATTGCCAGGATTAGAAGTAGACAAAAGTTCATTCAAAATGCTCTGCATCTTGACCAGTTTCATTTTCTTAGTTGCCCTCTTTTTAAGGACACCTTCTTGACCTGATTTCTTCAGTTTTAACTGCTGTGCAGGAGTGGATTTGTTCAAAGCCAACTGCACTAATTTTGACATATTATGCTTCTTCCTCCTTTTTGAAGTGCTGGATGAATCTTGGGTGATAGGGCTAACTGGGCTTGTTGCTGTTCCTTCGTGAATTGTCTCCACAGTAAGTAGCGGCTGTTTTTTGGGCCGTCCACGTTTCTTTTTCACTGGAGTAATAACTGTCAAACTGTTTGTGTTTGTGTAGAGTGGGCTGGATGGGGTAATAGGGAAGGCAGAGGGTGGCTCTTCAATGGACAAAGATTGATTCAAGTCTTTATGAGGAGAGGAGCTCTGGGACTTTAAATAAGACCACCTGTCCTTGACCTTTGATAGCCTACCCTCTGTTTGCTTGTCGGCATCAATCATTGATCTTGGTCTCCCAGCTGGTGTTTTCCTCTGTCTATTCTGAAACATCTCAACATCATCAGTCATTGTCCCAGCACTGTCTTCCTTGTTCTCTTGTAAGTTCACACCAAATTGTTTTGGTGCAATGAAATCCATTTTCTTTGTCATTTTAGGTTTTGTGCTCCCTTGGTCTGTTTTATCAGTCTTCTCAGCTTGCTGTGTGGTTTGTGAATCAGATAAGTTATCTTCAACTACTTTTCTATTTCTTCGCTTTTTACTCAAAGATTCATCTGTGTGATGGGTGCCACAGCTTGATGTTGTCTTACTCTCAACATCTGTCCTACTACTCAACTTCTCAGGCTCAACTGTCTCAAATTCATTTTTATCAGTTTTGTATGGTTGTCTTTCCTTAGTACTATCTTGGTTTTCAGTATCTCTGTCCATCTTTTTGGCCCACTGAAGGCCTAAATTATGCGTGGCCGGGGCCTTCATCAGCTCTTTCCTACCATATTTACGTTTGATGTTTCCAAAAACTTGCTCAGTGACTTCCTGCAAGCCTCTGTCTTTGCTAAAGGAGAACAGACTTGAGTCAGCTGGGGGACTCATTACTGTATCAATTGGAGATGATGCTAGTGTGTCAGTGCTTGGGGAAGACATGGCAGATGCAAAGAGACCTCCAGATGAACTGTCTGTGACCTTTTTAACTTGCGTTTTCAAGATTGATGTGTTGGGTTCTGACAAAGGTTTCTTATTGGTGCACGCTGATTCTCTTTTTGATTCTGGTTCTCTCCTGTGTTGATCTTGGTACACTACATCTCCAACAGTATCCAACGGCTTTGTCCAGTCAAGGTGGTGAAGGTCGCTGCTTTTAGACTCATGCTTTGGTTTTGTGCTCTCCATCATCACGTTGTCAGGCTTATTCACAAGTTTATAAGGCCTCTCGTAGGTCTGAAATTGAAAAAAAATAAAAATTTAGAAAATAGACCAACGTTATGTCAAGACAATATTAAGAAATATTTGAAGAGTAAACCAACACATGCTCCTCATTCTCTTACACAAAGTAGATTGGCATAGAAACATTCACACCTCAAAAAAGAAAAAAAGAAAATAATTCTAACTAGGAACCTACATGTTGTTACTGATAACAACTACTGTTTTGCTGCCAAGTTCTCAGCTTAAGGGCCACACCTACTGAAAGCATATAATACTGTGCACCATTGTGCAAGCCTTTGAGACTTGTGGTTTGGTCTGTTAGAAATAACGTATTGCAAGATCAGCACTTGATACTAGGATATGTTCTGTAAAGCCATCCTGTTTTCAAAGCCAACAGCTACAGGCGGTAATGAAGTTTAACCACAGTTTTGTTTTTCAGCAGGTCAACTTCCATTTCAGAGCTCTGCAGCTGAGGCTAAGACAGTATATGCTGTGGTTTCAGATTAGTTTACATCTGGGGTCCCAGTGTTTTCAACAGGCTCACAACAGGAAGAGACCAAAAGACCAAATGCAAAATGTACCTTTAGAAAATACAAATTGTACCTCCTTATTTTACTGCATAAAATATAAGAAAAATTAAGAATCCTTTTACAAAGAGTCTTTAAATGCTTAAAGCTTAAAGAGCTTTAAAGAAAGTCATAGAAATAAGTTACGTTATTTTGGCAGTGACATGTCTGCTTACATCAGACAAAGATAATTTAGTCTCCTGGAGTCTGGTTTGTTTGGGTCACAGCAGCAAATTAAATAAGTTCTGACATAAACCAAAGAAATGCATGGAAAGACAAATGTAAAAAAAAAGAGTTTAGAAGAGTTTAAGTGCCCTTGAAAGATGACATCCTGGAGTGATGAAAGGCCTGTCTTTAAACAACAGTGAAAGTGATCTGAACTGAGCTGAACTATTAAGAAACCACAGAGGAAAAGTGCAATATAGAAGCTCACGTTTTCTAAGCCGTTTCTAAGGTGTCTAGTGCCAACCCATTGAGCCTGGCAATGTGAGCTCAAACCTGGCTTACACAAATTCCCAATTCAGTTTCTCTCTCTTTATGCCCTCATTTTTATGAATAGTTGTTCCAACAATGACCAAAAATAAAACACAAATCTTTAAAAGTACAGATTTATTTGGTGGAAGGAGAACTGCAGTTTGGTTGTCTTTTACATGTATTTCCCTTAAACCCAATTTGTGAACAACAGGAGCTACCTTTGACAGGTTAAATGACCACAGACAATTATGGAGTTCACTGGCAAACCTTATAATGTTGACCTGCCAACCTCTCACACTATTTGAAAGAGCTTTTTGTTCATCCTGTAATCAGCCAAAAGCAATGCATCACTTAACTCCTAACCAGCTCCTGAAAGAACCCAGGCAGGCAATACTTTTATCTGCCGTGCACAGCCCTCACCTAAAATATCCCAGCATGCTTTGGGAAAACTTGCATGTGTCCGTGTGTGTTTCAGGAGTCATTCCTCAGCCTAATCCTCTCCAATATCATTCAATCAGTAGTTTTTAATTAAAGGGAAGCAGACATTAATGAGGGATCACTCCTCTGCCAGCCTTGTCCTTTTTATTTCCCCCATCTGTGAGAAACTGAATCACCTTTCAGATTCCTAATCCTGTAATCCTATGAGGAATTTGCGGTCTCCCCCGGCCCACAGGATACAGTCTCCGCTGTTGAATGCCAAATCTCCTGGCCGCCCTTTAATTTGCCTAAATGGCATTATATTCCCCCCCAAAAAAAATATCTGAGGGATATGGTGTAACCTCGCCATTGAGGATGTCAAAGCTATTCTACAAACTCTCTGGGAAACTCAATATCCGTCATCTTTATCGTTTGCCTGTCATATTCCATTTCTTACATCAGAATTAAACACTTCCAGTTTGTAATCTGACATGAATATGGCACGTAAATAGAGTTACCTTTCAAATAACAAGCGTCAAACCTACAATTCAAGTGAATTAAAATCAGAAAAAAATAAATAAATAAATAATGAAACTGGAGACGGTGTTCAGCAGTCATACGTTACAAATATGCCATTGCTCAGTGTAAATACACCACAGAATATTGTGTCAATGTGTTGACAGTGAGTCCCTCACCAGATAATAAAAATCTCTGCCGTCATAAATGACTTATGAGCCTTCTAATGAGCACTTCCTATCTGTTGTAAACAGAGCAGCAGTTCTGGCAGGGCCACTGGGCAGTCTGGCGCAGTAGGCACCAAATCCTGGCGGACACCATTGCACTCAAAGCCCAGAACTGCAGGAGACGAGTCAGTCTCAGACCAGATAAACAGACAGGGAGAAGGCAGCCGAGATTACAGAGTCCCTTGCATAATAATAAGATAGGTTTGGCATCCTCGTCGAGCCCTCGATACCCCCTTTCTCCCCCTTCCATTTCTTGCTTGCTCTTGTTGTTCTCTTCATTTTCCCCCCCTCCATCACCGCCATGGTAATTGGCCAGCAAAAACCTCATTGGCCTCTTATGTGTTTGGTAACCATGGGATACTGTGAGTCAGAGCCACTGAAAATAGACAGAAATGCAGCAAGCCAAACATGCAACTTTGCCCGACTGATCCCCGGCCAAACTTGCTCTACCCTCCACTAAATCCTGCCTGTCCTGGTGCAAGAGCTCACTGTTTGCCTTTCAGACTGACAGATGAGCAGTCCACGAGTCTGATGGTGGATCAACACAGTTTGGCTTGACTCTGGAAGTTTGGACACATCCAAACTTTGACAAACGATGCAATAACAGTCAAACAGCTTGTAGAAGCAGAGCTGCTACACAAATTGCAACCAGCACACCACAAATGCAATATTCAGAGGAGTAATTTCTTTTTTTTAATGTCATCCCTGAAAACCCTCAAGCTTGTTTAGTTCGATTAACATAGCAGGTCAGCTTTGTTTTCTGACCAAACGGCAGTGTGCTAGCCACAGGGCTAATTGGTCAAATTACAGCCTTTGTAACACAGTCTCAGTAACACTTTCTGAATTGGTTAGTGAAAGCCAGTGCTGACTTGTTAGACAGCCCTCATGCCATGGTGGCCATGGGTAATGTGACACCTGGTTGAGGACAACACACACCTGGATAGAGTGTCAATCACCTGATCTGGAAAATCTAGCTCTAGTTACAGGACTGGAGGCATCTTTAAATCCATCCTTGGACAGTCAAAATGCCCACTAGTTTGACACAGTGGATTACAAAATGTAACCTGTCCAGAAACATCTGATTATGCTATGCATTATGAAATTATGCCATGTATTTGACTTACGCACATGCTTGTCACAAATCTAAAAGCTTCAATTGTTATCAAGAGTGTTTTAAGTGCCTCACAAAAGCTTTGTAATTATAATAGCAATTTTAATTAAGTCATGATATATCAATAGATCAAATATCATTTTGACATAATGCACTGTATACAAGCAGCCTGTATTAGTTGACAGTGGTTTTTCCCTCATTGTCTCCATATGGGCACATAATGCTGCCAATTGAAGTATAATTTGTGGTTTCTTAAATATGTTAAAATATATATAAGTAATGTGACATTTTAGTACTTAGGCTAAGTGTAAAATTATTATCAATGCATTTTAATAACAGGCAACCCCCCTAACCTACTTTCACAATGATACATTTATTTTTTAAATAGGACATTCCAGGGGTGTCCAAACCTGCTCCTGGAGGTCAATCTCCTGCAGAGTTTAGCTTCAACCCTTATTAAACACACCTGAAACCAGCTAATCAAGGTCTTCAGACTCACTTGAAACAAAGTGTGTGTCTCAATCAGCTCCCTAGTTCAGTAGTCAGGGCACTGATCAGGGAGTCGGACATTTTAAGGGCAGTCTCAATCACAGAATCCTTCCAGTGCACTGAAACATTCACTCCCAAAAAAGTCCCACACTGCACCGCAAATCCCAGGGTGCAGCGATGCTCACTGTGTTCCCTTAACGGAAGTTCTGAAACATGAAACTTAAATCATGTAATACGACTCACTACACATAACGGCTGATAACGACATGCAATATAAAAAAAAAAAAAAAAATAGAAACCATTATTTTATTACATTTCAGCATAAACCTCCATCGTTAGACAGGTGAGGAACACAATCTAGCTTACATTTATAATTTATTTATGGCTGATATGTTGCACGCACAGTCAAACTAAAATATATTCATACACTTTCAACATTATCACAGTTTATTAGCTATAGTTTAGAAAATGATAAGAAAATATGACAATAACTCAAAGTTAATTGTGTCAGAACAAATTAATCTTCATAATGTCATAACTTTGATAGAAAGGTATGTAATGGATAACAATCAACCAATCAGCTGTCAGCTGTTAAAGTTAAGTACACAATTAGATAATACCAATTTAGGCCAACCAATTACCAAGCAATGCTTAATTAAATTCAGTCTGTGGTGTAAAAGGTCGCATTAGCAATTAAAGAAAACACACATGGTCAGGTCAAAGTGTGTGAATAATTTTGGTACCAAATTTTTATCAATTTTACAGGAAGTCGACTGTATGAAGATTTTTTTGGGTTTAACAGTTTACTTTATTTTGCTATCCTCACTAGAGCAAGTAAATAGAGTCATTAGTGTCCCAATGTGTAGTGAGCTAGCGTCCTTTACCGTCCTTTCCAGTGCCCAAATTTGTGTACACGATATACTGATTCACAAGCTCGGAAGCTAGGGAGCTGATTGAGACTCACCCAAACCCACGTGAAGGCAAGCCTGCAAACTTAGCGGAAAACAGTGTAACGTTAGCTAAAAATGTTATACTTTTTAATGGATGTCAATGGAGGAGAGGCCTCACTATGCTGAATAAAACACTTTTATGAGGAAATAGCTTATCATTTAATGAATCGACAGCCTGTCCACTAATCTTCAACACGTTTGCTCTTAAACATTCATTTTGGATTGATCAATTAGTTTGCAATGGAATCAATGCTGTTTTATATGCTGTTCACGGACAATTGCGCAGCAGTTATTATTCAGCTTACGACACTTCTTGTTCATTTCTATGGTATCCGCGAATAGTGAATGACTGTCAAACAACTCGGAACGAAATTCAATAATGTGATTGTGTCAATGTGATTGGTTATCAAGGCACACGTAATCCAAGTTAGCGGTTACGCTTTCTCCAATGGTAGACCCACGGACCCTTGTATCTCCAAATATTAAGAACATCTCTGCATGAAACTTCCAGAAAGGTGTGTTGGAGCTGGTTAGAGCTAAAAACTGCAGGGCATTTACCCTAAAGGGGCAGGATTAGACACCCCAGGTTACTCAATGAGGAAAAAAATTGTGATATCCATCATACTAGAGTTACACACTAGAGTTGGCTAAAACAATGGCCAAACAGCTATTTGGCTATTGCCATTATTCATGATATAATAATAGCTAGTCAAAATACTTAAGCTATAAAGCTATTATATTTTGAAAACAAATCATTCATTTATGAATCACTCAATTTTTTTTTACCAAAAACATGCATTAAGAAAGTAAATTTCATGTTGACTTTAAGGTCATACTGTATAGTTAAGATACTATCAAATCTATAATGCAGACCTTACACTGTACGTAACATTTAAAAACAAGCAAACATAAGGATCTACTGCTGATCTACTTCTTTCCCTCCAAAAAATCTTAACTTAGATTGTGACACTCAACGAATGTCTCGTTAGTGAATGGTTAACGTTTAACTTTTGGTTTACGCCACCATGACTCTTTGCTAATACATCAGAATTAGCATGAAAATGAGCTATTTGACAAAAGAAACAATTAGCAGCCATTTCAATTTCGCACTCTCTCAGTCTAATGCTTTTAATGATGAATTAGATTGATTGGAGGAGAGGGTCAAACACAAACGAGCCCTTCTCTCTCATTGGCTACACTGCTGCACTTTCTCATCTCTTAATTTGGCTTTTAATACTATTAGCCTCCGTAATCATGGCAATTGGCTTTAAAGTTCTAGTCACGCTGTGTTTGTTGGTGTGAGGAATAATTAATTATGAGCAGTCCCACCAGGCCCTCTGAACTCATCCGCCCTGACTGATTAACAGACCGTAGGCAGCAACGGCGGAGCGCTCAATCTGCCGCTAACATATAAGAGATAAAACTGCCAGCATCGTCGGAGAGATGATAAAAGAAAGTATCCCGGCCAGGCGGCCACCCTCCTCCCCAAGCGTGTCTATCAGTTGCCACAATATCAACGATTGTTGTTTTTTTTACCTCGTCACAATATGAGAAAGTTCCTCTTTCTTCAAAGAAGACCCATCTGGATGATGGTTGTTCACAGACAAAGAATGAGAGGAAAAGATGGGCTCATTCCGAGGCCCATTATAAAACATCAACGGATACGTTAAGCTGCGGCTTTAACATTGTATCTGGCACAAACCAAATAGAGCTCCCAGTTTGTAGCAGAGATGCTGCATGAATATGTGAATGGATAATGAAACATTTGTGGCGGTTCAGAGGCTGAATAGAGGATAATAAAGGGCATAGCAGCATTCTGATGCCATCCTGCCATGTGCCAGACGCCAACAACTGAAGAAGCTTAGACTCTAGAAACATCTGTGTCCTTTAATGGTTGCTTTCCAAGCCAATCCACTACGAACAGCAGCTCAAGTGATAATAAGAAATCCATTGAGTGCCGCTTTACTGGTTTATGGCCATTGTGTGGAGAGGGGCAGAGTCACAATGACAGAAAGACTCACAATAAACAGACATTTACCAATGGATTTATTAAGTAGCGGAGTGTGCCAGCTCTAAAGGTCTGGTTGCTCTATTGCTCAACGTCTTCCATTGACTGCAAGAAATGTGCAGATTCACTGGCCCTACATGAATGCTATAAATAAACTGCTAATTGAAAATCTAAATATTTACAGAGAAAAGGGTTTTTAGTCCATTCTTTAAAAAAAAAAAAAAGAAAAAAAAATAAAGAGAAAGGGAAACATGGCGAGCAGGACGTCAGTAAAATGAAGTATCCTCCACCTGCACTAATGAGAACAGTCAGCAGGGGTCATTAGCAGAAATCATACAGCTCCGTGACTAATGTCTTTCCACAGCTGCGTTCAGTCTGCTACTCCACTCTTCAGGGTTTATGACTAACCTCCATATGTGGCATAAATGATGTTTGTTTACTGCTAAAGTTAAAGAAATATGCTTCACAAAACCAAGGCAAATTAATTACACCTAAGCTTTAACGGCTGACGGTTTATAATATACATTTTATATACAAGTATTTTAAGTTGTTAGACTTGCTTTAGAATGATGTATTTACTGCAAATCTGTTGAAATGTGAGTGATGCCTGTCTGTACAAAACACTATCATGATGCAGAGACGAGAAGTGGACGAGTGCTGTGGAAAACTAAGACAATAATACACTGCGTAATAATGAGGAACTCAACAAGACACAGGTGAACAACATAATCAGTAACTATGGAAACAAACTGGCATATGAGAACAAAGGGGGAAAAAATATAACCGAGGAAAAACTAAAAGTCCTTGCAAACCCAACGTTACAGCTATGTTGCTAAGTGATAATGAGTGGTTGTTAGCATTATGCCATGCAGTTGCCAGGGTGTTTTGGGTAGCTGATAATGTATGATACTTTTATTTATTTAACTTTTATTGTCTGATAAATGAAAATCACGTTATAACTTACAAAATTGCACTGCCATTCAAAAGTTTAAAATCGGGAAGATTGTCATTTTTATGAAATACGTCTCATGATCACCAATGCTGCATGTATTTGATCAAAAAGAAGTAATATCATGAAATATAATCATTTAAAATAACTGTTTTCTATTTTAATATATTTTAAAATCAAAGCTGAATTTTCAGCAGTCATTACTCAAGTCTTTATACATCCCTTTATACGCCACATGATCCTTCAGAAATCATTCACATATACTGATTTGATGCTCAAGTAACATTATCAATGTTGAAAACAGTTGTGCTGCTTAATATTGTTGTTGATCACTTTTGATCAAATTGAATCCATATATTTTAATAATAATCTTACATCTTACTGGCCCTAATCTTTTGAAATACCACACATCTCAACCAAGTACATTATTTGAGGCATCGTTCATATTCGTAGCACAAACAGTGCAAGACAAATTATGCTCTGTAAGTTTAATACTTGGGGTGAAGGGTTTTGAAAACTGCACTATGACCCTACATTTTGATGTATTTCAGCGTCATGTAGTTGACACGCTTTGTGGCATATAGCCAGGGGTCATTATGTCGTCACCCAGTGCTTTCAGAAAATCAATCAGTCTCAGACTGTTTACAATAGATCACTTCACTAAATCCCCTTATCCAGATGAAGAATTCCTCCATTTGGCATTTCTAGTGTTTGTGGAATGCACCGCAGGAATGAGAAAGTGGTGTGGCGGTAGAGGTCTGGGGGGAGACTGAGGGGCAAAGGCCTGATGAAAACCATACCTCACTCACTTCCATTATCTACAACGAAAAGCCAAGACTTTTTTCTGTCAGTAGCCGTTTTATGCTGATTGGAGCTGAACGTTTTCTGCTGGTTGGAGTTAGCTTTTATTCTGGATAGGTGAAAGGTTCTTGATCAGTATATAGATGGACGGCCTCCGTTCACCTGCCTGATCAGATACAGCCAGACTAAACACCATTAGCGAGACAGAGAGTAAAATCACAAACATCAGCCATGCAGAAAGTTACGTATCACGGCGCAAGATTGCAACATCGTAAAACTTGTTGTGAAGCTTAGCCTGATATTTGTTTAGCCTGCCTGACACGGTATTTTTACCGATTTCTGAGATTTCATCTCAGATTGTATTGTTGATTTGAACATTTCAAATCAGCAATACAATCTGAGATTAACTCCCCCATAAATGTTGATCTCACATCCTAAAATAGCAACTATAAAACTATATTTCTAGTTGGTAAAGCCACTGGGCATATGCAGTCCCAAGAGCACATCTCAGGACACTGACCGTTTCTATGGCAACCGAAGCTTCTAACAGCAACGACTTCACCAATTCATCGTTTTCAGTCACATGACTGGTGCAAAGACCTGGAGGGCAAAACATGTATAGAACTGCAGCACAGGCCTTTCAATTTTCTATCTGTTTCAAGCCACATATTTCAATCATCTCTCAGAAGAAGAAAAACAAATATATGTGGAAAATCTGCAGGTTCTGGTCTCTATCACTATACAAAGACAGTGATATTAAAAGATCAAATTCAGTATAAACCTTATTCATGATGCATCCTTTGCAACACAGGCAAGGAGATGAGTCCAGAATAAAAAACGCACCACACAAAATTTGCACATTAAGAGGTTTCTTCATGGGAAATGCTTATGCACTATGCATTCATTTTCATTTTCAACTGTACAATTATAGTAGGTTTTATTAATAAAGTTTATACTGAATGTTGTCCTCCAATATCATGTTTTAATGCATTAAGCATTAATTAATTTAAACATTAAGCATTTTCTTAGGAATGATTGTATATGGGAAAATGCTTAATGAATAATTTAGCACACTGCATTCATATCTTGAACTTTGCTGCTTGCCTGTATATAGCATGCATCATCAGTAAGGTGTATTTTGAACATCTTAATACACTAGTACGTAGTACAAAATTGGTCAAAATAACTAATGGGCAGCAGTTGAAGCCTTGTTTTGCCCTCCAAGTCAGTTTTCCTATAGGGCTCGACAAAAAGAATTGCCCGATGGAACGACGGCAGCATGAACAACGCTTGGGACAGTTGATGTAACGCTCACTTGCCTGATCATTGTCACGAAAGTTTAACATTTGCATGTTTTTAAGCCTTGCCAATTAAAATATTCAAACGCAAGATGTGAAAGAGAACTAAATTCAGTACTCGTGTGCTGTTTGAGAATTTTTGTGTTCGCACACATAGGCCTGTCACTATAATTACTTTTTGTTTCGCGATATATCGTCCCAGAAATAATTGCGATAAACGATATCATTGTCATTTTATGACTATTTTATGCCACTAAATATTACATTATAATGCAAGTAGACCTACACACTTTCAAAAGACATCATTTTAATTCTTTAGATCATGGAAATTAAGGGTAAAAAATATATTATCCTAAATAAAATTAAAACATACAAGATGACAGCACAATCGAGTAAAATGCTGGTGACATTCATTATCATGTAAACATAATGGGTGATATATTGCATCACAAAAAATGATTGAGGTCATGTATATTGTGCGATATATCAATATATTGATTATTGCGACAGGCCTACGCACACATCTGGAACGTGTGACCAGAAAGCAGTGCCTCAGACAGCACTCGAATTACGCCATCTTGTGCTTGAACTGACAAATTCACACAAAATGATCAAAATGCCTGTCTTAGCGTGTATCCTAGTACGCAGTCAGTTATGTCTTAAGTGAATGTAAACAGTTGAAAATGCATGTGTAACAGTATCAGTGTATTGGATCCTTGCATTCGGTCTTAAAGTGACAGCAGCAATCATTTATTTATTACTTTTTTTGTGGTGGGGAAAGTAACATTTTGAAAAAAAGAAAGAAACCCTTAGTGTTGAGTGCTTTATAAGGATGTGACATCACATGAAAACTTTTAATTAGCAATTGGCTCTTTTATTTAGAGGGCAAGGCTTATCCAGACATATTGCAAGTTGCAGTTCTCCCATTCACAGTAATAGGCCTACATGTTTGTCGAGACCACCCCTTGTATTGAATCTTACTAATAGATAAAACCTTTATAAAAGAACATTATACAAGTCTCATTTACATCTGCCGTATTTTAGAAATTGAACTTTGGGTTAAAGACTAAGCTCCTCTCAAGAACAAGATGCCTCCAAAAATAATAATAATAATAAACTACCAACTCTAGACAATAAAAGCACCCTTGACATCTCTTGCTTCTCTCTCTCTCTTCTTCCACACTCATGCACGCACAAACACACACACACACACACACACACACAAAGACAGACTAGTTCTTTGCAGCCCTTTATTTGGCAAAACGCCTGGTGGCTTGAGTGTTTCATTTTTTCCTGTGTATAGGTCTGGGCAGATGTCCAGAAAGGCCCCGGCACAAAGAGGCCGAGAGAGGGAGAAAGGAGAGGGAGATATACTAAGGAGAAAGGACAGAGCAGAGACAGGAACATGGAGACGAAACCCCCCAAACTCCCCTTTTCTTTCATAACTGTTCCCTCCAAAAACGTTGAGTGATTGATATGATCCTCACATGGCTCCCTTGGCTTTGAAACAACCCTACACCCTCTTTTCTGCCCCAGTAAACCCCTGCCCTGCCCTCGTACCCCCTCCACTATCCACCCTTTTCTGCAGTGGACCACCCTACCCTGTGGGAACAACGCTGGGGAAGAGTTGTCCCCCTCCCGTTCTCCTCAACGGACCCCCTCGGGTTCCATTGAGAGCGGAGCAGCCCTCTCTGATCTGGCCTGCTTTGTGTGACAGGCTGACAGGTCCAGAGCAAACAAACAAAATGAATACTAACACCCCTTTGTGTTCGCTTCCCAACGAGCGGCACTTAAGGATGGGGGGTGGTGGTGGTAAGTGCAGCCTCAGGAGAGATGACAAAGGCAGGGGGGATAAGAAACTCTGGACCCTGATACCACATAGACAAAAATACCCCCCTGCCACTGCGAGAATAAAGAGCTCCATTTAGCGGGGCCACGGCGTCTCAAGGTGCGGCTGGCCTGATGTGTGTCACAGGCTGGACAGTGCTGGGCCAATAGCGGGCCAGTAAGCCTGAAAGTCTGTTCCCTCCGCACATTCACAGCCCCTCCATTCATGACCTCTCGAGTGGCGTGCTCTCATTCAAGTGCTGGGAACAAGAGTAAGACATTACACGGCTCAGAACTTCAGCTGTGTGATAAGTTTATTTTAAAGCTCATCTTGACAACTTCCGTTGCTCCTCAAGCACGTTCATCTCGAAATATTGCAAGGAAAGGCAGAACTACAGTGAAACTGGTTGGTCGTATGTCAGCACGTAAAATACAAACACTTCATGGAACAAGACACATTTGCACACACATCAAAACCCATTTCAAAAACACTGCATGATTGGTGGAAGAAATGCATATAATGAAACGTTACATTTCTTTTGTGTGTGAAATTACCTCAATTTTCTAGCAATAATGCGGGTAATAATACGTTTGGCCGCTGCTGGCTCATTTCACCTGGGTCTTCAATGGTTTTGCATTTAAATGACTCAAGCAGATGTTCTGAGACAAGTCATCACTGCCAAGACCATGACAGACAAATAGGCCAAATAAAATCAATGATTTTTGTAGAAAAATAAGATGATGGCTTGTATTAATAGTGGAATCGTGCCTTGAGCTCAAGCAAGCTATTAATGCTAGAAAAAAAGTAAAGTCTTCAGTGCACTGTTATATTCATACATAAATATATAAAATACACTGCCATGGTACCAACAAAATAATTGATTTGGAAGGGAACATTCATCAAATGGATCAAGGAATTATCTGGTCAAGAAATATCCTGAAATGCAATTGAAATGCTTCAAATATGAAGAATGGAGATCAACTTAAAAAGTTTCACACAAACAAGCACTGAAGGATATACAGTTCTTAAAAGTCATTTAACCAAAACACACAAAGCCCCAAAGGCAGAACGTGAAAGGGCCAGGCAGCCATTTTAAGAAAAGGAAATGATCCGAGGTCTCTGAGATTCTGGGTTATTTCAGTTTGTGGAAGTGCTTCAGGCACCAAAATGTCAGGATGAAAAAAAACAAACAAACGCACAGACTTGATGGAATGTGTTCTTCACCACAAGCCAAGCCCTGTGTAATTAACACAACGTGATTGCAGAAGTATCATAGGGAGCAATTTAAAGCTACAATCTTTTTTTCTCTCCATGTACTGCCCCTGTGGGATCACTTTACTCCAGTGAAAGAATAATAAGAACATCAGTTTCTGGAGGTAAGATTCTTTTCAATCAAAAATGGTACTTTACAGAATCTAGTCTGAAGAAATACATTTCTACACTCATGTTCTAGATGGTTGCGTCTGATCACCTACAGCAGGTAGATAGTTACTTCCATGCCAATGTTTTAAAATAGTTGAGCTTGTTTTAATTATTTTTCCCCCTGAATTTTTGCAATGTACTCGAGTGCTACAAAAGAAACACACTTGCAAGCATAGATATATATATATATATATACATAGATGCCTCATTCGACCGCTCCATGCACGTAGATGCGCCACCATTTTAAAACTGTCAATCATCACTTCATCACTTTGTGTCAATCATCACACAAAACAAAAACAAACTGCACACCTCTGCAAAACCCGGCGCAACTTAAATTCCAGAAGAAATAGGATAACATTTTACAGGTGAGGATGTGTTGGTATGTGTTTTTATAGCCTATTATGTTTTAATATTACAGGGTTTTAACTACATTTAGGCTACTTTTTAATGTAGTGTTAGCTAACGCGTTTTTCGTGTATTGTGTTAGTTTAACAATTATAATGTTTGGACCTACACAAAAACACGTTTGTTAGTTAATAACAGGCTTCACGGTTCTTTTGAATGTTCACAATGCGCGTGAACGACCAGCTTTGACCGTTTGAAAATGGCGGACGGCTAACGTACAGTGGCCCATAGAAACAGTCGCTAATGAGGCATCTATGTATATATCTATGCTCGCTTTATGAGATCAAATGACTTCTGCTTAGATTGATTAAATGTTCTACACTGTTTTAAAAATAATATCCTATAAATCTTTATGCAATCCACACCTGCTCCTTACTGGGTTTAAATTTGGCATGTAACATTATTAAAGACAGAATGACTAGTCACACATTTCATTGGGCATCTATGACAAATCCAGACAGACACATTCCTATGTGTAATGCTTTAAAAATTTGTAGTTACACTTGGCAGTACTCCTTCAGCCCAAACAGGAAGAATGGAGAAAACTGGGCCACAATAGCTTAAACCAATAAAAAGGATTGCTTAGTTTCAATCCTTAAGTTACTGAACAATGGCTGCTTTGTGACAGTGAGCACTTGGCTCCCAGGCAGCTGTTTTTCCACTCGATATCGATCTAACCCAAAAAAAGCAAACCAAAAAAAAAAAAGCACCTGTGCATTGGAATACAGGAAAAGAGGATAAAATGCTAAGCAAATCGGAGCTTAAATCTGCCTCCACAAAATGCATCCACGTAGGTACAAATGATCTGAGGGGAAAGTATCACATAGTGATAAAATCAATGACCTCAACTTCTCAAAAGCGCATTAATGTAAGAGCAGATCGATGCTGAAGCTGCACAGTCATAGTTTAAGTGCCTTCAAATGATGACCCACAGGCCAACTGCTCATCACATTTCATAATCATGTTTCCAAAGAGTGAATGAATGCTAGTTGACAAATAGAGGAAATAACCTTGAAAAAGCAGCAATGACAGATGACCTTACAGTAGACTTGACGAGATAATGCACTTTCGTCTCACGTAGCTAAACATTCGACTGAGCAGCAAAGTCTGATCCACTATAGGGATGGAAAGGTATGAAAATTTCAAATCAAGATTATAGTGACCCAAATGATCACGATTATCAAGATTATCACAGTTTTGTTCAAATGAGAAGACAGTGCTCAAAAAGAACAGATGAACACACTGAAAACATTTCAACAGTTTTATATTTGAAAATCAACAAACATAAATAAAACACAGCTAGATGCACTTTTTAAAGCAATATTCTATTCTGTGGCATTTCCTTCCTTGTAATGACCATCGTCAATAGCAACGCATTATAACAGTGCACAACGGACGCACGCTCTCGTTTCATTCAAACGCAACTTGCGTCTTGCGTCTCTGTTGTTTGTATTGAAAATGAAATCAGAGGACTTTACTATCAATACTACTATAATTATTACTTCTTGTGATCATCTTGTCAAGACGATTGTTTTGTACACTGTACAAAATGGATTTATAAACAGATAAGATTTAAAACATTAATCTCAATTCAATATGTCCCTGGAATTATTTATGTGATAAAGAAAATCTGTGTAATAAGTGTACAATGAATATAAATAATTATACCTTAAATGTCACTCTAGTCTTGTCTGAACTTGTTAGTTTGTCTTTGGCTCAAAGCCACTTGCTGCTAATTTTTCTTCGTGGAAGGTTCACGTTAATTTCAAGGGAGTGAAATAAAATATTGTCCAATTATTTCCCAGATGTAGTTTGGGTATTGAGGTCAACATCCACTTGCCTTGCGTTCGCTATATAACAATGGGTGGTCACGAAGACAACTCTGCAGATTTGAAGTGTTTGCCCCTTATAGCAGCGACTATTTTTGCAGACAGGGTGACCATACTCCATTAGGTTTCCCTCAGGACTTTTGTAAAAGACAAAATATGACCAAACCTTAGATTTGGTCCTTTTAGGGTTTTAAAGATAATTACATTTTAAATTATATTACTAACCGTCAATACATCTTATCGTGAAACCGTAATTGTTCCATCCCTAATCCACAATTAGAGCTCTACACCTAAAAAAGGACTAAGGAAACATTTACTCCTAAAATTAAATATTAATGAGTCAAAAGACTTTTTAGTTGCCAAATTACAGAACTGCTCGATAAAGATGTTGTTTTTTTTCAGAAGTGCTTCAGTTCATTGACTGCACAGCTTATTTCGAGCAATTCACTGCAATCTGTCTGACATGTATAGCAAACAATCACAGTTTTTGTTCAGTTTTTACATGCTGATTAGGGGTAGGGTTATCTGAAATAGTCGATAACACAACAATAGACAATAACAGAAAACACTCAATTGACTGCACAACGTCAGTCCACAACTAGTCTTGCGTAGACAGACCATCAGACTGACGGCAGAAGGTCTGGACTCTTAAACAGCTTTCATGGCCAAGGGACTGCCCAGAGGCCGTCTGAGGATGTGTAGAACAACCAATCACAGTTAGTTTTGTTCAGCGTCATCTTTAGGGGTGTGAAAATGTAATGTGCCTACAATAGGGCTGGGAGTTATGACAAAATTATCGTATATCGACAATGTCTCGCAAATATCGCAATGAAGATTATAACAGTCAGTTACCAGACAATCATTGACAAGGAAAAAATATATTTCACAAAACACCATAGTAAAAATAACACATAAAAAACAAATATCGATTCCCATTCTGGAATTGGACACTTAAGGTCAGGAATCGAATACTTTTTATAACATTACAATTTTTTTTTATGGACTGCAGTGTGAGCATTTTAATGTGATTTTCCAACCATTCTTTAAAACAATTTTTTTGTTTAGTCGCCAGACTGATATACTTTATTATATTATATTATATTATATATTATCCTTTTATACTAATATATATTACACCAGATTGATCAATATCTTTGTAAAATGGCACAGATTTTTATATATCTATATATCTATATATATCTACTCTTAACATCAGTCAATCAAGCATTAGACTAGGTTATGATATTATGATAATCAAGCACTATTTACTGATAGAACTTTAGTAATTAGAACTACAACTGTTGGTAGCCATATATGAATGCATATTTGTCATTTATCTGAACTTTAGACTGGTGGTGGTGCTTAAGATGTTGGTGTTTCTGTAAAAAATAGATAATAGTAATACAATAATAAGATAATGATAATAATAATAATAATAATAACTAATAATAACAATATACAATGCACTAAGGACTGATGAGCTGCTGGGTTCATTAATATTAATGACGTTGACAGTATTCACTCAAATTGATTTCATGAAATCAAAACAGGGACAGGAATAGATGAGCGCCAGCCAATGAGATTCCCGTTTGCGCATTAGTTCCGCCCACTACCGGAAAAAAAACAGCATTTCTTCTGCTTGTTCTTAAAAGCTGAATAATTCTAAATAAAGAAGTAAAGGTAGTCCAAGGCACTCGATGGGTGTGTTGAAAAAGTTAAAAAGCCACACAAAATACAACAAAGAATAGTGTTAACATGTAGCACGTCGATTCTGTGTGTGCGTAAGTCCATCTCTCTCTCGCGCGCGCACGTGCGTTTGTTTGTTTGTGAGAAACGCGTTCAGCAAAGCAACAGCGAGTTGTGCGCCTTCACACAAGAGTTTACGGTGTGTCGTCATATGAGCTGAGAAACTCTCACGAGCTCATTCAGAGTGCTCAGCGAGTAAAAATATATGTATGCTAAACTTATACTTAGCCTTTAACACACACTGGCGATTAAAATCTAAGAATTTATTAGCCAATGGCTAGTGATAGATATTATTTAGTCACCCAGAGTGAACATTTATTTGCATATGTGAGTGTTTTACTTGCATTGTAGAGGGTTGTCCACGGACACTTAGAGTGTACCAAATGGGTGTTCAAATTTTAGGCAAAAGGGAACATCAGCTCTTTCTCCGTTTTCTCTAGTATTTTTCAGTTTTCAGAATTGTCTTGCCTTTAAATAAAACCTGGTTGTAAATGCAGTATAAAGCCCATCTTGCCAGCGGTAAATTATTCCTTTAATTAGAATTTCAAAAAAGTACCAATTATTTCAAATTATAACAGACCTGCTCGAGGATCTCTCATTTACTAGCTACAAAGTGCCTGAAACAAAACTCAGAAAGAATATCTTTCAAAGATTTGATGCCACTAACCTGGGAAAAGCAATCTAAGCATATCCAGAGATTAGTTCTCCCTTAGTAGCGCTCAATGTCATCCTGGTATTTTGATTACCTTAAACAACTTAGTTCCCAGGCGAACTGATTAAAAACCCAGAAGTTGCGCAATGCCAGCCAATCAGATTTGCCCTTTTAGTAAACTCTTGCCAGTTTTGAACGCAACAAGCATCAGACAGTCAGTGAACGGACAGTAGGCGGTCTGTGGGTGTGCCGTCTGAGGCTGAGACTATTTTAGGCTGAACATTTGTTTAATGAGCAGGATCTTCACTTGTTTGCTGTCACTTGGATCCGAGAAAAGAATGTAGCAAATAAATGTGTGAATTCAATGAATTAAAACTGAAAAAGCATTTTAGATAAAACCCTATCAAATTCAAGCAAGTACACTTTACATTTTGAAGTAAATTCTGAAATTAAGTGTCTTAAATATTTAATTTTGTTAATTTGCACAAAAATGACATTTTTTTGCATGCACCATACATTAAATTTCTGTAAAGTGAAGTCCATTCCCTTCCCAGATCCTCAAAAGCAGTAGAAAATGCAGTCGGTTTACTGTACTTTCATCTGAACACACATCGATTACAAACCACCTTCTTCCCAGTTTGCACCCACACACACGCCTCCCCCACCACCCCAATGCATTGAGCGTGTGGGTGAAAGGTCACGGTAAAGTAGCATTCCACAGAGAGTGAGACACAGCCTTGTGAAAAGAGGAGAGGGGGGGGGGAAGGGGTTTAGTGTCCCTAATCCCACAAGAGACTGGAGGATTTGCAAGGACACCCAAACCATTCCTGGTGAAAAGCTAACAGCTCGCCCACAGCTCCCACGGTGTGTGTGGTCAAACATTACCATCCACTGGGATAATATCATCTTCACACTGGTCATAAGTCCTTGGGCATATTAAACGTCATGATTAGATTTGGAAACCACAGCAAGGCTCATCAGCATGAGATACTTTGATCGCAATGAGTCCAGGTTCACAGGCATGGCTGTAGTTTCTCATGAGCGGAGAGCAGCCTGAGGAATAAAGAGGCTCTTTCATGGCTCTGGGCTGTTTGAGAGGGCCACTGCATTGGTTTGCTCTCCCTGTTTTATCTTAACAATTAGACTGACACTGAATACTCTGAAGGGTCACTCCTGGTGTCACACTAACAAAATACCCAACACAAACAACATTCTCTTCATTTGTCCACCATGCTTTTGGCCCTTCTCAGGCCTCCACAGTAATTGTTCATCTTTGAGGACAAATCCTGCATATTAAGTACTTAAACGAGAGTATTCACTTTCCCCCCGACCAAAGGAAGGGACACCATCTGAGAGACAGAGGCTGCTTTTGTAGGCCAGTTCAAAATGTCTCAGGTTTTGGTGACATATTGCTGTCACTGTACTTTATATTTGTCTGTCATAATAAGTAAAAACAACAGTTGATATAGCACTGAGGGCACAGCATGTCAGTAACAATTAGGGATGTGCAAAAGTGGGTTGGCTGAATGATGAAAGAATAGTTCAATAGGGTCATGTCAGATAAGACACGTTACTTTTACGCATTCGCATGACACGGTTTGACGTACTAAAACAGGTCCTGCAACACATTCCTAAATAGACTACGGACGAAAGGGGCAACAGACAACAATGTCGTCCTCCAAGTGTAAACCAACAAATGTACAACCAAAAATGTAAGTGATTTTCAAGAAATAATCATATTGCAGAGAATTGTAATACAGTCCACACACTAAATAATAATAATAATAATTCCCACCCAGTTTGAGTTGACCCTGTCTCGCACAATTAATGACTGGGACAGGGTAAGAGAGGAAACGAAATGAGTTGCTTTGTGAAAAGGTATCTGGGTCTGCTAACATGTCAGTGGCAGGGACAGGGAGCATCTCCAGCAGACAGCTGATGGGTCTGATCGCATTTCACTGACAAACTCAATTGCACGTCGAGTGAGATCTAATGAAAGTCAATATGCCACATGGCCCCCGTGGCTACACTGTCCACGCGCCAAGACCCAATATCACTCATTTATTCAGTATATTTCCAACCGTACCTCCATGAGGTTTGGGTTCCCAGGTGAAAACTAACTCCCAAAGAAACATGTGTCAGAGCTTTACAGTGTTCATTAAGTCAGTGCTAGTTGAAACAATTAACAAAACACCACTTATTAAGCCCGATAATCATGACTGAAAAACTTTCTAATTGACGACAACACAAAAATCCTTATCACTGACCGTGCAGAATTGAGGGAAAAGTTCTCCCTATAAAATGAAAATGCTGTGATCTTTTACCTCACCCTCCTATCGTGCCAAGCTTATAAGACTTTCGTTCATCTTCGAAACACAAATTAATATATTTTTTAAGAAACTTGATGTTTCTGTCCATCCATTGCAAAGTCTATTGCACCAAAACGATTCAAAAAGACATTGTAAACACAATCCATATGAATTAAGCAGTTTAATTCAAGCCTTCTGAAGAGACATGGCTGCTTTATATAATGAAAAGATTTCATTTAGGCTTTTATTCACATATAAAGATTGATCAACAGAGCACATTAAATATGGTTAAAAAAAGGAAGCTCGAACATGTTGTTTGACACATGAGAACCAAAGAGTTTTGGTCTTGTGTACCACAAGCACATTTAAGCTTCCGCAATAACCAATGAGGTTCTGTTTTTGAACATCAATGAATCGTGAGGGCGAGTAAATGTTAAAAATGTTCATTTTGGGGTGCTCAAACCCTTTAAAAGGTCTACAAAAATATATGAAATAAATTAAGTATTAATAGCAAACTATTAAAATGTAACCTCAATTGTCACAGATAGACCATCTTCGTTTCTTGTGTAGCAAGTTGACATTAGCATTGTTTAATTAAGTACAAACACACAGAAGAACAAAAAGAGCATAGACAGTTAACTGCTACATTCTTGCTCACCAGACGAGAGGTTTCCCAAACCTTCATAATCCTAACCAACATACACACGAGAGGCTCTCTGAAATCACCAGGCTCACTTTATTGACCAAATCAAAGGCTCTCTCAGGAGAACCTGTGGTTACCAAAGGCAGCTGCCCTGCAGGCATCAGCACAGGCAGGAAACACACTTTCACAGCATACAGGCCTCAGCTTCTTACAGGGGACCCAATTAACAAACCGCTGTTACACGGTAGAGACACCCACACACGCTCTTCTGCAAATGTTTGCTATCGTATTCATTCATTTCTTTAGGGCAGTAATGGTTCATAATGTCTGCGAATATGGTGCCATTTGTGTCATTTGCTTTTGTTTGGCAAACAAAGCACAAACGTACATGTAGTACAATGAAAGAACATGTAATCATGCAACTGTGGAACATGGCGTCAGCAACGGCAAGGTTTATATAATACCTTATTTGAAAAGCACTTGCTTGGCTAGGGCCAAATGAATAAATGTAAAAATGTCAATAAATAAACCTGTACATAGGTTTTATGCTAACACTGAAGCGTATAAACAAAAGCTGGGAATGATTACCGCTGCACTGGCAGGGCAGCCAGCTATTAGCACACTGAGGGTCACATTCATGAGACGCCCCAGAATACTGACACGGTTTTGTTTTTCAGATCTATCTTGAGAGCCGGTGTGCTGAGCTATGAGGTTAGTCCTTGCCACTTACAGAGAACTGTTGCAGCGAGAAGGTCTCAGACTTCTGAGGAGCAAACAAATCCACTCCAGTGGGTTAAAAGTGTGCTCCCAACACCAGGAGACACTATAGACATCTGTATCGATACACAGTACGTGTCACAGCCAACACCATAAAGTAATCATAAGTTATTCATTTTCAGTGAGAGAGAGCAATTTTAGGTAACATGAGAAGCAGAGACCACTGGTGGTACAATAACATTGAGCAACATGTGAGCAGGATTCAAGGAGGTAAATAGCAATGAAATCAGTGAAACTCATGTGATCTGCCACCTAATAGAGTTAGAGACAGTGCAGCTGATTTCACAATATCAATGAGTAGCCAATTTTAGCACCAATTCCAGTGAAATTTCACACTTCTCAATATGATTTCAGGTACATTCAAAATGAATGTGCTACTGAACACACTCTAAAAAGTTCAATATTAAATGCAAATATTAACACATTTATTTAAAACAATGGCATGTAGCCTAGAGTATTTCTCACTTAAGTCAATTAACATCTAAGTAAACAGATTTTCAAGATTCAATTACTCAAAAAATATGTTTTAAGTAAACAGTCAGAAATACAATTAAGAATAAACTGTTCATTTTTGACTGTAAAGAGCTTATTGAAACTACTAAAGTTAATGTTTGATTAATATTAACAATAAAACAGACAGCTGCAGGTCTAATGCACAGATATATTTCTGTCGCATCTGTTAACATCCACTTAAGAGATTTCTGACCATGTTTACAACATACACGTACAACTTCCAGCTTTGGAAAGCAGCCACCTGTTGTGTGAAAAATTCAGGTACCATTGATACTAGGAAAACTGCTATCATACTATTAACTGACTTTCTATTCATCTTAACATAGCGAAGATGAAACCGCAACTAGCATCCAAGAGTGACTTGGCGACCTCCTGCAATCAGACTGTCAGTCTGGATGCCCCTTAATGCAGAGGATGTTGAAGTCTGGTTGGACTGCTAATGTTTTCTCATCCAGGTGGTGTGTGTCACTTCCTGTTATTTTGAGACCCCAATGGGCTGATATGGGATAATGGGCTACTTCATAACAAACTCAGGCAAAGTTCCCTCAGAGCAAAGTCCAATGTGGGAAGCCTTATAAGCTGGCTGACATCAGGAGATTACAGGGTTCAAGACGGGATCAGGATCAATGAAAAGGGACTTAAGTCTCGAGTAACACAAAAGTGTGCACAGAGCACTCAAGTGTGGTGGCTTTAGGAGGATGGAGTGCCCTTTTACACAGTGCTTTTCTATCACTGGTTCAAACTCAGGGGAAGGGATGGTGTACTCATACTACTAATGGTAGTAATCGCCACATAAACAGGCAATAAGTCAACGTGGATCTTTGTATAGTCTAGATTCACAATCGCATGTGCACGCCACGGCTCTCAGGAGGGTTCGATTGGTGGGTTTGCAAGTTAATTTCCCTTTATACGACAGGATATACAGCTAGTTTCATTTGTTAATTTAAAGCCTGGAGGCCATATCCACTGTTGCCTCACCTACTGAACACAATCCCCATTGAGACAGCGTGAAAAGGGGTGATCCGTGTAAAATAAATCCACTCCTCCTGAAAACACCAATAACATTACAGTCCGTAACCCTGTGCCCTCCCACATTCCTTGGGCATTTCTCTGGTCCCAAAACTGTAATTTGACATCTGGGCAATATTAACGGAAACTGCGGCTAAACAGGGTTTTTTTTTCCTTCCACGGAGCAGTGATAATAAACACTGCTGATCTAGAGTAGGCTACTTTTAACCCGCATGCTCTGTTAGTAAATGAATAAAGGAAAAGTTCAGTTGGGATACAACAGTGTGAGCACTTTGATGTTCTTCACTTTACTTTTTTGTCCTTTATAGGGCAATAAGAATTCTCTACAAAAAAAAAAGAAAAAAAAAAGGACTCATTTGACTTTCTTCTGTGAAAAACAAAAGCATACATTTGACACTGCTCTTTTTCATAGAATGAGCATGTCAATCTCCAAAAAGAAAAAGTAATAAAACAAAAATCCATGCGATTTGTGCATTGTATTCCAAGTGTTCTGAAGCCACATGATAGCTTTGTGTTTGGAACAGACTGTTCTTGAACTCCAATGTCTTTAGCTTTCAAATCTCATTCACACTTCTGCATATTCAAATGTTTTGTTGTTGGAACCTTTATTTTTTTTAAATGTTAGTGATCACTGTTTTCACAGCCTGGAAAAGAATAGCGAGCATATTGTGTCTAACATCTCCCTTTGTGTTCTACAGAAGAAATATACCATAACTATGTTAAGAGGTCTAAATGTATTTTTATAAATATATATTGTCCGTAGGAGGCATAGGACCATAAATGTTCTTTCATCATTGCATTCGGTCCGAATGAAGATAGCATGTGTTCCCTGTCAGTTAACGTGTGTTTGCATATCACTGCGCAGCCTGTTTAAGCAGACATCAAGCGTCATGGACAATGACAGAGCGAGAATGGACAAACAGCAACAACCTAACTTTCCTTCTGAACCGACAACATGTGGCACTGGCAAAGGATCTACAAAAAGATAGACATATTCATCGGAGCCAACCAGACTCTCATCGTGGAAACCCTGGCTTGCAAGAAATATTATTACAGACTGACACATTTTGCTAGCTACACAACCGAAAACTTTTTATATTCGTTATTGTAGTACTGTTACTCACTGTACTCTAAATTTTTCAACGGTGAATGATACATGATGTAATCGAAGGATCGTCTCACTTCTAGTCTGTGCACGTTCATGTGTTTTGGAGGAAGCATCGCTTGGGACGACGATTTGCAGGGAAGGTGGGATCGTATACTTTTAATAATATTTCCCAGATCACCTATTGCACCTTTAATTAAATCAAACTATTAAACAGAATTATATGCATTTGTGGCCACTGGAGAAAAGCAAATGGAAAGCAACTAAAACCACTGTCCAAATCTACAATCAAGCAAGAAACCTTGCCCTCAGCTACTGTTCTCCAATCAGTTGCAAATTATGCAAATCAATTAACTAACAAAGTACAGATCTGCTTATCCTAAAAAATTCATTTAAGGTAAACTGCTGACATGCATACTAGAGCTCAGAGGTCCTGTCTGACCCCCACCAATCGGGATAAACAGACTTCAATGTGCAATCAAGTCGAGGCCAAAAAAAGAGATTTCACCTTATTTAAGGCTAGTGAATGTACAAATGATTGTAGCAGTGGTCCTCAAGTGCTTTTGCTTCAGGACAAAAATTTTACATTTGACATCAGGTGATTTAACACAGTATCAAAATTATTTATAGCACAAAATAAAATTGATGGGTTCATGTTCTCAGCAAACAAATTCAATACACAAAACATCATGGGCGGCACAAACCATATTTATCCTCAATAAAAAAAATAACCAAGGGAGTCTAGGTCATATTTTCTTTTAACTAATGTAGTTTTGTTAATAATAATACATTTTCAAGGGCATTTATGTCACAACCTGTTGTGTAACCATGTTGGTTAGTTGCATTTAATAATCTAGATAAAGAATTGAAACGTTTCAGAATGTGAAAAAACCTAAATGACCACATTATCAACATCAAAGTTGAGCAACAGACACACGGATGTATACAGTCCACCCACAGCACTGGCATATGCACAACAGAGAGATTGTGAGCGTACCATGAGATGACTTGAGTACCACATATAGATATAAGTAAATGATATTCTTTGTATGTACGCTAGGCATAGCGCTCGCAACAGAAATATTCGTGGATTAGTTGTGGCTGGCAACAGTCTGTTTATAGAAACCACCAACCAAAATGTAAAGGTCTCCCCAGGGGGGAGATTCCAGTTGTCTAAACCCTGACCTGTGTCTGTCTGTCAGAGTCAACACAGCTTTACTAGTATGACTGCAAATGGTTTCAGTATTTCTAAAGCATTCAGCTACTTACATCAGGGGTTCCCAAACTTTTTTAATCAGCTGAACCCCTTAGACAAAATATTTCCTTGAAGTAATTGTATTAACTTCTGTCCAAATAATTGTTGGAAATTATCTGAATGAGAATTTAAATAAAGTGATCCTAATGCATATTGCATGCCCAACATGCATATTAAACACAGCGCTTACAGAGATGAAGACGGTGTACACTTGATGAAATTATTATCTGGTATGATGTGTCAATTAAAAGAGATTCTCCTACCAGTTGTTGTCAAAGCTGTATCTTGTTTACACTAATCAAAATAGCCTAACACCTGCATAAGTAACTTTGGGCTATGTAACATAATTTAAATGACTTAATGGTCATAATAATCATATAATTTTGTAGGAATACATACTTTGGATCAGACATTGAAAAGAGTACAAATTCAAGATTCTGTGTGCCAAAAGTATCTTGTGATTTCCCCCAAACCATTTAAGTGCAAACCCCGCCCCACAGTTGATCTCATTGGTCAATTCAATCATGCAATCACCTATCCTGAAAAGTTCAGACTTCATGGATTCAGTTAAAGGTGCACTATGTAGAATTTTTTGCAGTAAAATATCCAAAAACCACTAGATCAGTGTTACATATTTTGCTCAGTTGAGTACTTAGAATATGCCAAATGTTTCCAACTATTTGTAAATTGTGAGAATTGCTATTTTAACCAAGGAACCGGGGACGTCTGAGCATAGCGTCTGAGGGAGTTGCCTGTCAATTGAGTCATATCTGCGTTACCCTCGGTTACCCTTGGCTTATTTGGCAGAAATTCTTTACTCTTAGCAGTTTGCAACAAGTGTCACAGCAGCCACCGAGTGAATGCACAGATTAACGTCATAACATCATTTTCAACACACTCAAATGTGATAAACAGAGCTACGTTACCTCATATTCATGACCGGAAAAGCGGAAATAGCGCCGGCGACTGTGGCATAATAAAAGTCCCGCTACTCGCGGTGTGTTGTTCCTCTCATTAACGATCGCTCCAGCGGCCTTACTCAGCTCAACAACACCCGGTCCTGCTCTGATTCATATTACAGTAACGTTAATTAACAATAATAACCGCATCCATCAAAATGATTTCTGCCCGAGTCCTATCCCGATTCTTTTCCACCAGCAGTGAGGTGAAGACCACATGTCCCAAGATTCGGCGCTCAAACTTGGCGTCATCAAACTACACCTTTGTTTTGAACAGGTGCCCTCTAGCGGACGGAAAAGTTGCACAGTGCACCTTTAAGGGTTTCATAATAGCATAACTGTTTGTTGTGATCGAATCATCCATGATATCCAATCAGAATGTTTTAACTCTAGGTTAGGGGTTAGAAAAAAGAAAAAAAATCTCAATTACGGCTGTAAACTATACAGGTTGTGTTACTATAATGTTAAAGGTTAAAATTAACTGATTTGTAATTTTGTATAGGCAACTTACTTTTAAATTACACATGGACATTTTTATAATAACTTTTTAATAACAATTCTGTTTCTACTTGTTTTTTTTAAATATAAACATTTAAATGGTGGTCGTCATAAAAAAAGAAGACTTATTTGATATATTAATAACATCGCGTGAAGCTGTGTTATTGATGTTTTTCTGCAGTTGAAACACTCTGTGGTTACATGATACAGATTTCTGTAGGTTGTACTGTAGCTTTCAACATACCATAAGATGTTCATTTACGTTTATTTTGTGATGTAAAAAGGAAAGTGGAAGAGGTGATCAGTTCAGGTGCCACTTAAACTGAGGCGCTACTGTGATCGGTCACGGTTGGCTAACCGTGCTGAACCATGGTGGTAGAATTTGTGTAATGACGTCGACAATCATGATTGGTCACCTTTCTGTAGCCTGGCTACTGGTTTGAGCGTATCATTTGAGCGAATTAAGCAAGTTAATAATAGAAATATCCTATCAACCTCTATAACGCGGTCGCTATTCACATCTCACAAAGTCTGTAAACTCTTGCATTACAAAGGCAACAACTGACGCATTTGTATTACATTCCCAAGATCCTTGTTATCAGCCCCACAGTGGCAAAATAAACTATCTGTAACGGCTGGGCTGGATCGGCACATAATGCAGTGGTTAGCCAACGGGAATTGTTTGGTCAAACAGTGGAAAAGCGCCTTTTGTTTCTTATCAAAAGTAACAAAGTTTTATATATTCATCAACTGAATTGGTTTTGGGCTCCAAGTGGACTGAAATATATTGATCAAGTAAAAGTTTTGGTGCTTGTCCAAATTGGCTTAGCTTAGTTAGATAAATGGGCCCCTAATTTCATTTCCGTACAAGGCTGCTGGCTGATTCATGCTGTCAAATCATTTGCACCAGGCTGAAATTGGTCTTTTTCTCTCCCCCTCACACACACTCAGCCCATCCCCCGGAGTGGCCTATACCGACCCAACAGTTCACCCCAGGTTAAAATAGCGTTATCTACTCAAATTCATGTCTTGTTAAAGACACAGATTTCATTACCTAATACATGAATGTCATTTGTCTGAGCAGCAGTCCTGATGCTGATAGCTTTATTAAAGACCGGTAGCGATGTCCACTGCCCTCGGGTCTGGGGCGAACACATGCAATGGCAGAGTGCTTGAGCTGGCTGAGGAAGAGGAGGAGGAGGAGGAGGAGGTTAGCTTGAACAGACACAGAGGGGCAGCTGGTCTTTCAGCTGCAGTAAATCATATAGACTGAGCCCAAACCCAACCCCCACACCTCTCCAAAGGGAGAAAAAAACCCAGCCCTTCCATCCCAGTGGCCCAAAAAAACAAAGACAGGGACCACTAGCAAGCAGCTGGTAAGAAGGGTAATCTCACAGTTTCACCTGGGATCAAACCGCCACAGTGAGAAATCATGAGCTTAGCAAAGTACTAAAGGTGCTGTCAAATGCAATTTTCAGCAAAATGACATGAAAAGGGATGTAGTTAAATATTAAATCTCTACATTAAATATGGTGTTCTGAGTGGTTGCTGGGGTGTTCTGTGTGCTAGGTGATTGCTAGGGTTTTGTGGGCGGTTACTTACTGTAGGGTGTTGTGGGCGGTTACTTACTGACCCAAGTAAAAAAAAATCTGACCTCTAAAGCCCAATGTATACTTCTGCGTCGAGTGTACGCCGTAGCTACGTCGTAGGCTGTGTGTTGCACGCGTAGCCTACGACGTACCCTGACGTGCACCCCTCCAAAAATGTAACAACGCGTCAATTCTACGCGGACCGCAAGCGCTGTGATTGGTCTGCCAGAACCCCTCCCTCAGGGGTACAGATGCTCCCTCTGCATGTGTAACTGCAAGTCAACGCGGACAATGACACAGAAGAATAAATGAAAATCGATGCATAGCCCATGGCGTAGGGGCTACTGCGCAGATCCGACGCAGAATTATAAATCAGCCTTAAGTCTCTATGATATTCTGGTCTCTAGATATAGCTAAAGTCACTTCCTCTAGTATAAGTCTACAGGATTTTTTGGTCCGTTTTATTGTACGGCTGTGAAATTTTCAATCAGTATGTTTATGTTGTTCATGTTCATTTGTTTTAATTTAAAGCAAACTAACACTTCATGCAGGGTGAAAATATGGAATTATGCATGCAAACAGATTGACAAACTCCATCGCAAAATGGATTGCTGTGTAAACTGTAGGCCAGCAACCAGCTTATGTCCAATGACATGGAAATAAAACAAGCAATATTTTGACTTCTAAAGGCAGAGTAAGTCTTTAGGTGGCTTTTCTTAGCAGATCTTGAAATATGCAATTAATTCATTTGATTTAAGCACATAATTAATCTCATTATATTTTTAATAAATCAATTGAAAGCCATAATACCTAGGATTATGGTTTTTGAAAAGTACTTGCAATAGCAGTAGTAATTTTTGCTTTAGCAATTACCAGTAAAAACTCATATCTATAAAATGATAAACATCTCAACTCAACTCAACTGCATCCCACTCATACTCACACACCGATTAGACAGTCCCTGAAATGAACAACCGTAGCTAGTGTACTAAATAAAGGAAGCAAAACCACATTCAGGGACTTTTTTCTTGTTCTGACAGTCTCCTACACACAAAGGTCAGTTTTATTTGACTGCTCAACTGCCCACAATTTCCTCCCCGGTCACCATTGACACTCCCTCAATGACAAACAGCTTGTTCTAAATATATCACATCAAGAGGCCGAGGGATTCACCTATCGACTTCAGCGAGAGATGCCGAATTAATTTTCCGGTGAATACACTGGACCGGCTCCTAATGATTACAGTCCCATATTAAAGGATGACTCCATGGGCGTTGGGTAATGAAGCTTTCGGAGCAGGGCTTGTGTGACAGACAGATAAGAGAGTGGCCAATGTCATTAGTACATAAAAACCGGCAGCCAACGAGAGGGCCAGGGTTTGGACATTTTTAAAAGGGGCTTCCTTATCACACCTCACAGATACTTAAATGGATTTAAACCTGAATTCAGCTTCCGCCGATGGCGAGATAGACAAACTTATCTGAAAGGTGATGCTGGCAGCAAACCAAGGAAAACCAAACAACATGCCAGTTTTTGTGAGTCTATATTTCTTTTGATGTGATTACTGCTGACTCTACTTCACTGGCAACTATGGTTAGGACACACGAGCCAAAAGAAAATATGATACATATGTCAGTTGGACAAGTCCGTGGCAGTAGATCACTTGGGTGAGCTATGCATTTGGGAATAAAGGCCGGACTTTTGGCGGGTGGACGAGCGCTAGCTTGTGTACACAGACACAGAGTTGATGGGCTGTAACCCTGAGTGATGAGCCAGTGTGCATGTGTGTGTGGACATTGAGGTGTTGAAGTGATGCATATTGAACAGAGTGAGAAGAACTCAAACAGAGGGTTTAACCCAGAGTTTAGTATAGGCCTAACACACACACACATCCGTTCAGCCATATAAGGCTAATACTGGACATCCAGATATTCCGACGGTCCGACGGAGAAGTATAAATCGGCCTTAACTCTGCATCGGTTTTTAATCCTTTCAGGACACATAGCTCCATCCACCTCGGAAAAGCCACTCCGATATTTACCCTCGTTTTATTTTGGGCTCTATCGAATTCTTTCTTTTTGTCTTTTTTATCATCATCATCTGTCTTTTTCCGTTTACCCGTCTTTATTTATGAGCAGGTGCCACTCGAGGAATTGGCCGTTTGGATTGTTTGTCCGACATTAGCAAAGCTGCGGCACACCGGTAATCTTGAGTTTGAACGCCTGCCTGTACGCGCTGTACGTGAGAGGGGTGTGATCAGCGCGCACAAGCTTGATTGACACTGATAAAACACTCCTCCTGACTCTGATTAGTTGTTTCTTACGGGGAGCGGTGTATTTCTTCAAATGGCAATAAGATGAATGGTAGGAGCCAGAGGGGCTTGATTTTTTCACAGATTATCTGTCTTATATTCTACTGTCAGGACATAATGACAGGTTTAACAAATATGTAAAAAATACATTAAAAAAAAAAAGTAACCAACTGCAGCTTTAATGCTCTGGAGGAGATAAACATGGCAGACTGTGTGAACAGCTCAGCTCTCTGAGGGAGGGGTCTGTGCTAGTATGTCAGTGTCCATCAATACGTGTGGGCGGGGCCTCTGCAGTGCGACATCACACTGCAGGAATCTGGAAACAGCTTGTTCTGAGACACTGCTTATGATTTATGGGGATTAAAAAAAAAGGAATGGGTGGATTTTTACCATTATAGGGTGGTTGTGTACACACACTGCCAACACTTATTTATGTTCAAACACCTTATAAAAGTGAATTTTGCATAATAGGTGCCCTTTAAGGTACATCTTGAAGAAAAAAAGGGGGGGGTCTTAAAAACAGGGTTGTCTTATATTCGGAACGATACAGTAAATGCAGCCTTGGTGAAGTCTCATGATTTTTTAAATGTTTTTAAAAGTAGTCTTAATTATTCAAAACTTCTGACCAGTAGTGTATATATCGCGGATGGTCCGTCCTGAAAAACTAATGATGAATATTGTGCCCGTGTGAATGGACTATCATCCAAAAGGCTGTAGCACCTAATGAAGGCCCAAACACAGATGTGAACGTTGAAAAAATAATCACGGCTGATTGAGCGAAATCAGTGGAATAATTTGACGTACAACAGTGTTGTCTGATGCTGACGGCAGGTTCTCTGAAAAATATTTTGCCGCGCACAAAGGCTTAGTGGTGAAGTCAAGTCCTTCCCTTAATTACCTGCTATTGTATCACACGTCTCCCGCCCATCCCCCGCCACAGTAGGGTCCCATTTTAACCAGGCTCCCCATATGCCCCGGCTCACTTGTTGGCCTTTCCTCTTTGCCACCATCTGGCATATTAGTTCAGCCAAAATGAAAAAAAGAACGAGCCAGACACAATGAGACAGAGAGCTAGCCCATCTGCTCCCTGCCAGACTCCCCAATCATTACTACACAAAAGCTGCATTTACCCTGCTACACAATCCACCGTTTTTAAACCTCTTATCCCCTCCGCTATCGTTGCTCGGAGAGGAAGTCATCCCTCAACGTGATTATGGATGCGTTTTCTTCGAGCAAATGTGAACCAAATATGAACAATCAGGGGGACAAAACAAGGTAAAGACGCGAAGAAAGCACGGCTGTGTTCGGCCTCCCAAGTTCATCTTGACAGGGAAAAACGATCCTCCTGGCCCCCTTGTCAAGTCAGGGCTCGAGCCGCTCGCTCTCTCTCCCCTGACGAACACGCACCAATGAGCATGCCCGCTCCGGCGGAAATGGCTGACAATCAAAGTGTTGTCGTCAAACATGGAGCAGTGACGGGGCAAAGATCGTTGCCGTCTGGCCCTCAGAGAGCGCACGCTCACGCATTGATCCACCTTCTATCGGGCTTGTCATCACAATGAACTCACTACTGTGTGAAACCACAGGGGTGATACTGGATACAAATACATTATAGACTTAAAGTCAACTGCGCTTCAGTGGACAACCTAACATCTACTTGCATATATAAAGCTATATCAAAAAGATTTCAACAAAAATGTATGAACGGTTTAAGACAAACCTATCATGAGCACTGAGGTTAGCAGGTGATAATATTTGCTTCTGTAGAAGACAAAGGTCAGTGTGATTTTCAGTGACATCTTTAAAATATTCAGTGTAACTGCCAAATTCCCTGTGAAGAACTACATTATCCTCAAATCCATCAATCAGAGAAGTCAGTGTTACCACAGAAATGAAAACCACACCAAACTAGCCACTCATAAAGTATTTATTCATTACCAATTATGTAATCAAATCAGACTCCCTACAATCATAAACAGTTAAAAAAATAATAATAATAATTATATTATATATATATATATATATATATATATATATATATATATATATATATATATATATATATATATATATAAAAAAGAGACCACTGATTGATTTCTCAATGTACATATATATATATATTTTTTTTTATTTTTTTTTACTGCATCACTTAATACATGTCTATAGATCAGTATTTTTATGTTATTTATATTATATAGTTATATATTATAGTACACTGTTATTTATAAATACACAAATACAGCATCAATTACATTTCATTACACATTTTAATGTAAGTATAATTATTTAAACTGATCAATTCATGGCTTTAAACTCCAACCTGTCATCCCAGGGGAGAAAATGAACAGGAAAAATACAAAATACAAAAAGAGTGGGTGATCTCTATTATCATCCAGAAACATTTGTACTGGCCTTTTAAATTTGTTCAGAGCATTTTAACAAAATGTGAATACAAACTGAATGTTTTTCTTCAGAGTTTGGTAAAAAGGAAAAAAAAAGAAAAAGAAAAGAAAGATGCCATTTGCGCAACCTATGGGTTAAGTCTTAATGGAGACGCCAAACACAACGTGTCCTGACCTCTGCATATTCAGACCGCCTAATTGCACATCCAGACTGAGCTTTTACAATGCCAGCGAAAAGGCTGCGATCTATTTCTGTCTGTGTGGTCACACTATTGTGTGGGTGCAGAAAATTGTGCTGCATTAAACAAATTTTCCAGCACTGCAGCCCACGACAACACTTAAAGTGCAAAACAGGTCATCAAGTGGAGTGAGTGGAAGAGGACGTCTAATCCATGTGAGGAGCTCGAGTTAATTCATCAGAGTGCCGGTTTGTCTAAACTGCCATTGCCCTGCCGTTCTGATTACATTAGCAGGGGGAAAAAAGGTTGTTGCTACGAATGGAAGACGCAGCGAGCAGCTGTCGCGGTCCGAGAGGGCTGATGTAAGCCCCTATTCTCAGCAAGTCCGTGCCGGTTTCAATTACACACTAACCCCTGACCCCACGCTGCTTGTAACCGAGAGATGAGAAGAGGTGCTGGGCTTGACGCCTAAGCTCCAAACGGCAAGGACAGAATGGGATTTGGTGGCTCTAAATGAGGGAGTTTGTGGCACTGTCCCTTATCCAAGTGAATGGGATTCCATCTGTAGTGTGTGTTTGGGGGATGGGCGGTCGCTTTTCTTTAGCTTTTTGGAGCGGTTTTCTATAGACACAGCTACACTTTAGACGGTGGAGTGAGGCCACCTCTTCTGTTCTTCCTTCTGCCCCTTTTGACCCTCTGTCTGTGGTCAATGTGGAGATTGCCAGAAAGAGACAGCTGCACTCCAGGCTTCCCGCCTCAGTTCCCTGTTGCTCTTTGAGCCTTTCTCGGTTTTCCATTGATTTCTCCATCACCCTCTCTGCTGTGTGCATCTACCCCTTTAGAAAATTTCATCTCTGTGGGGTGGACGAAGGCTAAGTTTCCCAGCCCGAAAATAAGAGAAATTCGAGACCCTTGGCTTTGGCTGTGTGGCAACAATGTCTTTCCTCTCCAGGCGAAGAGAAATCCCTTGGGAAATCAGATAACATGCAGCCACATACAAAATTCAAGGCCAATAATCAAACCATCAATTGTTGGGATCAAGTCAAATGCGTTTGGCAGACGTGGATGGGCTTTTAAATGCACATCACACGAAACAGCAGGAGCTGGTCTTCCATTACAGTACAAATAATTCATACCCTTGGAGATTACTGTAAAGATTAAAAGATATGAGTACGTTTCAACGCCAGCGATTCCACACGAAACGCGATCAATTTGAGCCTGCGGTGCGTTTGCTGAAAGATGCTGATGCTGGCAGTTCCTTCTCTGATTCAGTAAGCACAGATTTTTCTCCCTAATTATGGTCAAATTACAGACTCTGGCTGTGGGATCACCAGCCTCTCCTCCCATTCTCTCCCACGATCCTTCATTCTTCGGCGAAGACGGGGAAAATGCGACAAATCTGTTTTAAAAACTTGATGGAGCACGCTGTGGTGTGCTGACAGTGTTTACTAAAAGGAGCCATTTTAGAGTCTCACATTTTCATGAACTCACACTATTTGGCAGAAACCTCTGTAGCTCTCTGTGCAAAAAAGTAGCCAGTTGTAACAGGATCATGGTACAAGAATGTTATCCAACGTCTGATAAATACCATGGTACTGAATCATTACCATTTTCATGTACTATGGTCTTTACTAAGGATTTGTCACATTGGCAACATGCTTTCTGAATTCATGTACTACAGTCATACTCCACAGACAGACATATTGGCCAACGCAGTGCTGTTTTTAGAGCATCTCGCTCCATGATTATTGAGTTTAAGATATTGTATTAAAGTCCCCCAGTAGTCAATAATTTTATCCCTTAAAGGTGCACTATGTGACTTTTCCGTCCGCTAGAGGGCGCCTGTTCAAAACAAAGGCGTAGTTTGATGACGTTAAGTTTGAGCGCAGAATCTTGGGACATGTTGTCTTCACCTCACAGCCGGTGGAAAAGAATCGGGATTGGACTCGGGCAGAAATCATGTTCATGGATGCGATTATTAACTTTACTGTATATGAAGCAGAGCAGGGGCGAGTGCTGAGGGAGCTGAGTAAGGCCGCTGGAGAGATTGTTCAACAAACACACTGCTCGCGAGTAGCGGACTTTTATTATGACGGGACACAGTTGCGGCTCAATCTCCGCTTTCCGGTCATGAGTATGAGGTAACGCAGCTCTGTTTATTATATTAGATACATTTAAGTGTGTTTACAATGATGTTATGACGTTACTCTGTGCATTCGATCGGCGGCTGCTGTGACACTTGTTCACACTGCAGTGAGAGTAAAGCTTTTCTGCAAAATCAAACCGGAAACGAGGGTAACGCAGATATGACGCAATTGACAGGCGACTCCCTCAGACGCTATGCTCACACGTCCCGGTTCATTGGTAAAAATAGCGATTTTCTCACAATTTACAAATAGTTGGAAACATTTGGGATATTGTAAGAACTCAACTGAACAAAATATATAACACTGGCCTGGTGGTTTTTGGATATTTGACTGCAAAAATCCTACATAGTGTACCTTTAAAACTTATCTTTGATCTTGAGTATTTTCCTGAGAAAATGCCTTAAAATAGCGTGCTTCATCCTATATATGCAGAGCTATGAATATGCAAATTATCCCCGCCTCCACTCACTCACACCAGCTCAGAATACCTGATCCACACAGTCAACTTTACTGTAGTAAACGCTACACTACGGCAAGTGGAAATACTGATATTTAATTAAGCCCAATAAGTTTGAACCAGAAACTGATTCAAAAGAAGTGGAAGAGTGAATTATACAGGCTCGTATACAAGTCAATGTATCAGAATGGCAATGCGTTTTATGTATCGCTCTCTACAACGTCAAACACATAATGCTAATTAATATGAATAGGATACTTGGATAGCCTGTTTTTTTTTATAGATACCCTGCTTTTTTAGTATAGTTAATGATATGCTAAAGCCCTCCTGCACGTTGACCTGATTGGTTAACATAAGCCGCGTTTCCACCACAGGAACTTTCCGCAGGAACTAGGGACTTTGGGGTGATACTCTGTGTTTCGACTGCAGGAACCGGGGTCTAAATAAAGTTCTGGGTAAAAAAAAAATCCACGTCAAAACGGCCCTTTTCGCAAGGTAGTACTTGTTCAAAATTCAGGAACTTTTGGGGGTGGGACTTGGGCGATGTACATGCTGATTGGTTGAGCTCACGCTGCATTTTATTTCAACCTAAAAGTATGTTGCGGTGCGAGCAGTAAGAGTTGTTTGCTATTCGAATCAACAATGGAGTTTTAAAAATACGACCGATGGACAGACAACGAGGATCAGGCTTTATTACGTTTATTTGTAGAGGATGAAATCCAATGGGCTCTGTAAAGTCAATGCACGCAGTCCTACATCACTGGACTAATCTTCATGGTACTTTAGGCCACGATGGAAATGCAGACAGCAGGTCTGAGGGAAAAAAGTTCCTGGGACAAATTGTTCCAGGTAATTTTGGTGGAAACGGGGCTATATTTGTGACTTAGAGAAAAAGGACGATTTTTGAGAGCGTTAGTTTCACTGCAGTTTTAAGGAAAATATACTCAGCAATGGTGTTGTTGACTGATGAATTTGCACATGGTTTGTCTAAAACCATATTAAAAACAACACATAGACATATAAACAAAATTACCACAGGGGGGTCTTTAAAAGGTAAGATCATCCAAAAATGAAAATTCTGTCAGTCATGGACTTTCAATGGAGGGACATAGCTAAATCTCTCAGGTTTCATTGATATATATTTTAATTTGTGGCTCAAAGATGAACGAAAGTCTTATGGGTTTGAGGCAACATGAGAGAAATCTCATTTTGGGGATAACTAACCCATCATCTTAAATGCACCTGATCAGGATCAGATGAACTCAAAACCAGGCTAATTATACAGGTCTATCTTGTGACCTTGAAAACAGTAGTTTAGCACATCCCTAGTATTTACATTGTACTCCAAGAGACTTCAAAGAATAGTTATGTACTGTTGTACCATGAAGCATGTTGGAATAAAACATTCAATAATCTAATTTCTGAAATTTTCAAAAAAAGGCCCTTTACACTCAAGATATCTGGATTACATGTAAGTCAATGAACTCGCTGAGTCTAAATGCCACAAAAGGTTAATGACTAGCTGTTACGTTACTCTATGGCACACGCTGGACACACTTCATTTGACAAGCAGCCAAAAAGCTGAAAGCCCAGGAAATTAAACCGTATCATCTATGCCCAGCACAAATGTGATTTTTCTTCATTAAAGAGAAAAGAAGAGACTTCAAATACTGTGTGGATTATTCAACAAAAAGGCCATGTCAAACACAATGTTCACCAAATTGAGAATATGATCTTGAAAGCTGTAATTGGCAAGATAGAATGTAGAGAAATACCTGTCTAAGTGGTTAGTTATTATAGTAGCTAGCTTAAAAACTTAAGTCAGATGCCATAGTTCATTTGAAAAGCAAGGATGAGTGATAGAAACTGAAATAAAATTCATACAGAGGGATATGCAACTCAAAACATTTACAAATTTACACAGGAATTTCAACTAACGAATAATTTATAAAGAAATTAGCTTTTCTAACGCTTCATGAATGAGGCCCAATATACCGTACTGTCATAGGTTGCATCTATTTTTCATAACCCATGATTCTTTATGATTTTTTTTGTCCACCAGAAATGTGTGGGAAGAATGGAAGCCTATTTCCACCACAGAATAAAAAGGTAATTTCTGTTCTCTTGCTCTTTGAGAAATATCTTTGAGCAATATCTTATCAATATCTTGAGAAAATCTAAATATCTAAAAAAAAAAATTTTGCAATTCACACTTTTTTCTTAAAATTGTGAGAAGGTATTCATATGAATTATTTCAGATTCATAAATGATGCAAAAAAAATGCACAAAATAAATATTTTGTTTATGAAAAAAGCTATACAAAAATATAAACAGGCTTCCATAGGAAAGACATATTTTCTATATTTTATCAGCTGACCATGGTTTGATTAAACTTACAATTCAATATGGCATCTAATCTGACTATGGTCCATACTGGCTATTGCCATCACATCAACACAACAGTGATCACATGACACAAAAAAAAACAACAGCATTTCTAAACAGTGATGATGACACTAACCCTTTTTCTGGGCGGTCCTTTATCTTCCTCCTTCCCTCCCTTAGCGCTCTTGGCTTGCTTGGCGGCTCTCTGCTCTCCTGGCTGCTTGATGGTAATGCGGATCTCAGGAGGACAGATGTAGTTCTCCAGGTTTTTTGGAGGCTTCTTGGCCCGCTTGGTCGTTTGGATCTTCAACTTCAGGCTGCCTTCTGAGAAACTGGCCTCTTTGATAGAGAACTCCTGCTCCTCAAGCACATCTCCCTGCCCCCACCTCTCACTGTCCGCATTGGAAGTGACATCCATGTCCTTCCCCAGACCGAGGTCTTCGTCCTCTTCATGGTCCTGTTGCTCTCCCGGTAAAGGGAGGCTCTTCATCGGAGTGGCAAGGAGACCTACCTCACTGAGGTCTGCTCTGTTGATGGTGGTAACAGTGGAGAAGAACTCCTCGTTTCCTTTGGGCCGAGCCGTCCGATTAAGGTCTCTTTGCTCCATTGACAATCTCAAAGCTTGGTCCAAGAATCAGGGAACAGGGACCCAAAAGGACAGTTGGGCTCGGTCCGGTGATTGAGTTAAATCAGAGAGGGATGGCTTTTGGCTCTATTGCTTCCAGAATCTTATTAAGCTCGCTAATGTGGAGTTTTTCCCAGGTGAAACTGAAATTAGAGTCAAAAAAGATCAAATTATTAGTTGATTAAAACAATAAACACATTCAAATATGAGACATACCAAATCCTATAGAACAAGAAAGAAAAAAAGAGAGAAACAAAGTCGGTATCAAATAATGTTCACATCACATTCTCACTTACATGTGCCCTAACCAGACAGATAAAGCGACAAGGCTAAATCCCATTTGTTCAGGGTCAATCCCGAGTTTCTGTTGCTCTAACCAGTAGCAACAAGTGACAAGACATATTGTTAGGACTTTTTCTGTTACATAGTGCTGGGTAGCCCCACTCCAGACAAATCTCATAAGTCCAGTGAGGTAAACATAAATGTGTATTAAATTTAAAAAAAAAATTTAACTGACTTTTGGTAGAAATTCATGATTTATTTCAACCATATAAAATATTGAATTATGTTAAAGACTTTCTTTTTAACCATTGTTTTACATTACTTTTGCCATAATCTAACGCTCTCTTAATCATGGAATAAAACACACACCCGGTTTCACAGGCAAGTCGTAAACCTAGTCCCAGACTAAAATGCATGTTTGAGATGTTTTAACCGAAAGCAACTTGAACTGAGATATCTTAAAACATTTCAGTGCCATTGTTTTGCCTCAAGATGCACCATACAATAATTTTTTTTCCAGGAAGAACATTTATAAAAGCAATTTACATATCCTAATTGAATGAAGGCCTAATCCTGGCTTAATCTAAACCCTGTTTGAGAAACCAGGCCATTTCAAAAATATTTTTCTTAATCTGTAGCAAATCTCAAAAAGACTATCAATTTTTAATGCTGCACATTATAATGCAGAGATTTAAAGGAACTATGTAGGCTTGTGGCCAAAGCTGGTACTGCAATCACTTTCAAACTACTGTAGAGCGCTGTATTCCCCCTCCCCCCTGACTCGAGGTTGCCATAGGCTGCAGGAACATAGGCTGCTACAAGGAGCTTCCAATGGCAAGTGACGAGTCCTACACAGTAAATTGTTTTTCTTTTTTCTGTTAATTATGTTTATGCTTCATGAGAGGTCTTTGAGGTTTCGTAAAGTTAGACATTTTTTATCCAAAAAATTTGTAGCTGCAGCTGTGGTAACTAGAGCAGAGCTGGCAACCCGGATGCCGAAATACTACTGACTTCATGATTGGTTGATAGGTGGAGGGTGGCGCTTCAGGCCAAAACACAACATGTCAACATTAACATCAGTTGAGGGCTGCAACTGGTAATTTCACAGTAGGCATACACGCAGGTTCGAAGACTCGTTCTCGCTCCCAACAGTGCAATTCGGCTAGGTATACATCCGCGCTAAACTATCAAGGTTGAAGTCATCATAGCTTGCGTAGTATAGACCCAGCTCCCAACCCAATTTTGAGAATAGATTAACGGCAATTTTTTTTTAATCGCCCGATAAGAGTCTCACGTTAACGCAGCACATTAACGCTGATAACGGTCCACCACTAATTTTTTATTACATTTTTCATTTTTATTTTAAACTTATTTACAGACAATAGTATAGAATTTTAAAATCAGCCATTACATGAAAATAATTGAGTTTATTGATAAATGATTTTTAAACACTTAGTAGTAGTCAGTAGTGATGAAATACTTCCTCAGTGCCGTAATTCCTATTTAAAGTGGGCAAGGCGAATTACTGAACAAGACAAATGTGTCTTTGTTAAACCACCAATTAATCAGGATTGGGGTTTAAGCACACAGTCTTCAACCTGAAACAGTTGTACTGCTGGCTCCAGGCAAACTCCCTGACACCATAATTACATTGCTGACCAGCTCATTTGCTTTAGTGGTCAGTTGAGTAAGCCTAGTCACGGTGTGAAAGTCAACAAATGAGGCCTCTGGCCCAGTGATAAACACTTTCCGGACATCAAACAAACCACAACCTGAGTGACCACAGACCTGGAAAAGCCCAATTAGGGTTGAATATAACACCTCCGCCGGACACATCAAATTGGGCATCAAATTAATTTAGCATCATTTCAACAAATCAATTATTTCTGTCCAAACAAACCACGATTAACAAATTAAATGATGCAATCGGTTGACAGCAAAATTCTAAATTCTGATTCTAAAAAGAGTTCTGATTGGCTCAGACTGATGACATGTGGAGGTTGTCTCATACCTATGTCAAGGCCAAAAGACACACAGTGAAGCCTGACAAAACAAAGTTGACAATAGCCAGAATGTTGGACAGTGGTAAATTTAACACTAATCCTTGAAATAAGCAGTTTCTATTTTGGAGAGGAGATCAACACAAATTTTCCATTCCCCAAGCATCAGCCGCATGATGTCAGAATTGATGTATATCGACTGAGGGTTCGGAGCATCGAACTCAGTCTCTCATCTGCTCTTGGCTTGTTGTCAGACAGAGCTCAGTGTCATTTGCCCTTTCAACTGCCAGACAGGTGACAGATGAGAGGCTACTGAAAACAACGGCCGCTATCGCAAGACAGCCTGGATCCACGCTAGACTAAACAGCTCTATCTATCCATCATATCATGACAGTCAAAATGGCATGTTTCTCATTCCAGGCTGTGCCGACTCAAACACAGCCATTCACAAATCCTCAATGAAACCAAGTTGTTTATCTTACTTGTCTATACCTCTGAGTAGTGTCCCGATGCATCTTGGGTGTTCTAGCTATTTGGCCAACCAACTAAAAATGTGACGTAAATTCACAATGGCCACATACACACTGCAGCTAAAAACGGTTGTCACTCCTCTTTAAGGCCTTATATTATTCTGTAAAAACATGGTTCGGTATGGAAGCCTCTCTTTCCAAATTAAAGCAGAAAAATATAAAATTTCTTACCATTGTGACTTTTTACAGTATTTTACAGTCAGACATCAATAAAACATCTACTAGGCTATACAAATGTCACTTAACATTACATTTACCTTAAGAAAGCTATTCATTGTCCATAAACCCAGTTAGCCAGAAAATAAAATATATGCTAAATATATGCACTGTATTTGTTTCAATTTGTTAGCTAACTTGTACCTGATATCTTCATTATTTAACATATGTTTGAATAAATCTGTCATGAAAACAAGTTATTATTAAGTTTATTGTCGTTTAAATGTTTATATTTCACCAACAAACTTGTTGAGTTGTCTGAACTGAAAGCAACTTGCACTGACATATCTTAAAATATGTCAGTGCCATTGTTTTGTCTCAAGATGCACAGCAGTAAAAATTTTTTTTTTTTCTACGGCATGTTTATAAAAGCTACTTAAATGTCCTAATTGAACTAAGGGCTAATCCCGGCTTAATCTAAACCCTGTCTGTGAAACCAGGCCATAATTGAAATAAATATAAACTTTATCTCTTAATTACTTTTTTTTTTTTATTCCGGAGGCAGAAACAGGGCTTCCAGGCTTAAAAGCAAGCTTAATTGTTATTAGTTTGACATGACAGAGAAGAAAACAGAAAAGTTCTGAGTCGGGTGTCAAAATACTCCCTGACCTTGCTCATCTTCCGAGTAGACATTTCTCTGAAACCGCTGCGAGTGCCACAGAGAAAACCAAGGCATGCAAAAACAAGCAGTTGTATGCTCCAGATATTCACTTTTCAAAATAACAAACACAATTTAAAATATGTAACATTAAAAAGGCACAATATGTAAGATTTTTTGATTAAAATATCCAAAAGACCACTAGAACAATGTTATATATTTTGTTGACCTGTGCACACATTATCCCAAATGTTTCCAACAATGTTTAAATCCAGAGAAAACAGCTGTTTAAACTAGTGCTACGGACCATGTCCTTGCGCTACCTGTAATTTACGTAGAAACCATGGGAACACCAAAGACACTTTAATATAGTATATATTTTAATAGACAGGCGAGCAAATTTGGAAACATTTACCTACAGATAACTAATTGTTGCACAAGGCAACACAGATACGCTTTATTGTTTGAATTGCTTTTCTTGATTCACCGCGAGTAATGTTTTTACCGTGCCTCAGAGACAAGACTATTTTTTCAAGTGGCTGACAAAACATAATCAGAGAGAGCTCTCATCATACAAAATATTTTAAAATTAATTGCTTGTCATTTAGCAAGAGTTATCCCGTTTTAATATGATATTCTAATATTGATCTATTACTGCAACGTGCAACAAGTCTCTCATACCAGCCACCAAGTGAACACACAGAGTAACGTAAAAACTTAACTTTCAAAACACTCAATTGCATTTAACCATGTAAAACAGCGCTGCGTTGCCCCACATTCACAACCAAAGAGCGGAAGCGGCCGACTGCAGCATAAGCATAATAAAAGCTCCTGCCGCAGGTCTCTCTCTCTCATTAGCATTTGCTCCCGAGAGCTCTTGGCACGTCCTGCTTCATACCACCATAACATTAATAAAACTTTAATACATTTGCTCATTCATGAACATGATTTCTGCCCGAGTCCGTCGGATTCCTTTCCATTGGCTGTGGAGGTGAAGAGTCAAGACTACAACTCCAATGATTCCACACTCTTTGAATAATCGACCTCTAGCAGTAAAACTTACATACTGTGCCTTTAACATGACGGTAATATATAAATATAAAGCAAAACATAAAATGTGCAAAAAAAAAATGTAAACGACTATTTTCAGGTCGACTAGCAGTAGTGGTATCATTTAATGGATTCAAAATTTAGACAAACACGTTTGCGGTCTGTTTAGTCTCAAACAAAAGATAAGGACATCACTCACTGCTCTTGATTGAATAGCTTTTGTAAGTTTAAACAGTTAAATATGCAGTTATTTTACGTTTGATTACTTTATTAAATTTCTGTACCTTTCTGCAGGCCAGTACATTATTATTTAATATACACATGCGTGAGGTCAAGTTAAATTGAAAGTTAAAAAAAATGTTTATACTGTGCATTGTTGCAATGTGCTAAATAAATATTTGCATAATTTGTAATTGATTTATTATTTGAAACTTTAATATTAATTTATGCAATTGCAATGCCTTGATTTTTAGTAAAGTTAGACAGTCATAGACATAAATGCAATGGTACTAATAATTGGCATAATTTCTTTCGACGTTTCAGTTTTCGGCTTTCGGCCTTGGTTTCCTCTTTTTCGGTTTTCGGTTTCGGCCAAGAATTTTGATTTCGGTGCGTCCCTAAATTGTAGTGGGCCTGACATTCAATAAATCGCAAGCTTAAGCTTTACCATAAGAAAGATATTCAATGTCCATGAACTCATTAGTTAGCCAGAAAAAAATAACTCTAGAGAAGAGCATTTTGCTAAATATATACACTGTATTACATATTCATTATTTTGTTAGTTAACCTGTTACTGATATCTTCATTATATATGTATGCTTGAATAAAAATGTCATGAAAACAAATTACACTTTATGTTCATTTAAATGTTTAAACTTGTTGAGTTATCTGAACCGAAAGCAACTTGCACTGACACATCTTGCACATCCCTATTCTTTACTGTAAGTGTCCAATCAGAACACCATAGCAACCACCTAGAAACCTACAACCACTCAAAACATGTTTGCCTCAAGTCACTAGCACTACTTTTGTCAAACAATATTTACACAATATGGATTAAACGGTTGGCATTCACTTCCGCATGTATGTACAGTATAGTTGTTGACATAGCCAGTCAATAATCAAGACAGAATTTCTTGATTCAGATATCTGGTTGTGTAAGTCTAATCCATACGCACAAAATATTGCCCCTTATACAATACTAAACTCCAACACCCAGTTTATGTAACAGAAAGCCCTGTCTAGTGGACACGCTAACTGCACTCTAATTGTGTAAGAAAACAGTCGGCTCATAAACAGGTTTATTATTATCACAAATATGCCCCGGGCAGACCGTGGGTAACTACAACACATAAAGCAGTTCTGTGTCAGCAGCACTGCCTGTGGCAGACTCAATGGGGGGGTTATATTCAGACGCTCATACTCAAGAGGCTTTACATACTGATCTGCCCTCCTTTCTGATGCATCTCAATTAAGATGATCAGAGCATTGGGGGGCAATTATCTGAACAAATTCATCTACTTCAGCTCAACTGGGTTATGACTATAAATCAATCAAATGTGCTACAACAGTTGCTGAAAAGTACACAAATAAACTGTAATCAGAGCTTAACAACCTAGCTGACATGGGGCTGGTTGAAAGATCTGCCACTTGCCCTATTAGGCCAGTGCAGTGGTGTCACTAAATCTTATACATTTGTATGCCTTAAAAACTGGTTGTGTGTGATGTACTGAACATGTCTGTTGAAAAGTAATGTTAATAGCCTTGGTAATCAGTAACAAATTTTAAAATAAACTAAAACATTTTCAATAAAAGGGCATCCACCTACATTTATGGAGTTGTATACATCATTTCTTTAAAGCTATTATATATATATATATATATATATATATATTAGGGGTGGCACGGTAAATGAAAAAACTTGTGTCGGTTCGATGCATGCGCAATGTAGCCTCATGCCCGCATGTAACCTCAGACAGTGGGTGTCCTGTTCGTGCGAAATAAGAGGTGTGTGTGGACAGACATACAGTAAAATAAAAGACAGTAAAAGTGGAGTGCTGCAGGTCACGTCACGTGTAGATATGGCAATTGTGGGAGAGATAAGGAAGGCTGCCCGGATATGGAGGATGCGCCAGCGTCGTATAACGCCCGCTTCACACCGCACGCGCAAGCAGTGCGTTGGCAGGGCAGAAAAGAGGCACGGGCTCCCGTTGTCCATTTACACTGGCAGCGCTTGACGCAAGCAGCTGAACCGCGGCTCGTGTATTGCAAATACAGACGAATATTGTCCATTCTGTCACATTTTCCGGTGTTCTCCTCTGACCCCTGAGTCTCGTGCTTTGATTTATGATGGGCAGCATATATCTGCTGCAAATGCAACCGTTATCCTCTCTGTCCCAAACACACATGCATATAGCATGTTGTATATAAGTAGTTAACATGATAAATGTAACATTAAAGTTAGGATACGCTTCTAGTTTTAATCATTTAAACAGGCCTTTGAAGTTTGGGCAAAAATCTGCTCACGCTGAATTAAAGCCACAGTGCATTTTTTTGATAGAAATTGACAAGATTAACATGAAAAATGTTACGCCAACGTGTGACCCGGTAGACAGCGTAAGCAGGAGACAGCCAGTTAGGTAACAACTTATACATGATATACAAAAAATGTAATACTGTATCCTAAATTGTGGATAATTAAGCTATATATCATATGCTGTAGTAAATTAACTACAACTATTAAGTGTTAACGATTAAAAGAAAAAACAACAAAAAACAATAAAAAACTGTGACTCTAAAAACGTGATCCAAACCGAACCATGGGTTTTGTGAACCGTGCCACCCCTAATATATATATATATTTAGCTTGTTCTGTCACTGTTCACTAGCTCATTTTCATTTTGAATATATATTTTATTTAAAATAAATTTTTTGAAAATAAAAATGTATCTGAAGATGTTGGCAGGGCAAGCAAAATCTGAACTCCTAAAAAAAAAAAAACTTACAATTGGTCCCTGATTTTATATTGTTAACAAGTAAGATGTACAGTGTGTTCTGGGCGTCTTTCGAACCCTGTGCTCTAAGGACTTTTTTTTAACTGACACAATCTGTAGTCGGGTGTCAAGACTGTGTGCTGTGGTGAGAGGATTCCTCTCTGTCCCCGTCCCTTTTAAGGTCATGAACAGAGAGCAGGCTTGAGGTAGACTCACAAATAGCCTTGCCAAACAACCATGTGCTCACACTTTGTTGAGGTCCAGTGGAAAACACAGAGGAAACTCTAAGTAGCTTTATCATCATCTTTTTGATAAGATACCAAAGGGATCCAGTTACTATTAAAACTCCTTTGAAAAAATAAACATACTTTAATTCTCAATTGTTTACAATAATTGTTAGATAAGTTTCCCGCAGGCCAAAGGGGACACTTAAAGGGTTACTTCAGCGATTAGCATTAAGCTTTGTATCAGTAGAAACCCGGGAGTATATTCAAATTATCGTACTTTCCCCCCTCATATCACCCTGAGATGAGAGAATTACGTATATTATTTCTGGAAAAATTCCTCCGATTACGCAAATATCGTCATTGGAGGAGTTTTTGGCCAGAGGCTTAAGACTACAGCCAGCAGGAGGTGCTATTTCCACATGTTTTCAACATCGCACTCACAGCGTCAGCACTCGGCTCGGGCAGCTGCGGAGATTCATGTAAACGGTGCGGTGGAGAGCAAAGTGAGTGTTTCAACTTTTCAAATGAACTTCCTATGAAAGTTAAGCTTCCAAAGACATGAACTGAAAATGCGGCAGACTGAACACGCGCTGTGAATGTATGCGGCCGCGAATCCCGCGATTACCTCAGCTCATGTGATGAATGTAATCTGACTCCTGCTGTGTTTGTGCCGTGGCGGCCGTGACACTCAGGCTCACTCACATTATCATTACGTTGAACAGACACGTTCAGTTGTTAATTGTAGTGTCTCTAACTGAACTGATTTTATGAAACCGAACGCGGTGGGCAAGTGATCCAGCCAGTAGCCATGCATAGCAGCGAAGTGTATTCTGGGAATTGTTGTCTTTCATCCCCATGAGACAAAAATTAATTTTCTGTGTTTTCTCAGTCTAAAAGACACCAAATTACATTAATGACCCAGTTTAAGTACAGATTCATCTTCCCAGCGCTGAAATTCAACTATATTACCGATCTGCCCGCATTGACACTACATGATAATTGAAATTAGCTGGATGACAGTTTTCTGCGGAACAGCAGAATCAAATTCTGTTGCATTATTTTCCTGTTTACACAGTGAAGCTGCTTTGAAACAACTGGGTAAAAAGCGCTATATAAATAAAGGTTACTTGACTTGAAGGCAGTCGGTCTTCATTCTTATGCTATACCTAATGAGTATATGTGTCCATTAAATGGTCACATACATGCTTTCAGTGTGTTTTATTATGCTTTATTTATTGGGTAGTCCATATTAGGGCTGTGCAACAAAGTTTAAAAAACATTTTTTTTTAAACATTTTAATATGAAAAATGCCATGCTAAGACTTCTATCAACATTTCCGGGTCACTCATGGCCCAGATTATTTGCTAAATTAGAGTTTTGAATCTATTTACAGAAATAAACAGTTTGCAAAATAACTGATTTAAACTGACTGTTTTTGCTACTAATCAAGGCAAGGAAGGATAATGAACAATTCCTTCATGCACATATTTTTTTTTTGACATTGTAAATTTTAATCAAAATGGCATAACTGGATCTTGTGGAGAAAACTTCTCACTGATGACAAACGCCGAACTTCGTCAATCATTTAGGCAGTTGAAATCCCACCCCTCCATAGTCTCGCGTAGCCAGACCGACAGGGCAGAAGGTCTGGACTCTATGCAGCTTTCGTTGGTTGTGGACCACCTAAAGACGTTTGAATGACATGTAAAGCAACCAATCATAGTTTGTTTTGTTCCGTCATGTATAGGGGCATGAAAATGTAAAGTCGATGTCCCTGCAATAACAGACCAGTCTCCGTCTATAAATTATTCATTCAAGAATGTTATGCAAGTTTACTGCAACAATGGAGCTGCGAACCTCGCATACTTTTGCAAATCCAGCATTTAGTTGATCCTGGTAAGCGTTCATTGTCACAGTTGTAAGTTCTTCCACGAGGGAGTTTGGCATCACTGCATTTGTTTCAAGGTGGACTGTTAAAGAACGCAACGCACATCTCTTGGACATCCTGTAGAATTCAACCAATCAGATGATGACTTCGAAACTCCTGAAGTGTTTACAGATAAGTGTGCCATATGACATTCAGCCAGTGGTCCGTGGGCGTGACGTCTGAGGCTGACTAACCCCTCCACAATCGACTCCAAGCTTGCATTCATTCAACGCCCACATTTCAAAATCCAATCAACAACCAATAGATAAAAAGGTCCCCACCCTACCCAACTTTTAATCCACAATCCATTACACTCAGATGTATCACAGATCTATGTTGTCTAATGTTGCATTATTTGATATGCAAAGCAAAATGATTGAAATTAAATATGGTAAATACTGGATATAATCCAATCCCAGCCTAATTGTTATTGCCAAGAAGAGAGAGGGACCGAAGTACAGTCTGTTCAATGGAGTTTCTATCAACTGGAATTTTTTTTGGAAAGACATGTTTGTGTTTTGTCAGCTTGAACAAGCGAACACCCATGCACACAGCACAGCAGCACACCATATTGAACGGACTGTACTCCTCCCTCACAAGCTGATTTTCGTTTGTGTTAAATCAAATAAGGCGTCTACTCTGGCTAACATCAATAGACCCCTCAGAAGTGGCACAGGTCTACAAACGAAGGAAAACTTCACAATCCCGGCCATATTCGTTCAAGGCAGACATCAATTGTCATGACACGGCTGAATTACACACTCTATGTGCCGTAGCTTCGGGCGGCTACACAAAGTATATAGTACATCAATGGTGGGACGTAAATAAACACTCGCTGCTGGCGTGAGGTTGCCAGGATTGGAACAGAACTAAACCAAATGTGTCTGCTGTCTAAAAATCATGCTTTATTTTCCAGCGCCTTGACCAGACACAGTCACACAGTGAAAGGAGAGGCTGACCATGATGTTAATTTCAAGGCCAGTTGGGAAATCTAGTTTCTTGAATGGCTGAGCTGCCACAACAGACAACACTAATGGGTCAAGGTGCTAAAGACATGAGGGGCATGGCTGAAACCTGAAATGATTTTACAATCCAATAACCTCAAAAACAAGTAGGCCAGCAACACTTGTCTTGTATTATAATCAACAAAAAGCTCTTAATTAAACAAATATGATTTAAAATGTACTGTTTACTTGCACTCTTTGTTGGTAGTTACTACACAGATTACTGTTTTTATTGGCGGCAGACTGTGGGCAAACCACGACTCAACTGGTCACAGCCTTACGCATGCTACTAAACACTCCTTCATCAGTAACTGCTGCCGGTCACCATTCCCACCACTTTGCACTTTTCTAATGCAAGTCTATGAGGACCTGTGCATCGTAGTTATACATTTTCCAAAAAAATATACAATGTGAAATTAATTTATTGAACTTTTCATCACTTTTTCATCTTAATTTACATATTTACTGAGGTCATAGAACAACTGTGAATACAATTTAGAAATGTTCAGTATAAAATTACAGGACATTTTTGTAAAATTACAAATAAGTATGCATGCCCAGTGTAAAATAACGTAACTGTGAATAAACATAACTTATTTTAAAGAAATGTTTTGCTTTATCACATTAAAATACTGTTGTTGAGCCAATAATCTGGAGTATATTATTCTATAAAGCAGTGCTCAGTTACTCTGTGTGAACCGGCCGTTTGACTTGAATCAGGAGCAAAATGCCGATTTCTTTATGGTTTCTCATGAGCTATCCAAAAGATTTCCCATCACTACACTGACTGACCACCCCTTGTTCCACTTGTCAAAGTATTTCTGCTGTGTTTGATGTTGAAATACGCGGGCATTTAATTGACAACTATGAAGATTATAAACTATGAACTGACCGGATTCCCGCCCCGGTCTCTTTTAAGCACATATTGGAGCAGCTGTGCAAGTGCATCTGGAATCATTCGAGCATCAACATTGTAGTCTTTTTGTGGATTTGGAATGAAAATAAGCTGTTAAACTAATGTTGTGTGTGTGTGTGTGTGTGTGTGGGACTGGTAATCTACGGTATGGGGACAAAATGTCCCCACAAAGATGGCAATATCCAAATTTTTGTCCTTGTGGGGACATTTTTTGGTCCCCATGAGGAAAACATCTTATAAATTACACTAAGTGATGTTTTTGAAAAGTAAAAATGCAGCATGTCTCCTGTGATGGGTAGGTTTAGGGGCAGGGGCAGTGTAGGGGATAGAAAATACGGTTTGTACAGTATAAAATGCATTACGCCTATGGAATGTCCCCATAAAACATGGAAACACAACGTGTGTGTGTGTGTGTGTGTGTGTGTGTGTGTGTGTGTGTGTGTGTGTGTGTGTGTGTGTGTGTGTGTGTGTGTGTGTGTGTGTGTGTTTTAAACCGTTAAGAATTCAAAATGTTTATGATGTTTAAAATTAAGGTGTCAGTTGACGGTAATGTGTAGTTTTTATTTTGATCGATATAAGCCAAGTCCTACTCCCTAATTTTGTTGTTTTTAGGCTTTCCCTGGCATTTTGATGCCAAATAACTGACATTTTTCCACCTGAGGGGAAAAAATGACGACTAATTTACATTAAATTATATTCATTACATTACAATATATTCAATACATTAATGCCATGTCGACGTATGTCATTTACTGTTTTTATGTATCCTTATTCAGTATGTTTGAATATAATTCATGTTCTACACTTTAGCTTATATCATATGCTGTCTTGTTGGGAAGGTGTGCTTTTAAACAGCTGAATGCACTGCAGTTTAATCACCATCCTAAATTAATGCTCTGCCTTCATTAAAGTACACACACACAGAAACAGGAGCACAGAAACTGACATGATTCAATACGCTTTTCTGTGGATTTTTGCTAATTTCTGAATTAACATGCCCCATGCGCTCTCTCTGCCTCTCTCTGCCTCTCTCTGCCTCTCTCTGCCTCTCTCTGCCTCTCTCTGCCTCTCTCTGCCTCTCTCTGCCTCTCTCTGCCTCTCTCTGATATCAAGAGCAAGGTGAAAAGGTGGCACCATGTAAAGATAATATAATTGATGTTCTTTAGGTTCAGTTTGCCACAAAAAGTTACAGATCCCTTCTCTTGTGTATATGTTTAACAGTAAGTTCTTTGTTGGCAGCAAGAGCACTTTGTTATCTGTAGACCAAATCATAGGTTCTGTCAAATCTGTCAGGTTGATGTTTCCCTCCCTACAACTGCCTGAACATCACATACCCATCAGTCCAAGGAGCAATGCTGGAGTTCTTGCAAAGCAGTAATTAATTACAAACATCAAATCAGTTATGAAACGCTCTCTCCGGCTACTTCTACACTAACCTAAACACATTTGATAAAGCCGTTTTCATTTCAAAATGCTCTCCGTCTACACTTAGTGTTTTCAAATGTTTTCCAGAAGGTTCTTGTCCACACTGAAATGTCGGAAGATGTTCAAATCATACTATGTATGCACAAAATCTAATAAAATCTCACAGAGATGATACAGAGAAACCAGATATAATAAATGCGTCATGGTATTCTTCTTGCATGATCATTTTATTAGCAACACTTCTTACAACATGCTTTACAAGATGCTTTCAGAAGAAACTCAATCACCATTCATTGTATGGTCTTAAAACACAAATCACCGTCATATTTTGCTCCAGGACAGCAATTGCGAGTACGTTTAGAGGATATGAAGATCGTGCAAAGTAACATGCATCTTCAGCAACACTGTAAAAGTGAATAGCACATACTGGCATAAACATAGATATTGGTACAAAATGCCTATGCATCATATGTGAAATTGTGGTTTCAAAATGTATTCACTTGTGAGAGCATATTTAAAAAGCTAAATTTTCTCAGGACAAAATCACATTTCAGTGTGGAAGGAAGGCTAAAAAGAAAAAAGATGTGTTTTCAAATGCATCCATCCAGATTAGTTTAGACGTAGCCTCTCTCACACACACTCTCATTTACACACCATCTCTCTTGCAAACTCCCACCACAAACATGCTCTGTGTAAATTCCCACTATTCTGTTACTTGTTGTTTTGCTAGTACATTAAACAAGGTATACAGTAGAGTCTACGTTTCATTACTGAAGTTGTCACTTTTGGAGCTGGTTGGAGCTACACTCTGCAGGACAGTGGTCCTCCAGGAGAGGAGTTTGACACGTTCTTTGGACTAACCCCCAACTGCTTTCTTGAACACCTGCCTGAAAGTTTCTAGTAATCCTAGGCTGTGTCCGAAAATCACCCCCTATACCCTTAAATAGGGCACTATTTGAGGGGACAGCCATTTGTCCGAAACCATAGTGGATGCTATTGAGTGCACTCATTCAATCCGACAATTGCCCACAATAACAAGTGTACAACTGATGTACGCTCAACAGCTAGACTAGAGAATACCCACAATGCACTGTGAGATTCACGTGCTGAATGAACTCACGCATCTCACCCGAAGATGGCACTGAATCAATCATCCATCTATTTTCCAAACAGCGCTGGTCTAGCATAATATCATATAGATATAAATTCCTTTGTAATTGATTTTTAAATTGTTTAATTAGGGTGTATACGTGCTCATTTCCATGGCAGTTCAAGATAAATCTTTTCATTACTACTGGAGCTCCCAGTTTGCTACTTTTCAAATGATTATTAAACAGCAAGCAGAAACTATGCAAAAGCAGCAGCCCTTCCGACGCACTCAGTGTCCGAATTCACTCACTCGTTTTCGTTCACCCCTTCAAGTAGACTATATCAGTGGAGTAATGTAGGGAATACAGAATGAGGGTTAGGGGGCGAATTCGAACACAGCTCTAAAGACCTTGGCTAAATCCGAAATCACCCCTAAAGCCTCAATCACTATTCCATACGTTAGTCCACTAATGTAGTTCACTTGAGTGAATGAAAACAAGTGAGTGAATTCGGACAGCCGCTGTGTGTACATCTGCTGTACACTCGTTATTGCCGTGCATTGTGGAATAGAATGAGTGCACTCAATAACGTCCACTATGGTTTCGGACACCACTACTAATGGCTGTGCCCTCAAATAGTGCCTTTTTTGAGGGTATAGGGGGCGATTTCGAATTCAGCCGTTGATTATCTGGTTTAGGTGTGTTTAATTAGGGTCGGAGCTGAACTCTTCAGGACAGAAACTGAGTTTGACACCCTTGTCCAAAAGTTATTTCACTCATAAATAACGATTATTTTTGACGATCGATTAATCTGTCAATTATTTTTGCGATCGGCCGATTGAGCTGCAATTTTTTTTTAAATAACTTTCTGGTCAGTCGATTAATCCTTTAGTTACCCTACCAATAAATAACCATAACTTCTGACATTAATCTTTCAACGTTTCATTCAACAAACAAAAAAATCCATGAAATACAAATGTAAAAAAAATACTGACATAAAAAAGTGCAGAGAATTAAAAGGCATCAATCAGTAATACAAATGTCCATGAGTGATCCGAATTTTATGTCGTTTTTTATTTTATGGATTTTTTGTTGTTGAATAAAACATTGAAAGATTAATGCCAGAAGTTATGGTTATTTATTGGCATTCATAGTCACTGTTTGGAATTGACAGCAAGATGTGAGTCTTGAAATGTTTCGTTGATGAACGAACAGCTGAAGTCACAACCGCATTCCGCGTCAATTGCAAAAATGGCTTGTCCATTTGAGGCGTGAGTTCATCCATCAGATACTTTAAACAACCAACAAGAACTTTAAATGCTTTGTGGATCTGCGGATGAAAGCGAATCATTTATCTGTCTCCGTGAGTAAACTAAACCTGTCATGATCACACAGTTCAGTCACAGTGTGGCTCTCATTATATGATGTGTGTGTAAGACGACTAGCTGTCCAGTGCGGTTCCGTTCATTTAGCGCAGGTTTGCCGAGAATGCAGATTTCATTAATGCTTCATTTGTGTTTCGAAGATGAGTATAAGTCATACAGGTTTGCAACAGCACGAGGGCAAGTAATTGATTATCGTTTTGGGGTGGAAAAAACAGCACATAAAAGTCCAATGTCGCACTTCATTGTATTCCATATTTTACTGAATCACACAGAAATGTCCTATTTATTCACAAGGAATGCTGTGTATGGCTAGCCTGAGTGTCAACAGTAATAAAGGTGGGTGGGGCTTAGCGAAGGGACAATTTGGGAGGTATTCGTTATGGAGCGCTGCAGTGATGACGTATGTTTGTCCAACCCAGAAGTTAGCTTTAGTTTATCACCCAAGACTTCAGCTTCAGACAACTTTTATAACTATAAAAATATTTTCCCTGAAAGTTTGAGATATAAGAGTTTGCAAGAGTGTGATTAGTGGCAAGCCGATTAGTGACTAGATGAGTTAACCTGTTTAGCGTGATGACGTTTAATGTCCCAGACACTTAGCCACTGTTGCTTTAAAAATTAAAAATAAAAAACCAACACAAGGGGGTATTTACTGATGTATTTTATGCCATAGGATAAAAAGTGAGAATATATTGTGCTTGTGTTAAACACAGACCTTATTTGAGGCATTTAACAAAAGAAAAAAACATTGACCTCAGGACGATAGAACCATAAGTGCTAAAATGCAAACTAATTTCTGAGTTTTGGCCTACACAAATGCTTCATCACTGCAGCACTATTTGTTGCTGCTAGTGTGCAGTGTTTTAATACCCTACAACAGATGAGGGCTGCTCTTAAAATGTGATCTTGTGCATTGTGATTTTACCTATTAAAAGTCACCCACACTACAAGATAATCGGGCCAATTTTGAGCCCAATTCGCCCCTTACCGATTACCTTGATGGTTCTATAGATTATCTTATCAGATTTTCCTGTGGTTTCGAGGTGTGTTAAAAGTAATAAATCTGCTCGGATGAACGTCGGGGCCACACCGATCTCAAATTGTAAATATCCTTCATGTTGAATATTTATGATCAGAATCCTGCTGTGTGGGGGGGAACCTCGAGGACAAACGTGCACGCACTCTGTGGATTGTCACGTGGAACAAAACGATACCTAATTAGAAAGCGAGCTGACGGAAGCATAACTTCATTCAAACCTTTTTCTTTTTTCCCCTGCAAAAAGCAGTCCAAACACTATTATCGCCATTTCTTTATGCCCGTTGTCCACCATGTTTTTTCCCTCTAAAGTCCCATTTCACCATGAGAGGTTTTGCGAGATTTCCTCAGGTTGTTTGTGAATGGAATCTGTTAGTTTGTGTTGTTGCTGTCTTGGTCATGTCACGACACTCCACACACTATAGGAATAAAACTGTTAAATCATTTTTATTGTCATGTTTGTGGTCTGTCACTTCTTCTCAGTGTTTACATGCTTTAGACACTGTTTATCATTGTGTACTGAGCTTCATAAATCATACATTCCTCTCTCATCATTGTGTGTTGTATGCGCGGGTTGGATGGTTTGCTTTGTCCGTAGACTAAAACACTGGCATGTTTTTATTTATAAATTCTTCATATCTTCATACCTACATCTGTAGAAAACATGTAGCCTTCAGTCCCAGGAATTTTTCTTACTGTCTGTTCCAGTGGTATGTACTAAATTAAGTAAAAAAGCATTTCAATTTGCTGCTCCCTCTGCTTGGAATAATTTGAAATTTACATTGAGACTTGAGGCGTGACAGCTGGTGTCATTGGACATTTTTAAAGTGATGTTTAATGATTTGGAAACCGATTTGTTTTGACTAGTTATGTATTGATTTTTTATTTAACTTGTTTGTGTGTAAATATGTACGTATGCATGGATGTATGTGTGGATGTTATCTTTTAAACCCACGTGAGCCGTGTTGCTGTTAAAGAGTTGGATTCTCATGCTAAACAAGGATAAAATTTCAAAAAACGAGTTGGACGCATGACGGTATTTCTGTGCCAAATACACTCCTTCAGGATTCCAACAAGTTTCAGAATGACATCATGTATGACATCATAATAGGGCAGAATTCCTTGTATGGGCACTTCTCCTGGATGAGCTCGTGTGCACATCAACCAGAACAAGCGCACATCAACGAGCTTCGTTCGGGTTACAGACAGACGCCGTCGGCAGGGCTGTCATTTGTTTTAGACCACAAAATCAATAATGTCACTAAAGAAGTGTGTTTTTGGTTATGAGGGAAAGATAACCTTGTTCAGCTTCCCAAATAACCCAGCATTTAGGAAACAGCAACGGAGTTCTACAAGTGTTTTTTTGTTTGTTTCACGGTCACGAGTCGAAACCGCAGCCGGTCAATGAATCTGCATCAAATGTCTGTGTTTTGTTGGCAATTGGCATGTAAGTGGATATGTAAACAACATGAACGTTTGGTGAATCGAAAGTTATCCAGGTATAATGCAATGATGTATAGTCTCTGTGTGTGTGTGTGTTTGTGTGTCTGTGTGTTCTCCACCCACTGCACGCATCCACGAATTCGGACGTTTTTTTTGAAAGAATCGGTACAGTGTATCTGTCTTTTATAAATATGATCAAACTAAAGACTCTTCAGAAATATGAAGGATGCAATACTACTCTATAGGTACTCAATATTAACATGAGACTGGAAGAAACTGTGTGTCACGTACCCTTCAAGGATTGAGCACTGAACTGACAGATTAGCACTACGAGGGTATATATAAGACACTGAACAATATTTATGAAAACAGAAAACTTAATGCATTTTGGCCGTTCATTTACAAGACAACACCCATTTGGGGGGCTGAAAATGCAAGCTTTTGAAAACGGGTTTCAAAGCGGAGGGTTTTGAAAACGATGGCTTTACCGTCTCCATGTAAACAACAAATATGTGAATTTGTGAAAACGGTGACGTTATGCGCATGTGTATTACATGTTCGCGGGGTGTGACATCGCCACCTACTGGCATGCACAATACAGCCTTTTCAGTAGTTTTCGCACATCCATATGAAAAGAGATCGTTTTGATGGTGTACTAGTCATCTGTTTTTAGTACATCGCTGTCGAGTAAACATACCCTGCTGAGAATATTGGCAAATTCTCTATCATCACAATCACTGGTGCCAGCCATCCAGTGTAACTGAAACACATCTGAACACCATCCTACTTAAGCAAAGTTTCCAAATGTGCGGCCAATCCCTCTTGAATTCGTAAAAAAAGTCGCCCTTGTCTTGTTTTCTACGATGACAAAAGCAAATGGATTTATGCCAAAATGTCAATTTCAAACTGAGGAGAGATCGGAATTTCAACCGCAGTGAAAACAAAGTGGCTGTAGAAAAAAAAATAAAAAATGAAACGGCCCTCCTCCCCCTGTAGCTCACTGCCAAAAGGTGTTCTTGTTCTGATATTTGGTTAAGAACGGCTGCCAAAAATTAGATATGTCCTTGGATATCTCCCTCTTTCCTTTGTCTCCTGTCAGGACTTGGCTGTCCTCCAATGCAACTAGCCATAGCCAAAAACAGAGGGAGCTCCATTCACACACATAAACATCACTTTGGATTTATCCTTTGCTCAAATACTGTGGTTCTTTTGTGTAATCGTATACAATAGGTTTTCTGGAATCTTTTTGTAGGCAAGCGCTCCATAAGTAGATATGTTTGTGTTTTGATAAATGCGATCGGTCTCCTTATTTGACCTGGGTTTTTCCATTTGCTTTCTATGAAACGATGAAGACATAGACAGAAGTTCAATATTCAAGCATAAATATTTAAAGCATGTCTCTATGCAATTGAAAATTTACTTTTCATTAACTTGTTCTAAAACTGTATGACTTTCTGCTATGGAAAATAAAATGAGACATTATGAAGCACACCGGTAATCAAGCAGTTTTGTTTAGAAATGATTTCAATTGTTAAAAAAACACTGATATTTTTAGTAAATGATGACAGAATTTTATTTTAGGGCATACTATCGCTTTAAGGTGTGATATTCAAAACATATCATTTGTCTTGCATCCTCAAATGGTCTCCAGAAGTTAGCATGAAACGGAAAATGTAATGTATATCTAAAAACCGCTGTTCGAACAAAAAAAAAAAAAGAGAATAGGGAATTGATTGCATCGTTGTAGATTGCTAATAGTGTGATGCAGATATGACGTAAATTTGTAGGCCAAAAGAGTTAGCATTTTAGCACTTGCAGTTCCATTGTTCCGAAGTTAATGGGGTTTTTGAATAAGAATTTGGTTAAATGGCTGAAATAAGGTCTGTGGTGAACACAAGACACTTTCACGTTTTATTCTACGACATTAAATACATCAGTATTACCCCACTCGTGATTTTTTGAAGCTGTTACGTGTCTTGAAAAAGGCGGTTGCTAATAAGTGGCTAAATGGGACTACAGGCAGTCAGGGACATTAAACATAAATCATGCCAAACGGGTAAACTCAGTCCGCTTTTACAGCCTTGTATGCTTATAATTGTGCTCTTATTAACTAGTATAACTCAAACTTTCTGTGAAAATGTTTTTTTTATTTTTTATTTTAGATAAAAACAGAAGCTTAGTAGTGGTGACATTGAAGTCGTGGGAGCGTAGTTCGTTTAGCTATAGCTTTTTACTTCTGGCAAAAATAATAAAAGTTGTGTTCATCTGTAAAAATTAGCTTGATGAACAAAACGGGTCAAAAAGTCATCAAACTTTTTATGATGATCACAGAGCTGGGTTTTTCTTTCTTTTTTCGCAAACTCCAAAAGCCTGTGGAAAAATCCTATTGGGTTTTTGTCAAGGGAACCAGTGTGAGGCTAACTGCCGATTGGTCCACAAAGTGAAGTCATACCTACACCACTCTACACCAATCTCATGAGTGACAGGTTTATGGAGGGGATGGATTATTGTCCCATAAAATAATAATATGCACATATAAATCATTATAATAAACACTGCAATATTCCATACAAAAAAAGTTGAAATTGTCCATTTTGATATCATGGTGACTTTAAGCTCCCCTACAGAAAATTCAGGCTGAATCTAAAAAAAACGTAAACCCTTAAACACTATTCCCTAGTCCACTAATCACTTGAAGGAGTGAATGAAAACGAGTGAGCAAATTCGGACAGCCGTTGAGTGTCCATCAGCTCTAATCTCGTTATTGTGGTGCAATGTGGTATAGAATGAGTCCACTCAATAACGTTCACTATGGTTTGGACAGCACGATGAATGAATGTCCCCTCAAATAATAAATAAATAAAAATAACCCTATTTAAGGGTATAGGTTTTCAGATTCAGCCTCTGTTTCAAATCAAAGATGCTGAGAAAACACACCCAGATCTCATTGTCATAGCTCCTCCCCTTTCTGTAATTAGGCAAGCATTTCAGCAAATCAAATGAGGGCCATGATACTAATCAAAGATCAGATAGGCTAAGTATTCAGAACATCAATAAATACGTCAATCTTCTCAAACTCGGGTTCTGAATAATACCTGATCTTGGTAAATGTCAGCAAAGGTTAATTTGACCAAGAAACCTCATGACAGATCAGATAGGAAACCAAACACTTAGGTCATCTGTTTTATCACTGCTACCCATTACACACAAAACGCTGATTGTGTCTCAAAACCTAGTGGGACCCCTACTTGACAGCATTTTGAGGCAGCACATGACGTTCCAATGCTGTCTAGGTAGGAGGCTCGCTAGGTTGAGACACATGCGGTCTTTAATGAGTAAGAACACAAGTGACATGGAAAGCAAGCCTACACGGTGGTTTATAGTGGAAATTACTATAGGCGCTTGACAGTGCAAACACACGCCTACTCTCTATCAGCGGGAAACTGATGCATGGCCACGATTACAGTAAATTACGTTGAATAATGTCTCCTCTTCGTTTGAATATACCACTATATATATACATAGAGAGAGAGATTAGATCTTACAGCAGATGGTATTCTCCCACTGTCGCAAATGCTGCTGTCCTTTAGGGTGAGTTGGAAAAACATTCACCTTCTGCAGTCTAACGTTAACTGTTATTTCCTTAAGTAACGTTACTGATGGATATGTTGCTTACTGATGTCAAATTTAACAATTATCCTGGAGTATTCCATGTAAAGGCAGATACTAGGCGTTAGTCCACTTTTTTTCTTCTGGTTAAAATGGAGCTCTGCAGTTTTTAAGCGCTTTACCTAATCCAAAACAACCCAATGGTTTTACTCCTTTTAGTTCAATTACAGCTGTAATTCCTAAGTAACACGCATCAATGGCATTTTAATAAAAAACTGCACGTTGAAATGTGGTTAAAGAAGCGAAAAGGTAAACTCACCCATTTCTGAAGCTGCTGCTGCTGCTGAAGTCTACGAGAGTAAATCCATACACTAGATTATGACAAGCACTTTGCAATCCCTCAAACTCAAGCAAACGGCTTTTTATCGCTTTAAAATGGCGTCAGTCGAAATCTCGGGTGAGATTTATTTTTCTGAAGAGAAGCATGCATGAAGAGCGCTCGATCAGCGGCGTGCGTCTGCAGATTCAGATGAAGTGTGGATTGAAGCGGGAATATGGTGTACAGTCACAGCGCTGCATTGCTTCCCTCTCAAATCATCAGACTCGGGGGTGGATCGAGCCTTCCCACTGCGGAGAAAACAAATCTGCTCTTACGATCCTTAATAATATCCAAAGTCCTGCTTTAGATGACACGCCGGACCCGAGCGGTCGTGCAGGGCAAATGTCCAGGGATATGCAGACTCTGGCGTTCCCGTTTCTGGACGTGTTTGATCGGAGTTCAACGAGTGTGATGTGACTCTTGTTAGACTCCCGCAGTAGTTTTTGATAATGATCGGCGTGTTCTGCTCTCAGCAATGCTCTGGCTTGCCCTGCTGATGACTGCTCTCCAGCGCCATCTACTTGTAGAGCACAGCATCTATCTATCTATCTATCTATCTATCTATCTATCTATCTATCTATCTATCTATCTATCTATCTATCTATCTATCTATCTATCTATCTATCTATCTATCTATCTATCTATCTATGCATAAATGAATAATTATTATTTATTTTTCAGTTAATTATTTATTATTTTTCAGTTTGCTTAGCTTAAAATATGTATATTTTAAGCTAAGCAAAGGCTATGTACTACTTACTAAATAAATCTACTACTTATATAGGCTATATATATATTCATATAAAGTACATTTATTATATTATTTGTATGTTTGTTTGTAGAGCATAATATTTATTTATTTATTTATTTATTTATTTTAGAGTAAAAAGTTAATTCATGAATTAATAATTTTTTTATGTTTATCTTATTTTACTGTTTGCTTGTAGCTCAAAATATGGATTTATTTACTTTTATCTGTTTGCTTGTGATGCAATTTTTTTGTTTTTAAATTTATTAATTAATTAATGTATATTTGTAGCACAAAATGTTTATTTGTGTTTATTTATATATTTGGAGTGTAAAAGGTTTGTTGTTTAATTGATCTTTTTTTCAGTTTGCTTCTTTCTTAAAATATGTATAACTTTATCTGTTTGCTTGTACCATAAAGCATCATTTATTTGCTTGTTTGTTTGTTTTTCTGTTTGATTGTAGCACAAAATATTTATTTATTTATGCATCAAATTATGCTTGTATCGCAAAATTTGTATGTATTTATATTTATTTATTTGTAGTGTAAATGTTTATTAATGAATTGTCTTTTTCTTTTTTCTTCTGTCTTAAAATATGTATACTTTTATCTGTTAGCTTGTACCATAAAACGTTTTATTTATTTATTGATTGATTGATTGATTGATTGATTGATTGATTGATTGATTGATTGGTTGATTGATTGATTGATTGATTGATTGATTGATTGATTAATTGATTGATTGATTGATTTGCTGGTTTCATCAACCATATTTTAAATCTTTATCCACTATCATATAAATCGTAATTTGTCCTTGACATTTTCATTGTTGGTTTCTTTATCTTAAAGCAAATGCTAATTGATTTTCATATCCGTCCATTTAGTATAACTTGTTCATCTTTATAATCAATGAGCAAATTCATTATATATCATGCAGTCCAAATTGTTATTAAGCAGCTCACGTACACGCTTTTTATTATATTCTTCTCTCTCTAAGTGATTATTGTCAGACCGAAATATTCTTTCGCACAGCTTTCCAACTCATAAATAAAAGTAAACACCAAATACTAAGGCTATATTTGATTTAAAGAAAGCATATTTAACAGTGACCTGTCATCACTCATCCTCCAGATTATTCACCTCTTTTGGCCTTTAGACAGGATGGGTGTTTATATCTGAGCTGTGTATTGATTGAGAGAGAATGTAATGACACTCTGAGACCTCTTCAATATAGAGGTCAGCATCTCTCCCTTGACGGCCAATCAATGTCTCGACTGTGTTAGTAAATAGTTCTCATTGGTCAACCTTGAAAATCAATGATGCTGCCGATTATTCAAAGAGGTTTAATGATTTTCCTTGTGAAAAAAGTTGCCATGGATACCACAAGGAAAGAGTTTAGAGGTTTGTGTGATGTGCATGGATTACCCTGTTTAATAACATCACATGAACAAACAGGAAAACAGGTCTGATTCAATCCGCTTGTTGGAGAAAATGTTAAAGGGTTTGTATCAAAAATATCTTCATTTGTGTTCTGAAGATAAATGAAAGTCTTACGGGTTTGCAATGACATAAGAATGAGTAATTAATGACAGAATTTTATATTTTTGTGTGAACTATCCCTAAGTGAACTTATCAGTTGAGAAAGAAAATATGTTGGATGTGTGCAGCTCTTAAAGTGATAGCAGCCTAATAAACCTCCTGCTGTTTTTGTCCTTAATGTAAATCTAACTAAATAAAGACAAAGAGAAAATCACTCTCTGCTCTTCACTGAATAACTTTAATAATGATTCATCTATATTTATTTTATACAGTGATGGGTTATAGTAGATTTGATTATTCAATTTAGGAACCTGAAAATTGTGATATTGCACTGGTGTCTAAACATTTTAACTGCCTCAGCCAGGCCAGTACAAAAAAAAAAAATCAGTGAACCCTGCTGGGGCAGCTCTAAAAATTCACTGTATACTATTAAAGGTTCAGTGTGTTTATAAGAATCTATTGACAGGAATGCAATATTATACATAACTATGTTTTCGTGGAGTATAAAGACATTTATGAACCATTATGTGTTTATTACCTTAGATTGAGCCATTTCTATCTCCATTCACCACGGGTTCCCTTACAGTCAAATCACAGTCAAATCGCAGTCATATTAGCCCTAAACGGACAAACTTCTCTACCGAGCGCTAGTCACTCTCTGCTCTCTCCGACGACAACATTTTTGTGTGTAGGCCCCTGTAGCTTCTCTATGTGGCCACCCCCTTTCATAGCACATAGAGAAGCTACGGGGGCCTACAGAGGTGGGGTGCAATTCACAACCTCACCACTAGGTTTCGCTAAAAATCACACACTGCACCTTTAAAGGTCCCGTTTTTCATTTGTTTTTAAAGCTTTGATTGTGTTTACATTGTGCAATATAACATGTGTTCATGTTTCGTGTGTAAATTTCACTGATGAAAAACGTCCTGATGATTTCCTTGTTCTATGAAGTCCCTCCTTCAGAAATATGTAACGAGTTCTGATTGTGCCAGCGGTTCCCGTGTTGTGATTCGACAGCAGCTTAGCGACGCGTCTCGGAAAGGTCACGTCTCTTAACATAACGGGAGATGCATACGCTCAATGTTATTGTAGACATGGCGACAAACACACTCTACAAACGCAACACTTCCTCTTCTCCACGTGGGAGAGCAACAAGACCACGCCCCCTTTTTGCGTATTCTTGTGGGCGGAGGTTAGTCAACAAATTGTTCTATTGACGTCATTAAAGCAGGAAGTACAGGGATGTAGTACAAACCGGCCATTCGCTTTAGGCTTTGAAAGTGAACTTCTGTTAAATAAAATATCTTGCTTGGCATTGAACTTTGAGCTTTATAATTTCACAGATATTTTTTTTAGCAACATTACACACTAACTAAAGTTTGAAAAATGGGATCACGAAGAACAGGACCTTTAAAATAAAGATCAAATATGAGAGCAATAAAGTGACAGTAGCTCTTATATACATTTTAACAAGCATAATTGCACGAAAATAACTGAAGGAAATATATATTTGCTAAGCTAACTAATTTTGATTCATATTTTGGTTTCTCTGCCCAGTATTTTTAAAAATGCAATGAAAATACAGGTAAAATATAGGGATTTGTTCTGGGAAAAAAGTGGTATCTCTGCATCAAAAAGTATTTGTCCTAAAGACACAAAGTGAGACCGAATGTTGAGTTCGTCCTCAGATGTGTGAAGAGAACGGTTTTTATATGCAGTTTTGTTTCTCACACTAATATGTGGTTTTATTGTAAGTCCTTCCGCAGCACTTGAGCAAACATGTTACATGCAGAGTCTCAAGAAGCAACAGCTGTTGGTTGCAGAAAATGTCCAGGATTGTGGCTGACATGTTGTAGCAAAATTACATATTTTAAAGATTGAAACCTTTATAAGACCGTGAGCAAGTTACCATGCAGCTCATTTTATACTTTTGAGAATTCTTTCAACCTTTTTAAGATGAGCTTTGATATTCTAAGCAAATGTGTTGGAAAACGTGGACATGCATTACATTTTCAGATGAGACTTGTTAATAAGGGTTTCACAAAAATATCTACAGATGTCAATATCAGCCCATGCCAACAACAATTAAAACGTTTTTAAAACCTTTTTAATGGTTTTAATTTGCAGTTTCACAATTATCTAACCTTGCTCACCTGTTCTTCAGAATGACTGTCTCTAAATCATTGTTGTTTCACACCATTACATCTAGAAGTTCTGAAATGAACACACTCCAGAGAAGACGATGACTGAAACTTGTGTTGACAATGGACCTCCGTTATTCATTGCTGCTTTCAATAATGTGTGTAGGCTACATTTAAATAAAGGTGTGAAAAAAATTACTTTATTTCACTTTTTTGTTTTGTTACAGATATTTTGCTTCATATTGAAAGCACATAAAGAAAACAAAGGTGGCGCACCTCTCATTTCAAATGAGGCCAGTCGGATGCAGCTGATACAAAATGAGTCTCTGGTGTTTCTAAAGCAAATGAATGACTAGTTCGACATCATTTAACTATAAGATTTTATTCTCACCAATCAAACAAACTCATTACTTCACTATACTGGATGCTATATCTTCATTAAAAACCAGTCAGACGTCATTCTGTAATTTGGGGACATTGGGTTTAGCAGCAGTTAAGAAAATTTATCTGATGGGGTTAGTGCACAAAACCACAAATGTGTTTATCAAAGTCAAAGGAAGTGGGCGTCTTCATAAGAACAGAGCTTGTGCTAACCACTTCCTGTTGAGATGGGAAACTTCTGATGGAGATATAAGGCGTACAGTAAACAAGTCAAACAAAAAGGTATATCTAAGGGGGAAATATGTTTTAGAAGAACAATTGTGAAATAATGACATTTTTACAGAGGCTGTTAAACCACCTAAGCGCACTAGTATGATCAATATATCAAAATTATTGTGTGAAGACCCATAATGATTGTGTCAATAAAATAATAATGCTGTCACTGCTGGTTGAATATACACTGTGTGAGCTAAAATCAAAATATATTGTGCATATATTGACAGTGTTGACATATCTGTGTCTGAAAATAATAGGCTGAACAGATACTGAATAGATGAAAGACCACTGAAGACAAACCACTTAAATTAATCTACATATATATATTTGTGTAAAAATGGCCCCATACATATTGTGGGAGTAAGAAAAAATAATGTAAAAAGAAAGGAGATATAGCCTATTATAGATACTTAGATAACATTTTCACTTGATATTTACACATAACGGTACAATAGGTTATATTATGTTTAAAAATTCTATTGTATACTAATTTGTTAATATTTAGTTTCTAGTAAACAGGCATGTGATTCTGTACATGAAGAGACGCTCGAGCGTGTTTTTGCATTGGCAACAGCGCCCTCTGCAGGAATGAATCTATTAATGTCGTTATGCGCAACATCGATTTCTGATTAAATGATGAAAGCAACCATTTGAAATGAAATGACTCATTAAGGAAAGCAAGATAATATGTATAATTATTGATTGCTTATTAAACAATTCGTCATGACCTCACATTCTAACAGAGGTCTTATATCAGCGATTCTCAGTTAGGGTCGGGGCCCGCAATAAACTGCAAAATGGTTTATATTTAAAATATAATTCTGTACATATATTAAAATACTGGCAGTGCGCCTCAAATTTATGTCCGTTAATTATATATATTGTAAAAATAGTCACAAAAACGTGTTATTTGTTTGTTGATTCAAAAAAATTAAATTATTAAAATGAATATTTTGTTATTAAAATATGATAAACAAACCAACACATCCGATACACATCCTGTTGAACATTTGAATTTTTCCGTTTCCACTTATGGGACTTTTATTTGACCCGGAAGTATAAAGTGCTCTTTAATACAGAAGTGTGCGTTCACAAAGAACAGTTTAACAGTTGATGTCATGGCATTAGATGTAAAGTCCAGAGCGAAGCGCTATGAAAAGCTGGACTTTCTGGGTGAAGGACAGGTAAACAACATAACTTTGATTTTTCCGAGCTGTTGTTCGATCGAATATGATAGAATAGCTTGCAGCAGCAGAAGCTCTTGCAGCTGCATATTAATCTTCAGTTTAATCAGTGCGTAGTACACAGATCATATTGTACATTTATTTTGCAGTTTGCAACTGTGTACAAGGCAAGAGACAAAACCACAAACACCATTGTTGCTATTAAAAAGGTAAGCCACTTAAGTTAACACAATAAGTGAATCAATCCCATTATTGCGGCAAAACCATTACTTTTGATCATATTCTCTTGTTGTTTTGTATTCGGTAGTTGAATAGTTTTCTGTAGATAAACTAACTATAAACAATATTGCATTTATTAATCTGAATTAATGTTAATTGTAACGTTTACTAATAAATTATGTTAATGCACTGTCAAACTAACGTGAACACAATGAACAATTATATTTTTTACTAACAAAGATTAATAAATGCTTTAAAAATACTGCTCATTGTTAGAGACCTTATTGTAAAGAATTGCCATTTTGTTTTTTATCATTCTTTAGTACTGTCATGTCAAAATGTGAATTTCTTGTTTGCAGATAAAAGTGGGACACAGAACCGAGGCTAAAGATGGTGCGCTTTAGAGCAATCTTAATCTTTAATTATATATATTTTTACATTGGTTTAATGCATATTTCTTTCTGTTATCCAGGCATCAACAGAACAGCTCTTCGAGAGATTAAGTTGTTGCAAGAGCTCAGTCATCCCAACATTATTGGTGTAAGTCATATCTATATGCATATACATCTTTTTTATGTGCTGTTCTTAATTATAATATATAATACTGACGTCAATGAATCTGTTTTTGCTTTCAGCTCCTGGATGCTTTTGGACACAAATCCAATATCAGTCTTGTCTTTGACTTCATGGAGACCGATCTCGAGGTGACGGCAGAGTAATGCACTTGGACGTTGATTGTTCATTTTAGTAACTTCAACAACAAATCTTAACCATTAAGAATAAAAGTCAACACAAAATAAGCATGATGTTTATCAGCCCTATAATTTGTTTGGTCAGTGCTTTGACAATGCATAATGTAGTATTATGGTCTGTTTCAGGTGATCATAAAGGACACCAGTCTCGTGTTGACACCAGCCAATATAAAGGCGTACATTCTAATGACATTACAAGGTCTGGAATACATGCACAATCATTGGATCCTGCACAGGGTGAGGCGCTGAGAGATCTGCTTGTGTGTTTTTAATTATGTACACTACTGTTGAAAGGTTTGGGGTCTGTAAGGCGAGTTTGGTCCGTGGAGGTCTTAAAGGGCCGGACCTCATATTCTGTGTGATTTAATGTTAATCAAACAACAATGAAAAATAGAAAACCACCACATGCTTGACTAAACAACTTTAATATATTTATTAAGAATCAGTGTAGCCTATAGTTAATTAATAGAGTGAAGACTGAGCAGTTTTTTTAATATATTTGAATTTTGATTGATTTTTTGACTGTTAAATGGACCCACTGTAGCTGAAAATAAAGCACTGTTTGTCATATTGTTTATAATTTGCATGTTTTGTTTTTTAAAAGATAAAATTAAAAATCTATATTGTAACTATAAAAGTACATTTAAAAAAATATTAAAATTACTCGTATCGTGATTTAAGATTTTGGTCATCCCAACCTGTCCAGTAAACCTAAACATTTTGTATTTAATTTGGTTCTATCTAGATAGTTTTTATTGGGGCAAAATGATTTTTATTTTATTTGATTCAAAAGCAATTGCAAACATATCGAGATATATATCGAATGTCGTAAAAATGTTGACAATATTGAGATATCTTTTTTTTTTTAGATATCGCCCAGCCCTACCTGGTAGGAGCCAAGTTTCTGCCACGGAAAAAAAAAAATAATTGCAACCTTTTTATCTCACAATTCTGACTTTTCTGACTACATAAACTCACAATTGCGAGGAAAAAAAAGTCAGAATATCCTGCAATTCAATTTTTTTCTCCTCATTGTGAGATTCTTGCAATTACGAATTACAAAGTCCAGTTCTGAGAAAGTCAGCTCACAATATTCACATTTTCTCGCAATTGTGAGTGTCTATGTTGCAATTTTGACATTTTTCAGAATAATACAGACTTTATATCTCGCAGTTGCAAGTTTATATCTCACAATTCTGAGAACCAAAAGTAAAATAAAAAACAATTACATTTTTATTTTTTTAATCAGTGGAGGAAACAAGCTTCCATACCTTAGTGAGCATGAGACTTCTTTCAAAGACATATAAAATCTTACCAACCCCAAACTTTGGAATGGTAGTGTAGAACTACTTGACTTATTAAAAAAACTGGAAGTTCCTGAATAAAAATGGCACCTCCAGTCATCATCATCACCTTTTTTTTTTTTTCTTTCAGGATCTGAAACCCAATAATTTGCTACTAGATGAGAATGGAGTCCTTAAGCTTGCTGATTTTGGCTTGGCCAAAGCATTTGGAAGCCCAAACAGAGTGTATACACATCAAGTTGTTACAAGGTTTGTAGAAGTCTTTGATAATTCTGATGTGTTAACATTATATTAGTTGGTTCTTCTTTCTTATACTATTATTTGATATATTTTTTCATGTTGTGTGGTACTTCTCAGATGGTACCGTGCTCCAGAGCTGCTCTTCGGGGCCAGGATGTACGGTGTGGGTGTGGACATGTGGGCAGTTGGCTGCATTCTTGCTGAGCTTTTACTCAGGGTGCGTATCTTTGTTCAGTGTTTGTAAAGATATTTGGCTCTTTTGGAAACCTGTCAGACCATTAACATGCATTTTAAGGTCAGCATTAAATGGAAGTTGCGATAGTCTTTTCCATTGTGATGTATATCCAAGTGAAATGGCTTCTCATACAAGAATAAATGTTGTCCCGCCCTAATGTTAGTAAACACATCATCAGAGAACAGAAGAGATGTATAAAAGGGAGGGGGAATCATGTGCATGGATTCATCATTTGATTCATACTGCAATATTCCATAAACAAAAATGGTCCAGTTTGACTTCATGGTGGCTTTAAGAATGATTTGTTCTTGTTTTTTAGTTGCCCTTTTTAGCGGGAGATTCAGACTTGGATCAGCTGACCAAGATATTTGAAGCTTTGGGAACACCAACAGAGGACACATGGCCTGTGAGTTGTAGTTATCGATTTATTTGTAATTAATAGATTTTACTTCAGCTTAATTTCCATAAGAAAGCAAATAATTTAAGCCCGTTCACACCAATAATGATAACTATAACTACTATTTTATCATCCACACTAATGCACTATGGCATTTGTTTATTTTAGGCTGCAGTTATGTTGTCAGTCATAACTTTAAATGCTCAAGCTCTTTAAAGAAAGATAGATTTTGATTGATGTCAATGTTTTATTGTCATCAAAAAGAAATCTGAAAGTGATTTCAACTATATTGTTCTTTGTGTCATTTCATTATTATATAGTTGTGGTCTAGACTCTGCTGTTCTTTTAAATTTAGAACGATTTTTAAAAATATATAGGCCTATGGTTGCACTTTATTTTACAGTACGCGCAGTCGTGTGCTTGGTGTACTTGCCTAAGAAAGTACTGGTGAATATAAGGTAACTACATGCGTTAAGGTTAGATTTAGGGGTAGGTTAAAGGTTAGTACCTAGTTATAGATAATATGTACATGGGGAACAAGACAAGTAAAAAAAAAGTGCTCCCAATATCTTTATCGTTCTTGGTGTGACTGGGCCTATACTTGAGATACTCTAAAAGGAGACATCAGTAATGTTGCATATGCCCAATCTTTGAGGCTTTGAGGAATCTGAATATCTACATGAGTTAGAATAAGTGATTTGTGCTGGTTGGCTTTTCAGGGGATGTCCAGTCTCCCGGACTATGTGTCATTTAAGCTATTTCCTGGCACGCCACTGGAGCACATCTTCAGCGCAGCTGGCGATGACCTTCTGGAGCTCCTGAAGGGGTTATTCACCTTTAACCCCTGCACACGCACTACAGCTTCACAGGTGCCAATAACCGGGTTGCAGTTTAATCAACTTAATCTTAGTGCTTAAAGCTAATCTACATTAGAGGGAGCGAATGAATGAAACGGATACTTTCGTTTCAGGCTTTGAAGATGAGGTATTTCAGCAACAGACCAGGACCAACCCCGGGACCTCAGCTTCCCAGACCAAACTCCTCAACAGAAGCCCTGAAAGAGAAAGAAAACCTGATGATTGGAATCAAGAGAAAACGTGACAGTATTGAACAGGGTGAATAAACATGCACAGACACTTAATAAATGCATCCGATAGCACATTTGTTTCTTTAATGGAACTATCAGTGTTGTTTATTACAGTGTTCCAAGGGAAATGCTTCTTTGTTCAGAATAATCAATTCCAGTGCTGCTTAACTGCATCCTTCAATGATTTCTGGTATTTTGTGAGGCTAATGGATTTGTTGCCTTGTTTAGATTACACCGATTTATAATGGATGTATAATGAAAATGGTGTCTCACATGGTAATGAAGTTTGAAATTTAAATGTTTTTATTATTATTATTATTATTATTATTCCTATTCCATTTTTTTTTAGGTACCCTTAAAAAGAAACTGGTGTTCTGAGTGACTTGGATGCTGTTTTCTTCCACTGGTGCTGCTGTGGTCCTGCATGAATGGAAACAGTTGCGGAATGAACGTATTTATGTGTCAAATCGTTTTTTTCAATTGTTTTTTTATGTACTATAAATATTAAATTATAGAAAAATGTAGTTTTGCCTGTTGTCTGTTTGAATTAGTTATGCACATCACCCACATTTGTCACTAGTACATTCAGTAATAATTTTAGCATTTACAAAAAGCATATACAATACATTAAGTAATAATTTAAAATACAATAGTTGTTAAATAGTTTTAATATTATAGTTATGCTTGTAAGAATTTAATGCTAGTTATTCCTTGTTAACCGTTTCCAGATTGGTCTGTCCAGTGTTCTTAGATGGCAGTTTGATTTGTTTGAAACTGCATCCGTAGTCCTGAAGGAGGAGCTGTTGTCTCAGTCCTGAACTGGCTACACTTCACCAATATCCACTTTGTGATATTTTGAGAGTTTGAACATTTACAGATGGCATTTCTATAACCGAAGGCCATTTAAAACCCATTAGTATTACATAAATGCTTTCGGTCTCAACCTACAGGTAGTTTATTGAAACCAATCACCTACTGTTGAAGAAACAGATGTTCTCTGCAACTTGCATACTTTACACATGGTGTCAAACACTATAAAGGAAAGGCATTCTTTTGCTGCCACTGTCAGCCAACTGGAGAGATACAAACAAAACCCACACCCATCAACCACTATACAACATGTAAACAAAACAAGTAAAACCACTTCTTCTTTTTTTGTGGCGTAATCTAAAAGACAGATAGCCAAAGTAGAATAACAGATACATTATTTAAACTGGTTCCCGTTCCCTAGAAAGATTTGGTCCGGTCAGGCTACAGTAGAGCTTTAAATAAATGTTTTTACTGTCATTGTGGTCTGGGGAAATTCGAAACCTCACATCCTGACGACGGCGGAAGTGATGTACAGTGAGTATATTATTTGATTTGGATGCAAGATCAATACCAAATGGGTTAAACGACAAAGCACCACTGAAACCCAAAACGGCTCGGATTTATCGAGGCCATCATCTCGCAGACTTCCGCACGCAGACCCGGACAGCTCTTGCTCGCACACGTCACAGACGGTCACAGTCTATTGTGAGCAGCGGCGCGCGTGCAGGACGGATCGCGGGAGCGCGAGAGCACAGAAGACACGAACCACGGTCGCGTGATTTAGAATCTCACGATCACAACATTTGAACTGGATTAGTGTGTGTAAAGGAGGATTTGCCTCGCTGCCAGCATGTGTACCCCGTGTTGTGTGTCTCAGGTGAGTGATGTATTGACTGTACGGCATGTAGATACATCATCGTCGTGAGGAACGCGGACCACTCCGTTTCTCCTATTTAAAATTATTTTCTTTAGCAGTTAAAGCTGATGTACACGTATGGTTTAGAAAAAGTTTAATAATAGAAGTTCCTTTTTAAATATGTAATTGTTGTATTTGTTTATAAGTATATGTCAGTTTCAAGTATACATGCAGCTTTTTAGTGTCATCATCCTTGTTTGTTCCGTGTATACATGCGTTCTTGATAGTAAATTTGCTTTACTTCGTTATTGCATGAATATAAATCGTATTCACATTTTTTTTAAACTCCTTATTTTAGTGCAGTATTTATTTAACAGTTATTTCTTTATCTCAAGCTCGTTATGACTAAGCCCATGTACTGTTGCCATTTTTTCAGCTTGTCTGTCTGAACAAGCTAAACACCAGTTTGGCTTGGCTGAAAGACCAGCATAACCAGGCACGTGCAGAGAGGGGGGTTTTGGGTGCTCGAGCCCCTGCCCCTTTTCAAAATGAATCAAAAGTGCCCCTCTCAGACAAATATCAATGATAATATTTTGTGGTCAATAAAAAAAAATGTTTTTACTTTTAATAACATGACAATGTGTACAATAGTAACGAACTCAAAAGTTGGGAAATTTCGATGTATTTGTACATCTCAGTCGGTCTGAGGCGCTGCCATGGCGTTGCTAGGTGCGTGACCGCGCTGATTTTCCTCAGTCTGTTCGGAAGCGGCTATCGATCCATATATGGTTCTTTTAGAGAGCGTCTGTGTCTTTACGGGTAAAAAATAAACCAAATTTTTTTTTCATTAATAATCAAAGCTATAATATGTCGATTTAATTACAAATCTATATATTATACATCATCATGCCCGTTTGTCATGTATAATACATCAACCAATCGTGATCTGGCAAAGCTCAAATTCCATTGGGCAATGTGTAGTGGAGCGGTTCTAATTCATGAATGGGTTGAAAATTAAATGGACAGAGGAACTAATGTTGTTGGAACGATTTTCTGCGGTTTGTCTCATTTTATAAATCAAATTGCATCGCTGAACTAATGGATGTTAACTGACACCAAACAAAGCACTTGCACAAAACCACGCTGCACCAAAAGACGCATTAATGGTAAGTAGTGTTAAATTTACTTGTATTTATGTATATTGATACACCATTTACTATTTGATGAAACTATTAAAGTTAATGGAGCCCAAGTGCCAACTATTCCCATAATACTGTAGGTGGCCTACATGCCTATTATGAGAAGTGTAGGCTGGCGTGAAAGGCCTTTGTTATATTACCATGTCCATGTTTGATTATTATGAAAGAAGTCTCTTATGCTAATCTAGCCTGCATTTATTTAATCAAAAATTCAGAAAAAAGCAGTAGCCTATTATTGTGAAATATTAATTAAAATAATGGTTTTCTATTTTTATATACTTTAAAATATAATTTATTCCTTTTAATTAATAATTTATTTGATTTATTGCCCCCTTTTTTTTAAAATTTGAGCCCCTGCCCCTTAAAGAACTCTCTGCACGTCCCTGAGCATAACATAAAATCCTCATAAAACCAGCAAACCATCTTGGGCTGATATATATATAATATCAGCAAAGTAATGTTTCCACTGACTTAACAAGATAATATGTTTCCATCAACTGTTGTGCCAGTGTTATCAAACCAGAATTTTATCATGACTTCTAACGGTCAGACATTATGACATCACTGTGATTGCCTGTGTTTTAATGTTCCTTTTGTCCTCATTTAACATTCTGGTCAGAACAAATATGTCCCTATCCATCCTTGTTTTCAAATGAGCCATTCTTCTAAATGAAATTTTATCAGAACATGGTACTGGACATTCCACCAGGAAACCCTTCAGTTTTATGGAGTGATACTGATTGTCTACTTCACATTCTTAGTGTACTCATTTTTCTGAGGGTCTTCTAGCCCCTTTGTTCATGGTGGCGTCCACGGGTGGTCTTTTCATTTCCTGGTTGTATCCATGTGGCTGCTTGTTTGCATAAGATTAGCAGTGGTAAGAGAGAGCTAGCAGTCAGTGTTTAGCATCAATAGTGTTGTCTCATTAGTGCTAAGCTTGTCAGGAGCCCGTGGCCCCACAAATGTGTGGGGGGGATTGGCACGTACTCTGTTTGTTGACTAATTGCTATCATTAGATAACCCGCTTAGTTTAACTGTTGATTCAACTTTGACAGCCATTTATTTCCCCTTTACACCAACTAAAGCAGCAGCGTTTATTAACATTTGTAGATTTCGTATCCAAATGAGCATTGAGCAACCTCACAACAAGGAAACACCATATTCAATGAGCCTTCAGTTAAATGGTTGAAATCACGATACTGTTCTTTTGTGCCTTTTTCATGCTTTGTCGGCCAGGACAGTAGACTGACAGGAAAGCGTGGGTTGGTGAAGGTGGAGTGGGATCGGCAAACGACCTTGAGTCAGGATTCGAAGTCAGGTCGCCAGAGGTGCAGTTGCACCATGTTTCAATGCGCTAAGCACTTGGCCATCAGCGCCGACGACATCATGATACTGTTCTAAAAATCACAAAGTGATTTTGACTGTAATCCATAAGACCCCAGTGGATTAATCAATATCTTCTGAATATCGCTTCTGGAAAAAACTGTCATGCGCGGTTCATGAGTTCACGCTTGCTAAACATCTCATCATGTTATGTAAGCGTGTTGTTAAGCTTCACGCATAACATAGTGCTGACGTAACAGTTTGCGGCACTCTCATGGTGTATGGATTACCGTCTTGATCGCTTTGTGTGGTTTTTGAAGGTTGGTTTTAGGTTACCATCTACTTGCACTTGTATGGACTTACAGACCCTGACTGCACCTGGAATTAAAAATTAGTTTTGGTTGTTCAGATCACAAGTGGACAAGGGAGACACATTCCCGTTTACACAGTGTTTTAATCTATCTCTTTTGTCCACTTTCTACAAATTATGTCCTGATGTGAGAAGAAGAATCTATGTGTAACCGCCGGTTCTACTCACCCCACTGCGAGAGGGAATCAAACAGGAGTCTCCAGCGTGGGAGGCGGGTGTGCGAACAAGGACGCTTAAGACAGCAGCTTCTGGTGTCAGTCGCTAGCGTGCCTCTTGAGGCCAGGGGAGTGAGGTTTACATGCACAGCTCTTGCTAGTCTACATCGGTTACACTCAACCCCCTAAACCTCACGCCCATCCGGTTCAACGGCACCAAATGTAACCGGTCCTACTTGACCCGCTCTGAGCGGAATTCAAATCAGGGTCTCCGGAGTGGGAAGCGAAGATAAATAACCTAACAAGGACGCTAAAGACGGCAGCATCTAGTGTTAGTCGCTAGCGCACCTCCTGAGGTCAGGGGAGTGAGGTTTACTTGCACAGCTCTTTTTAGCCTACGTCGCATTTTGTTTCGTTTCTGCTCTGATAGCCACAAGACCACCCCGATCACGCTAAGTGCGTTAGAAACTATGAATGGTAAGAACATTGTGCTTGGTAAAAAAAATAAAAATTCGGCTTCAAACCAAACTTGGGTCTTTAGCCGCTAAAGTTTAAATCATGTCTAGCTAGCGCACTTCCCATAATGTTTACGCATTAGGCCAGTAGGCGGAAAGTAGGTGGGCTTTTTTGGCTGTTTGAACACATTTAACCATGTCAGCGTTTACACTAGGAAAGCAATCCGGTCGAATGTGTCAACTACCTCTGGAAGTGGTCGAAAGTGGACAAGCTAAACATTTTAGACCCTGTTTACATTAGCGTTGTCCACTTTTGATCCGATCGACCAAAACACGGGTGTAAACGGGGCCACAGAGATGGATTTGTGTTTATCTGAAGGAAGAAAGTCCTATAAATCCGGGACGGCAAGACAGAATTTTACATTTTGGGTGAAGTATCGTATCTTTAAGACATCTAGCAACAGTTTGAAGAAATAAGAACTAATTAATGTTATGGTGTGAAGAAGAATATCATGATGTTTTGTGGCATTTTGTTGTGTTCAAGCATCTGAAAAGGTTCTCCGTTCTTATGAATGTCTTTTTGCCCTGTCCTGCTGGGAAATGTTTTAGAAATCTAATTGTGATTTCTCCTTCAGATGTCTGTTTTTGAGTCATGGATGACTGTTTTATTGCTCAGAAACACTGTGCTTTGTTCATACTGGTTCAGCTCTGTACCGGAAAGGTCATTATCTCGTTTTCTGTTAGTAATTAATTCAATGGCACACTGTTCTTGATCAGGCCTTGAGGTATCTTTGTAAGATCTCCCACATGGAACTCCAATGACTAGCATCTCAAGTGTGCTACTTGGTTTTTACTGATGAAACGCCATGAAATAACACAGTCACATTAAAAATCACCATAATTGGCCAAAACGTGTGCATTATCTTATAGGAACTTTTTGTGGATTTTTACACATTCTTCAAATTTATCTATGGAGGGTTTTTATTTCTTCTTCTGGTGAACTGAAAGGTGGCTTTTGTGGCAGGACTATCTGTGTTGACTTTTTGGGTAGCAGTGAGACATTCTCACCCTTCCACACAGCCTTTATGCATCTCTATCTCGCACTTTCCCTACATTACCATATTAGAGGGTGTTTACTCATGTCCCATGAGCCTTTTGATTACTCTGTATTTGCAATTGAAAAAGCTGTCAAGCAATCGGCATCCATCCATCAACGTTGTGCCATGCGATTCTAGTTGGGAAACTTTGACTCTCAAGTGTTACTATGGGTACTCTTCACACTGGAAAAAAGAGCACTTTTTTGTGTACACTTTAAACAGTGAAGTAATACATTTTTGCCTCAGCTGTACAATTGCCTGGCTAACAGACCCACAAAGCAGCTATTCATGACATGGAGACTATAGATTAATTGTCCGCTGAGTTTCGACATTACTTGATAGCTCAGTGAAATAAGTATTTGTCTTATGCTGCCTTCACGTGCTATCGGAAATGTATAAATAACGGAACATTTTGTCAATGGCGGGAAAAGAGTTAAAAATTGTTCTAATCAATTGGATTCCTCCTAAAGGGAAAATGGTTCTGTGCTCATGTTTTTATTTGACAATTAATGAAACTACAGCAAAGAATCAGCATATTTAAATGAGTTATGGAGGATTTTTATTTTATTTATTTTTTCAAAATAGGAAATTCTGTGTGGTAATTGAATTTTTCTGCAATTTCGTCCATGTTTTCTGCACTGTGGAAATCATAGGGTCTTGATGTAGCCAGTACTTGAGTACGTACTATTACGACTTTGTAGAGTCCAAACTCATTGTGCATGTTCAACTGCCTTCCTTCTGTTTTTAGCTGCTAGCGCTTCTCTAATAGCGTTAAATATTTAATTTATGGTCAGCTTTTATACAGGGTGTAAACACAGCGCGACTACAAACAAACCTAGAATATGTTTGCTACAACAGAATGTTCTTCCAACTTTTAGATGCAGTTTCAAAAAACTTCTCCACACACCTCTGAGGAGCTGGAGAAATTCCCAGCCTGAATTGTTAGGAAAACAATGTCCATAGGTTATTGTCCTTACGTCACCTTTCACCCAGACCCCTGCTGGTTGCGGGAGAGGGTAAGAGAAGGGCTCTTTGTAGGGGGTTGAGAACTGTCTCCGAGGCAGGAGATGTGGGGGATGGTTTGTTTGCGAGAGGATGTAGAGTGCTGTCCCACTTGACCGGTGTTGACCAGGGAGTGGGCCTCCATGGTGCTGTGGAGGAATGGGGCTGTCATTGGTCGGGGTCGTACGTGCTGACCACCTGTTGTCTGGAGAGGGGGATGTGTCCTCCTGATTGTTGGAGAGTGTGCCTTTGCTGTGATTTCTGCTGTCTGTGTCATCACATAGTTTAAATGAAAACTGTTTACTGTCAAATTCATGAACCTTTAGATGTCTAGTGCTTTCTAGAGGATTATCAGCATTATTGTCATGATTTCTTAACTTTTAGGTTTTAAAAATAATGACCCCATTCCCAACAATCAGTGTGTGTTTTTGGAAAACAACATAAAATATTAATATGGTCTCTTTAATATTGACATCATGCAATCACTTCTGGGTAGATGATTTTGTACTTTATAAAATTATATAACATCACATATCATTTATTTTAAAAATATGCAATAGAATAAGATCTATATAATAATCATACTTTTTACACATTTATATTATATTAAATATTATAATATACATATGTTACTGTAAATATGGTCAAGATGTGAAGCACCAAATGATTTAAGGTATTTTAATAATATTATAAATATATTTTATGACCTTTTTGTAATTATGACATCCTATAGACTTAAAAAACGTCATATTTACCATCCCTCTTTCTCTCTTTTTCTGCTTGCATTATTTTGTCTGAAAACTATTTTGTCAAGCCTAAATGAAGAGATTATAGGATTGTCTAGGGACGGTTGTTCTGATCCTGTATCCTCTTAATCTGATCTCAAAACCTCATGTTATGTCTGTATCTTGCGTCATGTGATTCAAGCTGCTTCATAGTAACAGCCCAGCTCTACTATTGCTTACACCCAATAGGAATGAGGCATTTGTGCTGCTAAAGGGGATACCGGCCAATAAGATGTTCATAGTCCCCCCAATTCTTTTTTAAACAGTACATTGGTTTATTTTAGCAGCAATTTGAATTTTACTTCATCTTAAAAAGATTGTTTTGTCTTTGACCTTGGTTTATAGTAACACTGCCGCCTTATTTTATACCTTTAAATGTGCAAATGTGCTTTAAAATCCATTGTTTAATTGTAAATCATTCTAATGTCTTGTGAACGGTTATTATTAAGCACTTGTGTCCCGCTCACTCATCTGATGTTTTTCTGCAGCTGGCCTGCTGCTGTGGATCGGCTGCCTGCTCCCTGTGCTGCGGCTGCTGTCCCAAGATCAAACAGTCCACCTCTACACGCTTCATGTACGCCCTCTTCTTCATGCTGGTCACGGTGACCTGTGTCATCATGATGTCCCCCACTGTGGAGACGGCAATGCGAGAACATGTGAGTCTTTGTTCAGAGCTTCTCAGTTTGCATTTTTTAGTGTCAGGTTCCCTCATATATAAAGAGCATTAAATCTTGTCTCAGGTCAGCACCAGTAGGTGGCAACTGGCAGGTCATAAACATATTGTCTGGGCTGTTTTGGGGCTAAAATCTGCAGAATAGTGTGTGATGGGTTTAAAGTGTTAATCAGAGCTGAAAGTGCTGCCTTATTGGTAACTAAAATAATAGTCAAGTTACTTAAAAGCCAAAACATTAATAAATGAACACACAATAGGGCCAGGGATGTTTTTTTCACTTGTGAATGGCTGGCATTGAAAATCTGTGGCCTTCTGTGTGGGTTTGGCATGTCAACTTCGTTTGAGGCGTGAAAATCATTTTTATTTTTATGAATCGACGGCCTCGAGTTGCCTTTTGCTAGTAAAATTTTTATTTTACTCACCAGACTTTTTACATGGAATGCAAGAACAATACAATATTAATAAATATAATATAAAATATACATTTTCAAACACAATAAAACCGCAATATGTATTTTTTTGCTGCTACATTTCACTTATTCGAAACATAGCTTGATGACGCCTTGATTTCACAGCGCTTTTATTATGCTGCAGACGACCGGTTCCATTTCTTCCAGTCATGTGTACGCAGCGCTGTTTTATCATATTAGATACATTATTTGACTGTGTTGAAAGTTGTGTTATAATGCTACTCTGTGCGTTCGCTCGGCGGCTACTATGAGACACTTGTTGCACACTGCAGTGTTAGATCAATATTAGGCATGGTAAAACATGGTACTCGTGGTAAATCAAGAAAATTTGATTTAAACAATAAGACTAACTGTGTTGAGCTATAACAGGGATTCGTTTACTGTCGATGAATGTATCCAAACAGTTGCTCACCTGTCTAATAAAACGCATAATACATTAAAGCATCTTTGGTGTTTCCATGGTTTCTACAAAATAAAACCGGAAATCGAGGGTAACGCGGGTATGATGTCACTGATATGCAACACACAAACACGGTCCCTGTCCTGGTAAAAAGGGCTTATTTCTCTGGATTTAAACATTCTTGGAAACATTTGTGATAATATAAGTACACAAGTCAACAAAATATATAACATTGTTCTAGTGGTTTTTGGATATTTGAATCCAAGTAAAGACAAGTAAATACTCTGTAATAAAATAAGAACAAATCAAATGACAGTAAAACAAAGATAGAAATAAAATAAACAGAGCTTTTCAGATTTTTTCAGGAAGATCTTACAGTAGTTAGATACAGATAAGGTACAGAATTACGTAATCAAATGTTAAATAAAACTGCATGTTCTTCCCTCTATAAATTAAATATAGATTAGTACTTAAATTAAAGTTAGAACAGCTATTCGGTCAAGAGCATTGAGTTCATTTTTTAATTTTTTTTTAGCAGTGAGTGTTTTTTTTTATTAACATTTAAAAACACAGACAACAGCAGGAACGTTTACAGCATTTGTAGGGACAACATGTACGCATTAATTCATTCATTCATTAAAGAAAAGGTCAATAGAGGGATCAAGGGTTTATTTGCAGGCAGCTAGCCCATGTTATTCAAACAAACACAAAGGAGAGTTACATGACTCTTCTGCTTCAAAGCATGAAAGGAATGTAAGACAGTATCAATGCTCCATCATAACATCTGCATAACTCTTTCTGTATGTTGATTTTTCTATAACTATTCGAAAAAAGGTTACTGAAAGCTAGTGAAATGCACTTAGATGCTGGGTGTGTAACATGAGCTCAAGCTCTCTTTTTGTTCTCAGCACCACAATGAGTGCTTACTGAGTAAATGCCATGAGTATAAAAACCCAGACACTAAAAAAGACCAGTGCAAGCATAAAAAACTCTGCCTCTCGGTGAGGCACAAAAGAACTGCCACTGAGGTGCCAAGACACAAAAAGATTTACAGCTGTTGAAGCTTTTTCACTAATAGTAGTTTCAAATTTAAGAGCACATATAACCCCCTCCTGGTGGTCTTTCGTGGTTACAACACACGGACAGAGCAAATGGGATAGGAAATGGTGCATTGCTGACAGAGGAACACCTTAACAACCTTATATTATATGATGGTTTATGTTATAATAATAGCAGTGCCTCTCAGCATTATAGCAGGTCTACAAATTGTAGACTGTTGGGAACATAAATGTATTTTAAGAATTGACCAGTGCCCTGTAGTTTGTGCCAGCTTTCTCTTCAAAAAAACATAAAAGAGAACCATAAATACTCGTTGGAATCTGACAGACTTCTTAGCTGATCTGTGAACTGTACAAGTTAATACACTTACAGACAAACCATGGTAATTCCTTGAACATGTACAATAGTAATACTGTAGTTTTTTTTGTGCTTGTAATTAAGGGGGAAAAAAGTAACTAAGTAAATAAATACTTAAAGATTAAAAAACATGATCAGTCTTTGATGGAAAGCAATGTTATTTCATTGTTTAGTATTTAGGGTGTATATATAAGTTGATCTTTCCACAGCCAGCGTGAATGGGTGTGTACACAGATTGAATTCTGTTTAACTTTAGCCTTGCCCTGAGGCGACTGCATCTATTCTGTTACTCAAAATGTATTTTCATTCCTCTATTGTTTTGTGCTTTTCTCAGATTCCATTCTACACAGAAATGTGTCATCAGCTCAATGCGGGGGAGAACTGCAGTACCCTAGTGGGCTATTCAGCCGTGTATAAAGTCTGTTTCGGCATGGCCTGCTTTTTCTTCTTCTTCTCTGTGTTCACCATTCGTGTGCGAACCAGCACAGGATGCCGGGCAGCTGTTCACAACGGGTAAGCGGTCCACCCAGACACTTTTGAAGTGGTATTTACACTGGAAACAGTGCTTGTTCCTTCTCTGCATTGCTCCGTGGCCCCTCTCGGCCCAGGTTCACAGGAGCTATAGGGACCCACCGTGTATTGTTTGGCCTGCTGCCTCCATCTGTACTCCTCTCCTATTGCTCCATTATTCACCCACATCCAAAGCCCTGAATAGAGGTATTAATTTAAAACTCTGTCCAGAGGAAATGACGCTTAGAGACGAGCTTTATCCCTGTGAATGGGATGGTTTAGCCCCACATGAGAGCACTTCATGTTGCAATAATCAGATCTTTGTGTTGTATGCAAATGCAGGGTGAGGAAGTATATGGCTGAACTCAGTGTTTTATACAGCGTCATCCTGCTCTGCACATTCATGCAAGCTTTTAGAAAAATAACAGGCCCAAATCTCTTAATAAAAACCTCATTTAGATCTTCCTGAAACCACCCTATGATGACATACTAACAAGGGTAAACAGGAAATTTTATACTAGATGGCAAGGAGTCAAAATCCCAGACAGACATTCTGTAGGAAAAGAATCATTTTCAAGACATTTATTTAGTGTGTGCATACTCTACTGTTCAAACATTTGGGGTCTGTAATTGTATTTTTTTTACATTTTGTTTGAAAGCGGACTCTTATGCCCAATAAGGCTGCATTTATTTGATCAAAAATACAGTAAATACAATAACAGTAATATTGTAAAATATTATTACCGTTTTCTATTTTAATGTATCATGAAATGTAATTTATTCCTGTGATGGCTAAATGAATTTTCAGCTGCCATTTCTCCAGTCTTCAGTGTCACATGATTAAAAAATCTTTCTAATATGCAGATTTGCATATTAATAACATTTCTTCTGTTAGGGGTTAAGAGTTTAGACCCAGATACCAATAGTGAATAATGAAGACAAAGAGTCAGGAGTGCAATTAATTAAAGAAAAATTTTACTGACGAATAGTTTGCAGTTTCATCAGCAGAAGCCAGCTTCAAGTCTCACAAGGAGTTAGTAGGCCACACTCCCCCTCTACCAGTCTCGTTGTACGGTACATACAATTGTCCCAACAGTTATACTGTTTTCAGTCATGGTTAATTTCCACACATTGTCAGTTAATCAGATGCAAGTGTCCATACACGTCACCTGTTGATGCTTTCACCCTGGAATTAGGCCCATAGTGACCTTCCAGTTCTGGAGCAGGCGCCAGCTTGTCCAGAACAACAAATCCACCCATCTCTTAGGATGCCTGTAGTCCACCTCCAATACTGATCTGTAATACAGAATATTGCGCACATACACAGATACACAGTCTCTCCAAGGTTGGAGCTGGTAACCAAAATGTTCCCCAAAACATACAGATAACATGTGCTTTCTCTCAGTGAGAGGTACAGATGATAGTACAGGCTATATTCATCTTGATTCTTTAGTGTTTCAGTAAAAATAAATATAAAATGAATAAAATATAATAAAAATGAAAGACAAATCCATATTTTATCTCTAGAAACCGGGTAAAGTGAGCAAACATTGTCCCTGCACTTCTGTCAGTTTAGGGGTGTGTGATTCCTCCAAAATCCAAACACATCAAGTGAAATCAAGTGTTTAGTGACACATCACACATCCCTAGGCCAGACCCTCAGACACCCCTCAAAGACCAAACACAAACTTGGATTTTAGAGTGTAAAAAATCAGACAAAGTTCCTGTGAAAAAGTAGTTTGTTGTGAAAAATGAATGTACGGAATTATTTTGAATTTGAATTTTAGTACAAGTATTTTCTTTTTAAATGTGTTTTCTTAATAATACCACACTTACTGTTGTTCCCAAAACAATTTGAAACCCCTGATAAAGATTTTCCCTTTATTCAAAATATTATGTCTTAAATCAACCATTTCTCCTGTTTCTTTGTAGGTTCTGGTTCTTTAAGTTCGTGGCTTTGCTGGGCTGCTGTGCAGGAGGATTCTTTCTCCCAAATCAAGACAAGTTTCTAGAAGGTTTAGTTTTCACATACATGTTCTCTTTTTATAACATTTGCTGCTGTTGTTTCCGTGCACCCTAAAGAGGCTTGTTACATTTTATTGAAAGGAATTGAGTCATTCCTGGAAAGTTTTATTATTTCTACTTTGAGCCTGCAGTAGTGTTGAGATATCTACTCTTGAATGTCCAAGAGCAACAGTTGATCTTTAGTGAGCATCTGTCTGATGTTCATAAACTCCAGTAACTCAAACGGAGTCTTCCATTGCCTGTATCAATGACCTCATGACTACAGATATATTTAGAGGAATGTTGCACAAAATCTTGAGTTTAAACCCTACTTATTATGCAAATCATATTAATAGAATAGATGTTATCCTTTTAGTGGTATCCTTGAATTAGCACATTTGATTTAATGGAAGTGTGTCTCAAATCTTTTAATAAACATACTGAGGCCAGTACCATAGATCAGATGGCACAGATGATAATACCATGGCACTGGATGAGTTTCATAGATTTACTTTGTACCATATGTTATATTTAAAAACAACCTTTTAATACAGTATATTACATTATTTATAACGTTAAATTGCTTATGTTACATTTTTGCTGATTGCATAGCATATACGTTACTTGTAACCCCAAAGGTCAGTGTGAAAGAGAAATTCATGTATGCTTTTACTGTAGCTCAAGTCCAAACAATTATCGCTCTTTTGTGTCTCGTTTAAATGATTTGTGCTTCCTGATGTGTGTTTAGTTCCTGGCTTTTAGAAGAAAGCAATGTTTGTTTTGTCATACAGTATCAGCCAGAGGGAAAGACCTTTGACTCATCTCTCTCTCTCTCTCTGTCTCTCTCTCTCTCTCTCTCTCGTTCTCTCTGTCAGTATGGCGTTATGTCGGGGCCTCTGGAGGTTTTATCTTCCTCATCATCCAATTGATGCTTCTCGTTCAGTTTGCCCACAGATGGAATCAAAACTGGTGAGCTGAAGTTTAGAGTGTCCGAATAACTGTCTGTTTTTCCTTTCTTTCCTCTTTTCATTCACCAAGTGGAAAACTTATTAGGCACAGGGAGAACTTCTCCATTACTTTCCATTATCGTATCCAAATGTTTCTTTGGTATGTAATTTGAACCCCCGCAACTGGAAATCATTAGGTCTGGGAATGGAGACTATAGCGTAATCTGGCGTTTAATTTCCACTGTCAGAGAGGTTGCATAGTTGCCAGCCAGGGTGGTCCTAACATTGTGCTGCTATAGCAAATGGGGACTTTTTAACACCAGGTTGAAAGATTTGGGTAAAGTTTTACTGTACTCACTTATTTTAGTAACTGGCACTGGCACAAGTGTGAAGTAACAATCACATGAATTGTTCACTCCCACAACCTCAAGTTTCAAAAACAAGCAGAGCAGGTTTCATACCAGTAACAGTTAAAGCGTTGTTTTGTGTTCTCATTCCAAGAACCAGAGCATTTTGTTTCAGTGGGAGTTTAAAGACATGAAACACTTCAACTTTAATACAGTCACGCTGAAAGAAAAAAGTGAAGCACTGGTGGTTTTTTTGGGGGGGGGGGTTTTGAGCAGAGCTCTCTCTGGGTGTGTTCCTAAATAATGAGTGTTGTGGCTGTAGAGTATGGCTTGCTATTTACATTATTGGGAGGAGAAAGAGAATAAGTAAGAGGTTCTTGGCTGCTCTCCAGTCTGTGGACAGGAAACTCATGGCAGCAGAGCTCAACATGCATCATAGTTTCCTTTTTGCTCAACAAATGGAAGCCTCAGCACAAAAGGGCAGACACATCCGAGACTGTCACCGGGAATTTTGTAATACATCAAATATGTTCCAAGAAGTCATTTAAATTTGACAAAACCTCCCTTAGGGGACAGTTTTTATGATGGGAATACAGATTTTAAAAAAGTATAATTTAAATACATGTTATATATTTTTTATTTATTCTAAAAACAAAACAAAAAAACTTTAATATAGTTCTGGTTTATATACAGTATGTAGTAATGTTTATATATTTACACACCGATCAGGCGTAATATTATGACTACCTTCCAAAATCAATTTTTAGGATTCGTTACATTTAGGATCAATTTTAAAGTATTATTACTTGTTAATAAATCACTCAATGACCTAGGACCTCAATACATTGCAGATATGCTGATTAAATACAAACCCATCAGATCACTCAGATCATCAGGATCAAGTCAGTTAGAAATACCAAGAGTTCACTCAAAGCAAGGAGAGTCTGCGTTCAGCTATTGTGCCAGCCGCAGCTGGAACCAGCTTCCAGAAGAGATCAGATGTGCTCCAATAGTAGCCACATTCAAATCCAGACTCAAAACACATCTGTTCAGCTGTGCCTTTACTGAATGAGCACTGTGCCACTGTACATCCCACTGATTGCACCTATTCTAATCTATGCATCATCTTAATTTTTTATTATTATTTTTTTTATCTATATATACTATAATAATTTTATTATTTTTAAATATCTTTACAACTATATATTTCTATTGAATTTTATTCTTTTAATTATCTTTATAACTGTATATTTCTATTTCTTCTTATTTTAAGAATTTGAAGGGACTAAAAATATTGAGGGTATTGGATAAACCATAGCTGAGAGCTGACTCTGTGGGTAAAAGACCAGGCGAGGCCAGGTCGGACCGTGCTGAGAGCTGGTCTTAAAAGTATTACAGAGGAGGGTAGTCCGCCCGTCCATCTTGGGTGAAAGATAGGGTCTGAACGGAGACGTCCGACAGACTAAAAAACCTAGCGCTAGGAAGATCCACAGAGACAGACTGTCAGGATGGGGAAGTCCCAGAGCAAGATCAAATATGAAACACCTGTGTTTTGCCAAATGTCTATTAACAACTGTTTTAATTATCCTGTTTTTATTTTTAATTCTTACACGTGTTATTCTTATTTCTTATCACTGTTTTAATTTCATTTTCTATGTAAAGCACTTTGAATTGCCATCGTGTATGAAATGTGCTATTTAAATAAACTTGCCTTGCCTGGCCTTGCCTTGCCTTGCCTTCCTAATATTGTGTTGGTCCCCCTTTTGCTGCCAAAACAGCCCTGACCCGACAAGGCATGGACTCCACTAGACCCCTGAAGATGTGCTGTGGTATCTGGCACCAAGATTTAGGCAGCAGATCTTTTGAGCCCTGTAAGGGCCTTCATGGATTGGACTTGTTTGTTCAGCACATCCCACAGATGCTCAATTGGATTGAGATCTGGGGAATTTTGAGGCCAAGTCAACACCTCAAACTCGTTGTTGTGCTCCTCAAACCATTCCTGAACCATTTTTACTTAGTGGCAGGGCGCATTATCCTGCTGAAAGAGGCCACAGCCACCAGAGAATACCGTTTCCATGAAAGGGAGTACATGGTCTGCAACAATGCTTAGGTAGGTGTTACGTTTCAAAGTAACATCCACATGGATAGCAGGATCCAAGGGTTCCCAGCAGAAAATTGCCCAAAGTGCCTTCTTCCTATAGTGCATCCTGGTGCCATGTGCTCCCGGCCATCCACGTGGTGTAAAAGAAAATGTGATTCATTAGAGGAGGCCACCTTCTTCCATTGCTCCGTGGTCCAGTTCTGAAGCTCACATGCCAACTGTTCGTGCTTTCGGAGGTGAACAGGGGTCAGCATGGGCACCCTGACTGGTCTATGTGGCTATGTAGCCCCATTCGCAACAAACTGTGATGCACTGTGTATTCTGACACCTTTCTATTAGAGCCAGAATTAACTTCTTGAGCAATTTGAGCTAGGGTTAGGCCTTCACTCCCTACGTGCATCAATGAGTCTTGGTCGCCACGACCCTGTCACCGGTTCACCACTGTTCTTTCCTTGGACCACTTTTGATAGATACTGACCACTGCAGACTGGGAACACCCCACCAGTCTTTTAGCCATCACAATTTGGCCCTTGTCAAACTCGCTCAAATCCTTAAGCTTGCCCATTTTCCTGCTTCTAACACATCAACTTTGAGGACAAAATGTTCACTTCCTGCCTAATATATCCCCCCCACTAACAGGTGCCGTGATGAAGAGATAATCAGTGTTATTCATTTCACCTGTCATAATGTTATGCCTGATCCGTGTATATGTAAGAAATACAGTATGTAGAAATGCTGAGACATTTATGGAAAGTTTTACTGCACATACTTATTTTATGCAAAATAAGAAATAAAATCAATGAAATAATATGATAGATATGGTCTATCATAATATCAGGATACTTTGATGAATAGAACTATGCAATATTATAAATATTTTTTTTCTGTCACTTTTGATCCATTTCATGTTTCTTTGGTGAATAAAAAGTTTTTCTTTTCTTTTTTATTCATACTGACCCCAAAGTGTGTACTTTTAGTAATAGAATAATAATAATCACCATTATTTTACTTTTTTTGTGAAAATTCAGAAAAGCTGTTTTTTTTGTGTAAGTTTAGGCTGTAGAAATAAGAAACAAATACAGTATTTCCTCATTGAGATGTTGAAATGAAGCAGACGCTGGAGGGCTGCCCAGCAGATGGAAGTCACTGCTGTCAGCACTTCTCATGTGCATTACTGAAACATTCCCTCACCCCACGCCTTCATGTCTTTTCACTGCTCACTCAGTCATGGTCATCATGCACTGATATGGTCCATTTATGATAAAAGCAATCTACCACTGAGACAACTTGTCATTTAACAGTGTCTCTTTATCCAAAGTGACTTATGGTTGATGAATGAATACATTTCAGTGACAGTCTCTTGGGGCAATCTTGGTTTAACAGCTGAGGAAAAGTGTAACTGCAATTTTTAAATTATTAGTATTATTTTAATAGACAGAGGGACAAAATAGTTTTCTTCATGTCACAAAAGTTGAAGTTGTATTGAACCCGGGGCATTCCTTTGAACCATCTCCACTGTGTCCCTCCACAGGAGCTCAGGAGCCAAATATAATAAAATGTGGTATGCAGCGCTAGCTTTTGTCACACTGGTGCTGTTCTCCGTGGCAGTGGGAGCCATGGTGTTTATGATCACCTTCTACACGCACCCAGAGGCCTGCTTCCTCAACAAGCTCTTCCTGGGAGTCAACTGTGGCCTGTGCTTCATCGTGTCCCTGCTGGCCATCTCGCCCTGCATTCAGACCTGTAAGTTTACCAAGATACTTGGACTTCAGTGACCTACTTTTATACTAACAAGCAGATGTTTGTTTGATGTCAGGCAAAACAAGTTTATTCATAGTGCCTGGAGCTGGAGCTTTTCCCATGTGTGTGCAAGCCTGGGAGATTTATACAATCAATAATCATGGATTCCCACTAAACAGACCAGAGTTAAAGGTGAAACTGGTAAAAGTAATTTAAAAGGTACACTATCTAACTTCGGCTTTGGCTGTGCGTGACTGTGCAGATGAATATGGTTATCGTACTGCTCATAAAACATTAACTTCTAGGCTTAAGAGATATAACCAGTTTAGATGAGAAGGCGTTGCTTTTATAACATTTCAAATCACTCAGTTCTTCGCCGTTAATGTTGATTCTTGTTTTATTACGAGCTCTGTCACATTCACGTTTTGCCAGCAGTTTGAGGTTTCAGATGTATCATGCTCCATGTCAACCTTTCTTGCTTGTTGTGACAACTAACCTATGCCACTCCCACACAATACATGCGTTACAGTAGCTGGGGCAAATTTTCTCTATTTACAGATATGGTGAGACACGTACGGGCGAGTGATGTATGTACACAATTTTCCGCAAAAAACATCCCGTCAGGTGTAAATTTAAACACTTACCAAAAAATAGGCTTAAAGGGGTTGATGAATTGAGAAATCAACTTTCCCTTGAGCTTTTGATATATGAAAGGTCATGGTAATATAAGAATATCCTGTACGTTTCAGAGCTGAAAACATTCTTGTTAGTCAAAGAAAAGCTTTTATAGACACCAGGCCCAGAAAATGATAGAATGCTTCATACTGACGTCATTGCGCGACGAAACACCACCTCTACAGAATAATAAGCACGTGTAATTCAGTAGCCCCGCCCACCGACTCATCGGATCATGCTAGCCAGCAGCAATAAACAAGTCGAAGAAGACAGCAAGATATTGTGGAAGAACTCAGTCGCTGCATAAGCTTCCTTCGTATAATAATATTAGGAATGTGTGATTTGAAGACTGAAGTAATGATGCTGAACATTCAGCTTTACCATCACCGGAATAAATTACACTTTTAAATAAATTCAAACAAAAAACAGCTATTTTACATTTTAATAATATTACTGTTTTTACAATATTTTTGTGTACATAAACTCCTTTCAAAAACATTACAAAATCTTACCAACCCTAAACCTTTGGATGGTAGGTAGTTTACATAGACAATGATGTATGAAAAAGCACTCAAACAGCCAAATCTGTATGTATATGCTGCTATTTACCAATAAATCTGATGTTTTGCATGGTTCTCCACACAGTCCAGCCCACCTCAGGTCTGCTGCAGCCCGCGATCATCACCGTCTACGTCATGTACCTCACCTTCTCAGCACTCGCCAGCAAACCCATTGAAAGTGAGTGCGTCTCTCAGTCTGTCCTGCATGTGTCTCTTACAGTTTGTGTGTGGACAGAGCAGCAAACAGAGGCTGCGGTTGCCACCATTCTCATACAGTTATTTCCCACACCCTTATTAAAATCAGTCCTGTGCTCTGTCTCTTTCAGCGGTGGAGGAAAACGGGGAAAATGTCACGGTCTGCGTTCTTCCTTTTAAATCGGGACTGAAGAACGACACTAACATAGTGACGGGCATCGGAACGGTCATACTGTTCGGCTGCATTCTGTACTCTTGGTATGACCATTTGTTTTTTTCTGCCTCATCTTACAGGAATAATTCACTCAAAAATTAAAAATTTGCCTTTGTGTTTTTGAGACAAATGTGATTTTCTATATTTTGTGAAACAAAAATAGAGATCTATGCAAACTAGGGGTTTTACTGTGTTATTTAAAACATGAAATCAATGTCACTTAAGTCTTTACTGTGATTGGTTTGTAATGATTGAAGCTAGCCATATGACCGTTAGTTACTGTGTTAAGCACTTTTTGGGGAAGTCTAGATTATTTGATCATGTGATGTATATAGATATGCATGATATTTGACCTGAGCACCCTTAGTCTGACCTTTTCTGCATATTCCATGTTGAAATAGTCTTTTGACCACTTCTGAAGACATTACATAAAACATTTCCATCACAGGTTCTTGACTCAATTTAAGAACCCTTTATGCCAAAAAGGTTCTATATAAGTGAAATGTTAAAAGGATTGCATAACGCTTTCATGTTTAACAGGAAGTATGTTTACAAGCTGTTTAATCATAAAATGTAGTTTAAAGATGAATTAAAACTCAATTAATGAATTCATTAAATCCATAAAATGATCTCATGATGGGAACTTCTAAATGTACTATATAAATATATTGTGATGGCTAATCTAAACTGCATTCTAAAAAGCACCATAAAAGTATAATAAAAGATATTATAGTGTATATGACTCATACACTATATTCCATACTGTAGTTTTTGAAGAAGTAATTTCCTGGGAATCTCCCCCCTTGACCGTAAACTCACAAAAAAATGGCAAAAGTCTTTCATAATCAAGCCATCTCTTGTGTTCCATTGAAAGGAAAAGATAATAGTTTGGAAAGACATAAAGATGCATAAATCACAGTATGTTGTATGAATGCAACTGTCCCTTTAAATAAGATCAGATGTTCTAAGCCTGGATGCAAATCCCCATAACATGTTATTTAAATGGGTGATCCCAAAAACGATCCCAGGAGGAATAGAAACACATAATTATCTGGCTATGTTCATTTAGAATTAAAAGCAGGTAGTCTGGCTGGAAGGGAGTAAAGATTAGAAGCTCTCATACTGTCAAAGACGTGAACTCACATGTGTTTCTCATTAACTACAGACATGTCTGCTGAAGCTCTCTCTTTAGAGCCACTCCTCTCCACCAAAGCCATATTTACACACGTGATTCACAGCGATATGTGTTAGTTTTCACAGTGATTCATTGTGGTGTCTCCAGTTGAAATGTTTTTGCCATATTTCTAGTTTTCGTGAGGCAAACAAAGCTTTAAAGCAGAAAATTGACAATTTTTTTTCATCTGGTTCTGTCTTGATGAGTTCTAGCCTAGGGAATGTTCTGCTTTTACATATGACAGTTAAAAAAGAACACTGCCCCCATTTGTCTGATGCCATTTGAGTTGACATAAAAATACTCTTTCCCTCCAGTTTGATCTCCACCACCAAGAGGAGTACAGCAGCCTTGCAAGTGTACAGGAACGACATGCCTGAAAACGAGGTGAACATTTGCTGCGTTTTGTCTGCTGTGTTTAATACAACATTACATCAAACTAAACCATCAATCATGCCTTCTCTGTTTTTTTTCAGAGAGCTCGCTGCTGCTTCTGCTGTGCTGATGATACAGGCAAGATGCTTATTTCAACCAACGCCTCTTTTAGTATTTTAGGACATCACTTGAAGATTTAAAAATAACCTATTTACGATATATTCATTTGGTTGGTTTAAACAGTTGAAAAGGGTATATGGAGCCTCCAGGTGGTTAAGAAGAAGTACTACAGGTTTCTTAAAACAGGTATTTTATGTATATATAAATCTCAATTTTTCCAGAAGACTATGATGATGAGAAGACTGCAGGAGGTCAGAGTGTGAAGTATGATGAGAGAGATGGCACAATCTACAGCTACTGGTACTTCCATTTTGTTTTCTTTCTCGGCTCCCTCTACGTCATGATGACAGTAACCAACTGGTTTCAGTAAGTACATTATATAAATATTTCTAATTCTTTTTTTGTCTTGAGTTATTTTTAGTAAGGACATTTTCTATTCCTCAAAGAAAGGTGAATAAGTAGGAAGTGTTCATTGGGTTAAATTATGGTATCTGTATCCAAACCTGAATAAGTTTGAGTTTAAATTTTACTATTTAAAATCATCGTAATACTTTTTTTATTATCATAGAACATAAAACTAGAGCATTTTGGAAAACTATTTTAAGGTGACCTTGTTTCATATAAAACATGTACTTACCATAGTGATAACAGTAAATTATGCATAATTACATGCAACTAACCCTCAACCAAACCCTAATACCCTAACTATATAGTAAAGTACATGTAGTTAATCAATATTACTCAGTGCTTAAATATATAATTGCACTGTGACAATGACACCTTAAAATAAAGTGTAACCTAATTTTGTTACTACAGTACTCTTATTTTACCATTAAATTCCTGTGACCTAATTAAACCCCAGTAGGCAGTAAATGAAGGTTAACACCAGAAGGTCAGAGGTCCCAGTGCATTATTAATATTCATATGATCTTCTCTCTTTGCAGCTATGACAACGCAAAGATCGAGAGGCTGCTGGAGGGGAGCTGGTCAGTGTTTTGGATCAAGATGGTGTCATGTTGGGTCTGTTTATTCCTGTACATGTGGACCCTGGTGGTTCCCATGCTCTTCCCAAAGAGATTCCAAGCCTAGAAACCCTTCACACATGATCCAGTATCACCACTGTCCATTTACAACTACTGTGTGTGTGTGTGTGTGTGTGTGTGTGTGTGTGTGTGTGTGTGTGTGTGTGTGTGTGTGTGTGTGTGAGCATGTTTTTGTGAAATAGCAGGACACAAATGTGTATAATGACATGGGTATGACATAGGTATTACAAAAGAGGGTGAAATATGAGGACGTTCCCCATGTCCTCACTTTTCAAAATGCTTATAAATCACACAGGATGAGGTTTTTTTCACAGAAAGTAAACTGCGCAGTCTCCGGTGATGGGTAGGTTTAGGGGCAGTGTAGGGGATAGAAAATACGGTTTGTACAGTATAAAAACCATTACGCCTATGGAATGTCCCCATATTTCACAAAAATAAACGTGTGTGTGTGTGAGAGAGAGAGAGAGTTTGTGATGTTCTTTTTTACTAGTTTTAGTATAGTTAAGGCTCAAAGGCTGCTTATGTTTTGTTTTAAATGCATTTCCATGGAGATTTGTTACAGAAATCATGTTATGGTCGCTCCCACACTGATGTAGGGCTATTGTTTACCTCATAACATGAAGGTATAAAAACAAAGCATTGCTCAGGCTCACACATCACCTGTAAGTGTCTTGCTTGTTACGCTTTTCTTTTGGTAGCTGAAGAATTCTATGCAAATCCAAAAACCATCTGTGATTTTCATTCAAGAGTTTGTCTGCGTTTTGTACGTGATATTTTAAGGTTTTTAGTGTTTTTTTTAATAGTTATTTTATTTCATTACAAGGGCGTTTTACTAAGGTAACAAGACTTTTCATTTGAGTAAATGTATCTATTTATTTAATAGAAAAATATCTCGCCTGACAAGGTAGGACACTGCTGCCTTGCAAGAGCACCAGACTACACCATCTATCAGATGTTTGCACTCATGGGAACAAACCAGCTGAGAAATTACTTGTAACTTATTAAAGCACCCTCATAGCTTCCTTTTAAGACCGCACCAATGTTTCCAAATAAGTCTGCAACATTCCTAAAGTTTCCTATCTTTCGGTTTCATCTTCAATCTCAGGTAGTGATGAATGCTACATATTTATTAGCATATGGTATTTCCTGTGAATCATACCATACCTAAGTAAAGCATGTGACTGCCATTCCCAGTAAAGCTTCATAAAATGATTTGAAATGGACAGGGAAAGCCAAGGCCACAAGATTATGCACCAAAAACCTAAACTGCCATGCAGATTGTTATATGCATGGCCCACAACAACATTGAAACTATAAATAGTTTTTCCTACTTGTACTTTCCCATTTTTGTTACATTTTAAATGGTGCTTTTATACCATGGATGTCCTATAATATTCTATCTCAGCTCATGCACTAGGCTAACAAGCATGCCATTTGTCAAAGAACACGTTTATACCATATTTTGTACTTCTAAAGCATTGTTACAGCTCTGTACAGCTATTGTATTTAATCTCCCAGAGTTTTTTTTTTTTGCTGTAAGTGCATGTTTGTGTTTATTGATTGTGGAGTTCGGTTTACATAGTTACAGGAGCTGCCCATATTAGAGTACTGTAGCATTCCTGATGCTCCCTGGTGAAAAAAAAAGTGGTTGGCGTTGACGTTGATGAAAGAAATACAATCTAGAACTGGAATTATTTTACATTTTATGGTTATTTCCTATGTAGCAGTGTAGCTGGCCTAAATGTTTTGACCAAACAGACAAACCAAAATCTCTTCAGGATGTGTGAGTCTTTCGCTTTCTGAATAACTTCTCTCAAATGCCCTAAAGAAATCTGTCTGATGATGTTTTTGTAAATTGAGTAAATCCAGAATATGATTGCCTTAAAGGGATAGTTCACTTTGAAATTAAATGTTGATATGTTTTAGCTTACCTCATGGGCATCCGAGATGTAGGAGTATTTATTTGTTTCCCCAGTAGTTTCCATTTTGATCATTTTAGGTCAAACCGTTCTTGTCTGTGCCTCACATAATGCAGGTCTATGGTCACCACCTCAAAGAGCATACACAGAGAAGTCCAAATTAAACAATCCCCCATCGTAAGTACACTGATGGCCTCAAGACACGAAACGAAACCAGCGGTTTGTGTGAGAAAACGAACAGTATTTATATCGTTTTTACCTCTTGTACACCACTACGTCCGACTGCTCCAAGGGCGCGCGTGCGTGTTTCCTGTTGTGACAGTCGCACGTTCTGGCTTTAGTTTGTTTGTTTTCTCACACAAAACACTCGTTTTGTGTCTTAGGCCATCAGTGTGTACTTACGATGGGGGATTGTTTAATTTGGACTTCTCTGTGTGTGCTCTTTGAGGTGGTGACCATATGCCACCTGCATTATGTGAGGCACAGACAAGAACGGTTTGACCTAAAATGATCAAAATTGAAACTACTGGGGAAACAAATACTCCTACATCTCGGATGCCCATGAGGTAAGCTAAAACATATCAAAATTTAATTTCAAAGTGAACTATCCCTTTAAACACTACATGTTACAACTGCATCAAGCTATAAGAATACTGCTTTATGTAACCTGTGAATAATTTGGTGCTCAGTATTTGGTTTAACAGTGTTTGTCTGGATTAAACATTATGCTTTCCTTTATTTACGAAATATGCTGAACTTAAACGTGACATTTAATTGCAATATGTGCTTTATGTAAATAGTCCTTTGTAAAGATGACCACTAGGTGTACTCATAGTATAGCAAACAAAAGTAATCCTGCGCTTTGTGCTCACTAATTTCTCATGGAGACATTATAATCCAAAAATATGTACAGTAAATTTAAAACAACTCTTTTCCTCATTTTATATGCCTTGATTTTTATTATGTACTTTTCCTCATCATTTCAACATGTTTTATGAAGGGTCGAACTTGTTACTTTAACTGTTGCAGGATCAAACAAATATTATTTTTAGTGTTTTTATTGGTATTTCCAGTTCTTTCAATAAAAAGACAAATGAATAAAATACTGTAGTCTATCACTTTATGTTTTCATATATGAAAACCAGAAATGTGTCATTTAGTGGTGGATAAAAAGTATCTAATTAAGACATGTACTATATGAAAATGACTTGTGTATACAACTGAAGGAAATTTATGGTTAAACTGCCTTCTTGGAGCTTAAATCAATGTTAAATTTCAGTCTGTTCCTGGACAGGGAAAGTTCCTCACACAAAGTCTCAAATATGACTACAGAAGACTTCAAAATATAGCAGACCAGCCCTAGCGACTGTGTGCATATGTTTTATTTAAAGTTTACATCTATGTATTATGGAAAAGTCCTGACCGATTGCTGCTTAATATGATTGTAGAATTTTTTTTTTTTCAGGATTCTTTGATGAATATGAAGTTGTGATTAATTTAGCATCCTGGCTGAATAAAAGTATTAATTAAAAAAAACTAACTAATCTTACTGATTCAAAACTTTTGAACGATAGTGTTTTTTTGTTGTTGTTTCAGAAAGGTTGGAGAAACACAACAAAATTGTCAGTTTTAGGTGACCTATCACTTCAATATTGCAGCTCAATGACATTCATCAGAAAGTCCAAGCACAAATCTTGACAATGTACATTTATTAATTCACTTTATTAATATTAAAGTGAGTGTTTAGTGTCGTAGCACACATCTTTCTGGCTGAAAAGCATTCTTGTGTAGTAAACACTACAGCAGGTGTACATTCGGCATAACTAAAACTATATTTTGTCTTGAATGCAAAAATCAGTAAATAGTCCATGTTTTAAGGGGAATAAGAGTACCTAAAACTTCAGTCACATCTGCTTTTGTGCTGGAACCACTTCTATGATGTGTTTTAGCACTAGTGCTCTCCTATTTCTTCCAAACTTAGTTACATTACTGCTGGCCTTGTTCCTCTTTATAGTCTTCAGGGATTGTGTCTGTAAATGTCAAAAGACGTACATTAGGATAAACGCTGAAAATGCTAATTGTTCCTCTAATATTGTTTAAGCACTCACCATTACAGCGATATCTCAGGTTGGACCAGATGATATTTTCCTGTGAAAAGCAGAACACACCGAGACGGCCCCCTCTCATGCTAGTGTCAAGAACAACTCCAGAGTCTGCAACCAATTTGGCACCCTCATAGAAATTTACTCTGTGCCAAAATAGAGAGAAATCATAAACATGTTTTTCTTCAGTGATTTTTTTCTCCAGTGAAGTCTGAAGTTATCCAACATTTACAGCATCTAACCTGATGTATCCCACTTGGGGTCTGTGCTTCAGATTCCAGCGGTAGGACACCTTGTCCTTCCAGCCCACATTACGAGGGTCTTTCCATAGCAAGCGCACCTGGTCGTTTATATCTCCAGTGTGCCACAGAGCATTCCTCAGGAACTCTCCAGGCCCAGTTTTAGATTTTACAACCTAGAAATGCACAATATATTGATTAATGTCTTCAGTTGAAAAATCGAATTGTGACTTACTTGCAGTGAAAATAACTATTTGGTTACAGATTTAACATCAGTTAAGTATTTTTGCACACTTCAGAGTTTAGCCAAAACCACTTTTCTAGATTTGCAGAGGCCTCAGCGGAGCAGCAGTAATGATAAAAGCACACGGTGAGAGTTCAGACAGTAATAGAGATGAAGAGCGCTTGGGACCTTAAGCTGAATGCCAGGCTCAGCCACGGCTCTAAAGGGCACCGCCTGCCAGTATGTCTGCTCCGTCTGCTTCCACATCACCACATAGAAGCTGGAGGAATCCTGGTAGCCAAAGATGAAGCCTGCATAGTCATCATCGGTCACTGTATTCACGTGGAAGGTGCCCTCAAAGTCCACTCCACTAAATGCTGTGTATCCTGTATTGGGTGGTAAGATTGTGTCATGTTCTGACAGATTTTCAAAATACTAAAGTTCAACCACTTTCTTCTGTGGAACACACAAAGAGTCAGTATAATGCAAGTGAATGGGACCCTCAAAGCTGATGGTTCAAGAACCACGGAAAACGAAAATGACGGCAATCCATATATGACCCCAGTGGAAGATGCAATCTTCTGAAGCAAAGAGTGCAAGAGTGTTTTATGAGAAATACTAATATGTTTTAACTATTAACCATCGCTTCCGGCCAACTATTATATAGTGCAAATATTCACAGCGCTTCACATTTTATGTTACAGCCTTATTACAAAATGAATTAAATTCATTATTTTACCTCAACATTCTACAAACACACCATAATGACAATGTGAAAGAAGTTTGTTTGAAATCTTTGCAAATGTATTCAAAATAAATATTAAGTATTAAGTGCATAAGTATTCTCAGCCTTTGCATTGACACTCAAAATTGAGCTCAGTGTCTTGTATCTGTATCTTGTTTCCAACGATCATCCTTGAGATGTTTCTACAACTTGATTGGAGTCCACCTGTGGTAAATTCAGCTGATTGGACATGATTTGGAAAGGCACACACCTGTCTATAAGGTCCCTCTGATACAAGATTGTGTACAAACATTTCTGCAGCATTGAATTTTCCTATGAGCACAGTGACCTCCATCATCCGTAAATGGAAGAAGTTTGGAACCACCAGGACTCTTCCTAGAGCTGGTCACCCAGAAAAACAATCATCTATGCAGCACTCCACCAATCAGGCCTGTACGGTAGAGTGGCCAGACGGAAGCCACTCCTCAGTAAAAGGCACATGACAGCCCGTCTGGAGTTTGCTAAAAGGCACCTGAAGGACTTTCAGACCATGAGAAACAAAAATCTCTGGTCTGATGAAACTCTTTGGAATGAATGGCAAGCGTCATGTCTGGAGGAAACCAGGCACTGCTCATCACCTGGCCGATACCATCCCTACAGTGAGTCATGATGGTGGCAGCATCATGCTGTGGCAATATTTTTCAGTGGAAGGAACTGGGAGACTAGTCGGGATTGAGGGAAAGAAGAATGCAGCAATGTACAGAGACATCCTTGATGAAAACCTGCTCCAGAGCACTCTGAACCTCAGACTGGGGCGAAAATTGATCTTCCAACAGGACAATGATCCTAAGCACACAGCCAAGATAACAAAGGAGTGGCTACGGAACAAATCTGTGAATGTCTTTGAGTGGCCAAGCCAGAGCTCAGACTCAAACCCGATTGAACATCTCTGGAGAGATCTGAAAATGGCTGTGTACCGGCACTTCTCATCCAACCTGATGGAGCTTGAGAGGTCCTGCAAAGAAGAATGGGAGAAACTGCCCAAAAATAGGTGTGCCAAGCTTGTAGCATCATACTCAAAAATACTTCAACAAAGTATTGAGCAAAGGCTGTGAATACTTATGGATTTCAAACAAACTTCTTTCACGTTATCATTATGGGGTATTGTTTTTAGAATTTTGAGGAAAATAATTAATTGAATCAATTTTGGAATAATGTCGTAACATAACAAAATGTGGAAAAAGAGAAGCGTTTTGAATACTTTCCGGATGCACTGTATGTGCGTTCAAGAATTTGCATGAAGTAAACGTCAGTACTTTGTGATGATCCTCATGTGACCTTTACAATGCTTGCTTACATCAACCTTCAAAATGTGCTGGCTATGCAGACACCTATCAGAAGACCACTGGGGTCGTATGGTTACCAATGTGTTCGTTTTGCATGTTTTTTCAAGCATCGGCTTTGAGCGTCTCATCCTCAAATGATATCTCATCCTCACAAAGATGGATTTGTTTGTTTTTTATCTTTGTTTGTGTTCCACAGAGGAAAGAAAGTTGTATACATCTGAGAAGGCATAAAGGTGAGTAAATGATGACCATTAAGACCAATATGAATGTACATGCTGGTGCAGGCAGGCTCTGGCTGGATTGGTGTTGGTCTAGCTCAGGGATGAGAAAAACTGTAGAGTATAAATCCAAACCTGAAAAAAATGAACCTGCCTGTAAGCTTCCTTGCCCTAAATTAGCTTATTCAAGTGTGTTTAATTAGGGTTGGAGCTAAACTCTGCAGGACAGTGGTCCTCCAGGACCAAAGTTCCCCATCCCTGGTCTAGCTGGTCTTTTCACTATGGAAATGCTTGAGATAATTTTTTTCTTTCTTGTATTTGAATAGTTTGTATCAAATACACTCACCAACAGCAAGCCCAGGGTCACTGTTCATGGTTTGGACAATCTCCATCCCCTGATTAAGAACAACCCAATTGGGGTCAATCTGAGCCTCTCCTTCTGGATCCAGAACCACAGTCTGATATTCTCTGAAGTCGGTCAGAGTGATCTCTGCATTCTCAGGGCAGATGTCGATAATGTCTATCACGTGATCTTTGTCAAGGTCTCCAGTGCAGGCGTCACCCTCCCCATCACCTGTCAAAGTTGAAGAGCAAAAATACGTTTTTTCCTGATTTATCTTGTTATCAGTGGTCTGATTTTAGATTATTAAGTCCAGTATAGATTTGTGAAGCACATTATGATCCAGTGGCCCCAAAAGTTATTTGTCACACTTAAGTCACCCTTAAAAACACTATACTGTCATTACTTTACAGTAGGCCAGAAACATTTGCTTGATTGATTGAACGACTTGTGTTATTGCATCCTACTAAGCAAATGTTGTTGTGCATACTGTTTTCATCCTTCTGGTCTGGGTTTGCCACCAGCTTGCAGTTATCTTTATCATCCAAGATGCCATCATTATCATCGTCATCATCACACTCATCCCCGAGCCCATCCTTATCAGTGTCCAGCTGTGAGCTGTTAATGACGTTGGGGCAGTTATCTTTGGTGTTCTGATGACCATCTCCATCACTGGAACAAAGACCTCAGTTATAAACTTGTTTTATATTGACCGCCAAGGTAAAAGGTAAAGCAGACATACCTGTCAACGTTTGTATCACAAGTGTCTCCTACAAGATCATCGTCAACATCCGACTGATTTTAAAGAAAACAGAAGACAGGATTAAAATAATATTAAATGTGAAACATACAACATACAGAAAAAAAAAAAAATTAGAAAAAGGCACATTAAGTTGCTTTAAATTTCATGGGCAGCGCTTCATACTGTCATACTGTGTTTGGACCATTTCACGCCACTAGATGTCCCCATAGTTACTATTTGATTTGTCATTCTGTTCAACCAACAAACTACAGGAACTTCATAATTTGTAACACAAACACATATTTTTAAGTTGATTACTCCAAATATTAAGTTGATCCAACTACTTGAGTTGTGACTCTGGAAAAAAATGTATGATTCAGTTAAAGTCCACAGCGCTTATGGCACATGCTAAATGTAACTTATTTAGCATGTATCTTTAAAAAACAAATAAGAAATTTGAGTTTAAATTACTCACAATATTAAATTCATGAGTTTGCCTGCCCATCCAGTCTTAATTGTTAATGGTAAATTAACTTGGTTTGCTGTCCTCCAAGGAGGCCGGAACCCAAGGATTAGCTAGAGCTCTGAGCTAAAGCTCCCTATAACGGTACTTTATAAAGGAAGAATGGGAGAAATAGAGGAGGAGATGGGGAGGTGGAGGCTAGCTCCAAACCACTAGCTAGTTATCTCTCGCAGGGCGAGGTATCTTCACTACAGGCTCCGGCACTGCCTTTGAAGCCATGCCACCTCATGGTTCGTGTGCAAAGCATATGCGGCAGCAGGTCAGGCCACAAAAAGTCTTTCCTCCTTGATGCCCTGATCTCGGTAGTGTCATGGTAGTTTTCGGTAGCTAGCACAGTTCTGAACAGTTGTTCACACGCAAAAACGAAATTTTATCAAATAACACCCCCAAAAACAATGATGTCACAACTGAAACTTCATCACATGTTTCGGTAGTGACAATTTTAGATACTTTTGAGCCTAGAGCAAAGATGCTAATCACCACATGGTTAGCTAGCACAGTTCTGAACAGTTCTACATACATTCAGTGACATGAAACATACGACACATTTTTGTTTTGTGTTTTTTTACAAAAAGTTTCATGATTTACAAAGAAAATATGAAATAAATCATTTTTTTGAACTTCACTTTTCTTTTCTTTTCTTTTTTTATCAATGGGAAAATCACAAAAATGATTTCAATATCATTTTCATAAATTGAAATTTAGGGGTTAGGATTCGGGGCAGCCACTTCCCAAATGAAAGTACCCAATGAATTATACTGATATTTTAAATATTATTGTGGGATTCAACAGATGATAGATGGATCTTAGTAAACATCAACGATATGAATACTTCAATTATTTTTAAATGTGTTTTTTGGTTGTGGGACAGCAGTTTGCACCAATTCTGTACAGTAGTAAAATACACAGAATAGAATAGAATAGAATAGAATAGAATAGAATAGAATAGAGAATGGAATGGAATGGAATGGAATGGAATAGAATAGAATAGAATAGACAGGTAGTAATTAAGTTGTTTGGCACCTGGTTGGGGTTTGGCATCTCAGGACAGCTGTCACATGCATCACCAACGCCATCATTATCTTTGTCCTTCTGGTCAGGGTTTGGAACCCTCTGACAGTTATCCAAGATGTTTTTCAAACCTGTCAGAAGACCAGAATGTACAAGGACGCATTCAGTGATTTACATTCATAAAGCAGCACCAAAGCTGCATAAGAACGTATCATAAAGATATACAGAGGTATACTGTCGAAAATAGCATGGAATGGACCAAAATCCATCAGGAGACATGCATTGCGGTGTTATAGAGTTGGGTACAGTGATGTCTTTGTGTGCGGTTTGTTGGGTTAATGTCACAAGGTGGCAGTGTTTCGGAAAGACTTCTGTGGAATTGTTTCCACATGTCACCAGCTATTGGCTCAGATTCTTGGGGGAAATGTGGTTGCTCAAAGGAGACATGACCAAGCTCTAAAGTATCAAGTCAAGTGTCTGGATTTCTGCCTTGATGAGCAGAACGTAAATGTCAAGCTCTGCCTGGGCTCGATTTTACACTTTTCAGTCTGGAACAAATAATTGTTAATTTGAAAGAATATTATGAGTGTGGTGCCGTATAGACGCTGTTAATACCGCTTCAGGTCACTTCAGTTTTACATGACCCGAGCAAGCTAAAGAGCTCTCTAATCAAACACAGAAGCTTCTGTTTTTCCTCATAAACATTACCTGAGTACAGGAAAATACAGATAAAAACACAATACAAAAAGGATATTCAAAACATAACACCCCATTTCTGTAAATAATAATAACGATAAAAAACGCCTTTGGCCACATAGCAGGCAGATGGCGTATGTCAAAATGTGAGCAAAAAGTATATGATTTTTGACAAAATAAGAGCTGAATTAAATTACCATCCCCATCTATGTCATCATCACAGGCATCTCCCAGTCCGTCCTTGTCTGTGTCCCGCTGATCCGCGTTCTCCACTTTTATGCAATTATCACAGGCGTCACCATGGAGATCTTTGTCGCTGTTCTTCTGGTCTATGTTAGGTACCAACCAGCAGTTGTCCTGTAGGAATACATTCATGCAGGGATTGAAACAGATGGAAGCTTTTCAGTTCAAGAAAAGGATTGGTCATAATGAAATGATGTCTGATATCTGTACCTGATCATTAAAGATGCCATCACTATCTGCATCCTCATCACAGGCGTCTCCCTTCCCATCTCTGTCTGCATCTTCTTGGCCCGAATTTGGAACAAAAATGCAGTTATCCTGCAAATAAAAAGTAAATAACACTTTACAGGTTGAGTTTTATGACATTCCTTAATACAATACATTTCAGCATTTCTTAATCTTGGTTAAGTTATTTGAACGATGCAATATTGTAATTAAAAAAAAGTAATTAAAATGGGTAACACTTTATTTTACAGTGTCCTTGTTACATATGTTACATCTACTTACCATAGTAATAACAGTAAATTATGCATAATTAAATGCATTACTATCATGCTATTCACTTTTGAATACTGATCCAAATAATTAGTAGTTCCTTCTGAAGGATGTAGTAACACTTGAGTCATTACTAGTGGGATTCACTTTAGAATGTATTATGCATTATCCATTATTCATGTTAATTATGAACATGTATAGTTCTTAGTAGTTACTAGAGTATTAATAGGCCTACTGCATGATTCACTTGTTCTTGTGTAGTTGTTCATTAATGACAGATCGGTCTTCTGAAGTGTTACCAAACAGCATTTAATTTGTGATAACTACAGCATTAACTAAACATTATTGTAAACTTATAACATGAATATCACCTTCTTGCAGGTTCCATCTCTGCATTGAAGTTTGCTATCTGGATAGGCGTCAATGTCTGTGTCTTTTCCACACACATAGCCATTTCCTGCCCAGCCAATTGTGCACTAAAAGCAACAAAATACTGAAACATGTCAGGTGGCTCAAAAGCATGGAAATCACAAGCACAAAGTTTACTCAAACTGCTCAAGCATGATGTAAACCAAACATCTGTGAATGATGTCTCACCACACATGTGATGCTCCCATCTCTCTCCACAACACACTCTGCGTTGATGTCACATGGATTTGGCTGGCCGTTCCCACACAGCCTGTCAGATACAGGAGCGGGGCCCGGGCCAGTACTTTTGCAGCCAGAATTCTGGTCACCCGTGAATCCGGTCTTGCAGTTCCCACAGTGAAACGCACCCTACAAGAAAGCAAAATTTTCACATTTAACTATAGTTTTATATGCTTTCTACTGGCCACATTAGTATAATGGGTAATCTGGGATATTTATTATCTTACCACTGTATTATGGCAGTATGAATTGGGTGTGCAGCCACCGTTATCCACCTGGCACTCATCAACATCATTACAGATCTGATAAAAAAGGATAAATCTGATGTTAATCACTGTATGGCATTAACATCAAAAATAAAATAAAAATATATGTGTGTATAATACTGTTTTTTGGACATGCACTTGAAGTACCATGTAAATATCATGGTTTATAATACAGTAATCATTCAGAATCACAGCTTTACATATGGGGGTGCTTTAAAATATCTTATTACATATGTTCTCTCATAATATTAAACAATGGACATCCATATATATATATCCATAGAGATTTGGGGTCAATAAGATGTTTTTATGTTTTTGAAAGAATGCTCACAATGCTGCATTGATTTGATCAAAAATACAGTTAAACTAATTTTATGAAATATTTTTATAATTCGAAATAACTGTTTTCTATTTTAATATATTTAATGTATTCCTGTGATGGCAAAGCTGAATTTTTTAGCATCATTACTTCTGTCTTTAGTGTCACATGATCCTTCAGAAATTATTCTAATATGCTTTTCTGCTCAAGAAACATTTCCTATTATTATCAATGTTGAAAACAGTTGTGCTGCTTGATAATTTTGTGGAAACCGTAATATTTTTTAGGATTCTTTGATGAATAAAAGGTTCAAAAGAACAGCATTTATGTTCATAAATGTCTTTACTGATAATTTTATATACATTTAACGCATCCCTGCAATCGAACAATATGAAGAAAAAAAAAACATACTGACCCCAAACTTTTGAATAGTGGTGTACATATAGGCCTACAAATATACATTTGCACACAGTGGTAAATCAAAATGTAATTAAATGAAGCTTTTCATTGCTCCAAATACACACTTGTTTGTTTGTCTGAGCATAGTGAACACCCACACCCTGGATCTCTGGGCCAGAGAAACCTCGCGGACACTTCTCACATCTGAACCCTGGCGCAGTGTTAATACACCGTACACCAGAGAAACATGGGTTGAACTGGCACTGAAATTGAACAGTGTATAGGTTAGCTGGATTGTTCAACAAACAATGCTCAGTAATATAATGATGATTAAATCATAGAGTTGCACAGCGATCTGTGAAAGGTTAGTTTAGAAAAGTTAGTCAGAACGGTTTAAACAATAATTAGTCCCTATTGAAACCCTGATGAAGTGTTAATAAATCATTGTGTGTTCCTGACTGTTTTATTGTTCATCAATTAAATAGAAAACCATGTCAGATGTGTTGAACAGTCTGAGCTAGTGGAGATACTGCAGTGAGTAATGGAAAAAAAATCATCAAATAAAACAAGTCTTTATGAGTGTTCCTGTTCTCTCATAATTACCCAACTAAATAGGAAACGACTGAGTGGATAGATGAACAATATAAACAGCAAACCTTGATTCAAACCACAGAAAGTCATGAATAACAAGTTGAGGTTTTGTTTAGGTTGACTAAGGTTTGGGTATACCAATAACATGAACAAAAAAAGTCTTGATCTTAGATCTAACCTCATCTACGTCATCACATTGGACTCCATCTCCAGTGTAGCCCTCAGGACAGGGTGTGCAGCTCACACCTTCAGCTGTTTCAATACACATGGCCGGTGTAAAACAGACCCCCGGTCCACACTTGGACCGCTTTTTATTCCGTAGTGCTGCATTCTCCGGTCCTAATGCATCTGAATATTAACATAACACTTGAGTTCACCTGTCTGACTACTTCAACATCTTCATTATAATTGACTTCTGTTTGACTGAGCACAGACATGATTTTCACTGCAAAACGTTTTCTCTTCATAGCAAAAGTCTTACCATTGCATGGAACACACTCCAAGATGGTCTTTTTCAGGTCAGCAGTTTCTTTGGTCTGTTATGAAAACACGTTCATAATGCTGAAGTTCTGAAAAAACTATAGGGATAGTTAACCCAAAAATGAAAAGTCTGTCATCGTTTATTTACCATTATTACGTTATTACAAACCAGAGTGACTTTTGGGGAACATTTTTATACATTTTTCTGGTCACTAATGCTATGAATGAGGAGTTTTCGAGCTTCAAAAAGCATGCCAAAACAACAAATTTATCATAAAAGTAGTCAATACTTTCATGCTATGTTTCAAATTTTCTATAGCTTTGTGTGAACCAGATTGAAAGTTAAATTTAAGACTTAAAATTATCCCTCCATCACTGAATTAGTGAGTTGAAGCCCAAATGATGAACATATCATTCATTCTGGTTCTGTCAGCTGGATCAAGTCAGTAAAAGGAACAGCCTCAAAAATCAATTCGGTCCTGAATCCGACACACAACAATATTTCTCCCATAGAGAAAAAAGGTCATATAAGTGATTAAATTATTACAGATTTTTTTCTTTTTGGTGAACTATCCCTTTAAGAAAATATTTTCCCACACAATTTCAGGTTACCTGCTGATCCACCTTCTGTTTCAACTCTTGGATCATTCGCATGAGCTCAAACATTGGGCCGGCTTCCATCTTTGAGGTTGTTCCTGCAGAAATGTAACAATGATACTTTCTGTACTAGAAGAAAACAATAATTAAAGGTAGTTTATGGGGGAAAAAATGAAAATTCTGTCATTAATTACTCACCATGTCATTCCTAACCCGTAAGACTTACGTTCATCTTTGGCACACAAATGAAGATCTTTCTGTCCCTCCATTGACAGACTACGCAACTACCACTTTCAAGCCCTAGAAATGTATAAGACATCATTAAAGTAATCCACTTGACTCCAGTGGTTTAACCTCAATTTTAAGAGGCGGTGCGAGTGCTTTTATTTATCACTTTAGTGATAATCAAAAAATGGAGAATGGGTGGAGCTTACATCTAGCTCCTAGTGAATGCATTTTGGGCCTAAAGGGTAGAGCTTGACTTTCCAACCACACCCTAACCCTACCCACAACTCTATCCCTCCTCCCCGTTGACGTCCAGAGAGGGGGAGCTGGACGTCATTTGACTCTGCATTAAGTACCACTAGGTCATTTATGCCATAATCACCCAGGTGTTGATAGCACACGAGCGCAAGGTGAGACCTGAACAGCACACGTGCCATTGCTATCTGTGTTTAAAGCCACAATATGTAGTTTTTTGCCGCTATTGGTCGCCTATTCACATCGCACGCTGCATTCACACGGAGCTTCGGCGTAGCTTTATGATATACTGAGCGTGAATCTTGAGAGTTGTTGTCTTCACCTCACAGCCAGGTGAAAAAGAATCAGGACAGGACTCATTTTCATGGATGAAATTATTAACGTTACTGAAGAGTAGGACCGAGTGCTGTGGGAGCTGAACGAGGTCACTGAAGCAATTGCTAATGAGATACAAGCGTGACACACGGCTCGACAGCAGCGGAACTTTTCTTTTGCCACAGTCGCCGCTTCCGGTCAAGCGTAGGTGAGGTAACCATAGACTGTAAAAAAAATATGAACGTAGTGTCCGTGACATCACCCATAGAATTCTGAAGAGCAGTTTTGTTGAAGCATAAAGGACGAGCTGGCCCGGCGTTGCGCGTCATCGTGCGTAACTCCCAGATAACAGAATATGGGCAAAGAGGCAGAACGTGGGCGGAGCTGAGGTGTACCTGATGACTAACAGACAGCAGATAAATGGCTACCCACCTGCAACTCAAAGTGGCCACGCCCTTAATTATGCAGAATTTTAAGGCTTTAAACGAATGAGTTATAAATCGAGAATTTCATATTAATAAATCCAGGATGGCTTGTGTTGCTACATGACTATTAACTAATTCAAAATTAATTCGAAACCCATAACCACAATTACATATTATTTAATCAATAAGTTAATAGTCATGTGCCCCAACAGGTAAAGTCATAACATAATGATACCTTAGTAAATCATTAGCTAATGATTAATTAAAGCAGGCAATTGGAAGTTGAAATGCATGGCTTTGACCTGTTGTGGTAATTAACACGTTAATTTACATCATTAGTTAATATAATACGTTATTAAGGAACGTATTATACATTATGACACATTTAACTAACAGTTTAATAATTACTTAATCTATTAATCATGTAGAATCTTCATTAGTTGCAGATGCAGTAATCATTAATAAACGGGTTTGTTCACCATTAGTAATACATTAACTCATGATTATCTGTGCATTAGTTAAGCATGAATTAATGCATATTAGTGCACCGGTATTGTAAAGTGTTACCGAAATTTCAATAGTACATTGGGTTTCATTTATCGATATAGACTCCGTGAAACTGTGATAGTTTCATTCTTACGTCTAAATTCAATATATTGATAGTGTTCATATTTTTCGCAAAATTTGCTTGAACCAAATGGTCTAGTGGTAGAACTTTTGTTTAGTGTGTAAGAGGTTCTGGGTTCCAATCTGCCGTTAAATAGTTTTTTCTCATCAAAACCGAATATCATCAGTGATTGTATATATCAAGAGCAGGCCATATATTTTTGTGCAGTTTGTTTTGTGATTTCATCAGAACAAATACAAAGTCAAAAAAATTCTGGGTAAAAAACAACACAATGTTGGGTCAAATATGGACTAACCCAGCGATTGGGTTGTCTTAAGCAAATATTTAACCCAATCACAGGGTTAAAACAACCTAATCGCTGGGTTAAAACAACCAATTGCTGGGTTAGTCCATATTTGACCCAACATTGGGTTAAAACAACCCAGCATTTTTTAGAGTGTAACATTTCCTAACTGGAGATGTTTTGTTTTTATTTGGTAGTTTCATCCGTGCCGCTAGATGTTTTAAAAAGTGGTGGAGACAATATCATCCCTAGCAAAAAGTGCCACTCGCAAAATACGCCTATGGTTACACCCCTTACAGATAGCTCTCAGATTTCATTAAAAGGTGAGCGAAAGTCTTTGGAACAACATGAGAGTGAGTAATTAATGACAGAATGTTCTTTTTTGGGGGGAGAGCTAACCCTTTAACAAACTATGGCTGAATAAAACTGAGAAACAACTGGTAGTTGCACCTAGTAGTTGCAGAGTTTCTCTCTCTTCACTCAGCTCTGGACCACTGCAGTCCTGAAGCTCCACGACATTATCAATAGACTCATCGAGCACGAGTCTGAGGTCTGACAGCTTATCCTGTGACACAGGTACATTTATTCACAGATGATACTTGCTATATGCATAGATAAACTCATCAGAACAATTATATTATTTGTTCAATCTTGATTTACCTGGGATGAGGTTGGCAGGGTCTTCAGTGTGACTCGTTTTGGGCCCTGCGGCAGTGATTTAAAGGCCAGCGGCACGTCCTGCACTCTCTCCACCAGCCTGCAGTCCACATAGAGAGCCGTGGCGGGGGTGCCCTGCTGCAGCCCACTGAAGTGCAGCAGTATGTGGTGTTGTTGACCATCTGTCAGGGGCGCTTTCCCGAAATTCGTTGTTCCAACCTTTCCGTTGCTTTTCAGATATTTCAAAATGACTGTCAAAAGAAAGAGTAATTGGTGGACATGTCAAGTATTTATTGAGCCACTGATCATAAAATACGTTAGTGAGCTCGGATCAGACAAACCTTTGTTGAGTTTCCCCTGAACAGTGAAATCAAAATAATCCGTGTTATCTGCAGCATTGAAGATGCGGAAGACACTCGTTGGAGCTTTGTTCTGCATCTGCAGGCTCGCTAGGATAAAAACGCTGTCCATATTCTTTGCCCTTATTCCTCCTTGCAGAAGTTCAGGTAAGCAATCGGGTGACACCAGGAGATCATAAACTGCGAAATTTGCATTTTTGTCAACAGATTTGCATCGGGTACCGATGGTTTTTGTCTCATTTGTGTACACTTAAAAATATGGTTCCGTTGACATGCATTGAACCTTTCAATTGCACAAAATTGTCTTTAAGTTCTTTTTCAGTTCACTAAAACTGAACTAAAAATGGTTCTTCTATGGCATAACTGAGTTTCATACATGTCATTGAACTATTTTGCAGTTTCTCTGTGCAGGAAAGCAACCGATGAGGTCATTGGCAGATTTGACCTCAACTAGTGGTCTTTTTTTTTTTTATAGCGTTCAGATCTACATTTGTTAATCCCACTGCATGCTGGGGGAATTATAGACAATTTATGACATTTATGGAGTGTTACACAGTAAAAAAAATAAAATAAATAAGGATTACTGGAGTATGTTTTACAAGAAAATACTATTTCAGTTTTTCTACTACATGTCACATTTGATTTAATGTTTTACTTGATGATTTTTTGTAATTATTTGTGGCATTTTCTAGCAATTTCTGGGTGAAAACTTTTCTACCTCATCTTGTTTCAGTGTAATTGACTTCCCACCCTAACACATGTATATCATTCCCTTTTTTGTGCAGAAATGGGCTTTTTAATTTATTTCACATTTTAAAAGTAGAAAATTAAGGTATGTACAAACTTAATCATAAAAATGTGGTAAATAAATAATGCAAAAAGTAAAATGACAAGAATCTACAAAGGTTAGATATATTATATGGTTTAAGTACTTACCAATTCCTTGAGTGTTCACTGTATCAAGGAGATGTAAAATTAACTGTAAACTGAATATGATTCTTGTCCAAATACCCATTGTGGATTTATTTAGTCAGGAAAAAATTCCAGGAAAAAAAGTTTCTGCTCTGACCCCTAATTCAGGCTTGACCAGCAGCCATCAAAACAGAACTTTCTGTTCCCTGCAGATCAACGAGAACCAGACTGGTGCTCAAGTGATTTAAGCTTTTCAGATGTCTCTATATAATGTGACCAAGCACCTCCTCCAGAATGCTTCTGTGCTTTTACCAGAATGTAGCCATGTATCACTGTAAGGATGTCAGATCAAAACCCTCCCAAAGAGCTCTTTGTTAATAATGGTCGGTCCCTGTGTACAGTTGATTAATGGTAGCATTGAATATGTGCTGTTGAATGAGACCCTAAATGATTTTTTTCCATTGTTTTTCCAGTATTTTCATTTAAACTTTAATTGAAAGTGACAACTGAGGATGTTTACACAGTAATAACCATGGCATACCTTAAAGGGATAGTTCACCCAAAAATAAAAATTCTGTCATCATTTACTCATTCTAAAGTTATTTCAAACCTGTATGAATTTCTTTCTTATGCTGAACACAAAAGAAGATATTTTGGGTATCCAAAAATTTGATGGGTCCCATGACTTCCATAGTATTTTTTTCTACATACTGTGGAAGTCAATAGGGAAGTCAACTTAAACTTTTAGGTGAACTATCCCCTTAACAATCCGATTGCATTTAACCAAACAATCTGTCCTGCCAAAAAAAAAAAAAAACATTTACAGGAATTATCTTGGCTTGACATGTCCCGGCTGAGTCCTGCCAGTTTGAGTGTTATGGCAGATGAGTTATGGAAAATCAATTCAATTTTAGCTTCAAATGAATTAAAGAGTTTACCACATTAACTCGACAACTGCCTGTATATTCTATCCTGCAGCCTCTCAAAATAAGGTTATGGATTTAATTCATATTTTGAAAAGTGTAAAACAAGAAAAAAGACAAAAAAACAAACAAACAAAAAAACAGATTACACCATTGAGCTGGTGTTTGGAACATGACAGCTGGTTGACTTTACCCCAACATCCAACAACCAAGCTGACAATTATCTCCGCCAGCTTTCTAAACCAGCTGGACCATCAAATAACCAGCTTTAACTTTTGGTCCTGTGGAATTTTAGAAAATAAACTCTCTTAAAGTCACCATGAAATCAAGTCTTTATTTAAAATGGAATATTGCATATTATAAATGATTTATCAATGCACATAAAAAAAAATAATACAAATAAACAATGTGCCCTCGTAACCAAAATAACTTCTCATCCCACCTGGAATGACATCTCTTCTGTTCTCTGATGACGCGTTTAATGGCGTGAGGGCGGGACAACCTGTCACTCACATAAGATCACAGCAAGAGCAAACCACAACAAGCCAATCAATTCCCAATGGAGAAAATCAAGTCATTTTTTTGTTCAAGAAGCCGTTTCACTCGGGATATATGCTGCATTCACACCATGTTACAATTACCGTAGTCTCAAGATGACAACACATGACGTTATATTCGGAGCTGTTCACTTTCTTGGACTGGGAATTATGCATTTCTATGGTTAACACTCATTGCCGGTCCTAGACTTCTGGGGGCCATATTGTGCTAATGTTATTCAGTGAAGAGAAGTAAATGATTCTCTGGCTTTCTTTTGTTGTTTGATTAACATTAAATGACAGAGAGAGCAGCGGGTTTATTAGGCTGCTGTCACTTTAAGACCTAACACACTGGCAAGCATTCGATTACTGTTTCTTCACTGAAGACATAACTGAATGTGTTTAAGTTAAATAGACCCCAAGATGAACATTTTGACATATTTTTTGCATGTATTTGTCCATTTAAGCACTCCCAAAGTCCAAAGTAGCCTGTATTTGTCTGTGTTTCTTTCCATCTTGGATCGTGTGCACTGAAAGCCACCTGTTGAACAGCTCTTTCGCAGCTCAATACACTTTTACATGTGACGTTACATGATTCAACTGATTTGAATGTTATGTATGGGGTGACAGCGCACCACTCTAAAGGAAAGGAACGGAAATCGGCATCATAGTTTCATAATCATTGGAAGCTAAAATCAAAAACGAAACCGAAACCTAAATCATTATTGAAAGCAAAGGGGCCCCCTGGTGGTTCGGAGGCCCTACGCAACTTGAGTACTCTGTGTAACTTCTGTTTCATGCTGACTTTAAGAAATACATTTTACACTCACTAATATATTTAATTTGTCCAGTAACAGTGGCAGAATTGTCCAACTTCTCCCAGTTAGCTAAGCCTACATATACAAAAATATGTTACACCTTGTGCATTATAATTTGACAAAATGACATTTTGATTTTAAATGCCACAAAATAAAAATATTCTGTGTGTGTGTGTGAGTGTGTGATGTATATATATATATATATATATATATATATATATATATATATATATATATATATATATATATATATATATATATATATATATATATATATATATATATATATATACATTCTTTTTTTTACATATATATAAATAATGTATTGTGGTGGAGCATGAGCCTTATGAAAAGTGTCATACATGAGAAATAGCCCTATTTGAAAAAAAAAAAAAAAAATATATATATATATATATATATATATATATATATATATATATATATATATATGTGTGTGTGTGTATATATATGTGTGTATATATATATATATATGTGTATATATATATATATATATATATGTGTATATATATATATGTATATGTATATATATATATATATGTATATATATATGTAAATATATTGATTCTAACAATAATATATATATATATATATATATATATATATATATATATATATATATATATATATATATATATATATATATATATATATATATATATATATATATATATATATATATATATATATTTGTATTATGTGCCCTTAGAATCAATATGTTATTAATTGTTTTTTTGTTTTTTTACAACAATTATTTAGTTTTACTTTTTCGGTTTCCACGATCCATTTATGTATTTCATCAAACATTTGCTGGGTGAAAGTTGTCACCTAGCACCCTGGGATGCTGTTCGTTTGTCATGCACACAAACATGGCGGAACCCATGGAGCTGCTCTGCTGGGGAGGCGACTGGGATCTGCCATCAGTGCACACAGACTCCCTCGTCGTGCTGGTAAATACACGGGTTATTTTAACGCTTGTTTTGAAAACATATTCTCAATGTAATAATTAAACAAGAATGTCGATGCCTTTTTGGAGAAACCGGTCCTAGATTCCGGATAGCTTTCAGCAGTGTCAGAGTCACTTTGATAAATGAAAGTGCTTTATTACATTATTCATACGCCAGTTCAGTTGTCAACTGATGTATCCCATTACAGTAGAGAAAGGAGCTCGACTGAATTGCATTGCATTGGTTTGGCTGGTTGATAATAGTAAGCTATGTGTCGCACAGCTCCGGTTTTTATTTCTTGAAGGTCAGAGGAATAATGCTGATAGGATCTGAAGGGTATGGGATCTTTTTACACGCTTCTCACTTAGAATTTAGATTATACACAGTGCTTGTGTTTTGTGCTGGAGTCCAGCTTTTCTTGTTTGTTTTTGCAGCTGCTTATAACCTGCGTTCTGATAACACATGCAAAAATGCATAATAAAAGTCCCAGTTACAATAGTGCTTTAAAGATGATTATCAACAATTATTTACTCATAAATCAATCGACTATTCATCTTACATGTTTTTAATGTTCTTTTATAGGCTTATGCAAAGTTTGCAGGCGCAAAGCTTGCGGTAAAGTCTGTTGACTGGACATGGAGGACTATTACAGGTCAGAAGAAAGGATTGTTTGTAATAGTCCTGGTGTGAGAGCATGTTGTAGGAAAGTTTGGAATGTAGCCACACGCATCCTTGTAGTTTTCCAAATGTAATATTGTGAATGTCAAACATTTGGCTTTTTCTAATGGTTAAGCAGAACTGTCACGTTTCTCCCTCCACAGCATCTGTGCCACAACTACATTATGAGGGATCCACAGTCACAGAACCAACACAAATCCTAAACTTCCTACGAAAACAGGTAGAAATGTATATCGGTTTACTGGTTTGCTCCTTTTTGTGTAACATAAGTGGGGATATTTTACAGTTTGCCAATGTTGCAGAAGAACCCTGATGAATCCAGGACCCCGATGGAAAGTGGTTTATTTGACAAGCTGACTGTACATTGTCCCACTTATTACACAGCTTTACCTAATACATTCATACATGAACATTCAATATTTATTTAAATGTATTATATGTGATTAGCTACAATTTATTGTCTACATTTGGGCATTATTCAGAAATATTTGACTACAAAATTTCACAGTTGACTAATCAGAATCTAGTTTTCCAACTTGTTTTGTAAATATATATTTAAATACCTACAAGTATCAGCATATTCCTTTTTCCCCCTGATAACAATTAACAAAAACATAAAAAGTAAAAAAAAAAAAAAGAAATCATGCATGGTATATTTGTTACATCATTCTAAATATTTTAATAAAGGTAAACATACAACAATAAAATATGAACAGTAAATAATAATAATAATAATTATTATAATAATTAATAATAAATAAAAGTGTCAATAGAATTTGTGTCACGTAATCCACACAGAGTTTCAATGCCGACTATGAGTTGACAGCTAAGCAAGGGGCAGATACAATGGCTTACATCGCACTACTGGAGGAAAAGCTGCTGCCAGCACTGGTATTTCATCTGCAATTCATAAGATGATATTAAATTTCTGATCCTCATAAGGTTGATGGTATGAATTAAGTGTTGATTTTCGTTGTTCATTTGTAGCTGCACACATTCTGGGTGGACGCAGAGAACTATGCAAACCTGACCCGTCCCTGGTTTACGTCGCATTCCCCGTTCCCCCTCAACTTCTTTGTACCGGGTCGACAGGCCAGTTTGGCTCTGTCTCGCATTTTACTGACCAAAGCAGAGTCGCCATTGCTGAACATCACAGAGGTGGAGGGAAAGGTATGAGAAAACAGATCCATAATTGTGTACAATATTAATTTGTATCTCAGTCTTATAGATAGCATTGAATTCATCTGTCCTTTTTAAATTAGCCCATGATTTACTCACCCTCAAGCCATCCTAGATGTATATGACTTTCTTCTTTCAGACGAATACAGTTGGAGTTATATTAATGAATATCCTCACGTGTCCAAGGCAAGCTATATAATGGCAGTGACGGGGTCCATTGAGTATGAAGCTTAAAAAAGCTCATCCAAAAATATCCATATTTAAAACTTTATAAAGTAAAATATCTAGCTTCCACCTTCCATATTCAACTTTTACGCAGAAAGTGTAACACTGGCGGAAACTAGATATTTTAGATATGTATACATTTTAAATATGGATCTTTTTCTTACAAAGCCCCATCGATTCACAATAAAGAAGGCCTTTATTAACCCCCCGAAACCATGTGGAGTACGTTTATGATGAATGGATGCACTTTTTTTTTAGTTCAAACTCAAAAAAACCTGTCACTGCCATTATTAAGTTTGGAAGCATCAGTATATTTATGAATATAACTCCTATTATTTTCATCAGAAAGAAGAAAGTCATATGCACATAGGATGGCTTGAGGGTGAGTAAATCATGGGCTAATTTTAATTTTAAAGTGAACTACTCCTTTAATGCCATGATGAAATGGAAATGTCTGCGGTTCTGTGTTGTGAGATGGAAAATAGTTTACCTCTCAGACCTCATGAGAAAATCTGTGGAGTGCAGAAACCAGAGGATCATGAAATATGTTACACAATGAATGTGCTATTGTAGTTTTTCCATCCCTCATAATAATGAATATAAAAATTGTATGGTTAGTAATAGAATTTCTTTTAGATCTACAGCGAAGCCAAAGAGTGCCTGAATTTGCTCTCCCACAGACTTGGGAACTTACGCTTCTTCTTTGGAGACACGTGAGTTGTTCAGTTCTTTTATCACATAATATTTATCAGCTCTTTAAAAGGATAGTTCACCCAAAAATGAAAATTCTGTCATTTTATTTAATATATGACTTTCATGGAACAAAAAGATAATTTGAGAAATGTGTTAAGGCCCTGATATACTCACAGCTAAGTTCTTTTTCAGTCTTCGGTTTCAGTCTTCGGTTAGAGGTAAAAGAAATTCAAAATTCCTGAAGAGCGGTATACTGTTAGTGAACATCTCAACACTGGTAAGAGCAGCATTTAGATGAATATGTTAATATGCTGCACGCTTTTCTCTCAGTAACAAAATAAACACATGACAGAAGTCAGAATGGTCAGAAGAAAGCTGTTAAGAAAGCATCCGATTATAGTGATATTTTTGCACATGCTCTGCAATATGGCGCAAGTCGTGTCCGAGGGGCAACCTTCTCGTCTCTCTCTTGAAGCCAACACGGAAGTGACTTAAACTGCAATTCCTTATATCCCCCATGTAAAAAAACCCAACTCTACAGCATGAAGAAATATGTTTACAGCCTTATACATAAAGTGGTTTTGGTCTATATAGCTAATTTTGAATTTTTTTTATAACTCGTCTGTTTAAATTACATCAAGCCTTAAAGTTATGCATAATTAAGGGCGTGGTCACTTGAGTGACAAGTGGATTGCCGCTTTTGCCGATTTTCTGTTATCCGGGAGTGACGTGCGGTGACGCACTGCCAAGATGGTAACTTGGCGTTGCTCTTTAGAAACCTACGAGTGACGTCACAGACACTGTGTCCATATTTTTTTTACAGTCTATGGACATGTCTCATTTATTTATATAGCATTTTATAGATTTCTTTAAAGCAAGCAGCTTTACAGTATTAAACATGAAAAACAATGTCAGTTTTACTTTCAGTTAGAATTACTACTTCAATTTCTATAAAGCAGCTCTTCAGTGTGTTCATATTTTAACTTGCGTCCAACCGTGATGGACTGAACAGAAGAAATGAACCGGAGAAGATTTCCACACAAAAGAAGGTGGAGCCTCAGAGCCACATCTACCATGTAGCCCCATTTTTTTTCAACAGCCTCGGTCCGCTTGTTTGGGGCGCACCAGGGTTCGGATGACAGCGTTCAGTCTTATTCAAATGAACCGCACTAACAGAGCAATTGCACCAGGTTTCTTTTTAATCAAACCAAACATGCCAAATATGAACAAACCCTAAAGGTGTTCATCAGCTGGAGTGAACTTTTGATAGGAAGTTCGCTTTGGCAAGCTGTTTTGAACTCCTGAAACAAACTCCAAACCAATGCCAGTCCTAGACTTCTGAGCAGTGTTGGGGTAGTTACTCAAAAAAAGTAATTAGTTACTAGTTACATCTGTAAGTTGTAATGATATTACTTTACTAGTTACTGTATTTCTCGACTGTATATAAAGTTCACTTATATCGGCATATCAGACTGTCTTAATACTCATCAAGATGGGCATGTTGACATACTTTTTGTGTGAGTTTGTCCGTCCAAGAGCAAGACTAATCGTTACTGTAATCCGTTATTTTGTAACTCGTTACCCCCAAGCCCTGTCAGTGCGTTCATAAAATCCCCAAAATGACCCCCAACCCCTTAGTCTGTTCTTTCAGAGCAGTTTCGCTGTTAAAAAACAACAGTAAGTTGAAACATTCAGTAATGCAATAAAAACAATTGGACAAATACAACTGAAAAAAGATATGCATGAAATTATGAACAGTTTAGCTTACTACTACTAATAGCCTACTATACAGAAATTGAAAAATAAAGTGTAAATAAAATAAAACATTGCATAGTCTTCCCTGTATAAACATTGATTCTTATTAAATGTACTAATGTTATTCAGTGAAGAGCAGTGAATGATTCTCTGGCTTTCTTTTGTTGTTTGATTAACATTAAATGACAGCAGCGGGTTTATTAGGCTGCTGTCACTTTAAGACCTAACACACTGACAAGCATTTAATCACTTTCCAAGCTGTTTATGTTCACTGAAGACATAATTGAATGATGGACATTTTGACATATTTTTGTGTGTATTTGTCCGTTTAAGTGCACGCCTGAAGCCCAAAGTAGCCTGTACTTGTACGCGTTTCTCTCCATCTCGGATCGCGTGGACAGAAAGCCGCCTGTTGAACAGCGTCTCTTTTGCAGATCAATACGCTTTTACACGTGCCGTTACATGATTCGCCTGATGTGGATGTTACGTATGGAGACAGTGCACCGCTTTAAAGGAAACGAATGGAAAGCGACATCATGTTTTCATAATCATTGGAAGCCAAAATCAAAAACTAAAACACAGCCCTAAATCATTCTTGAGAGCAGGGGACCCCCTGATGGTTCGGGGTATAGGGAGGATTGGCACTGCCTCCAAATGAACTTTGTTTTGACCTGGTTTTGTTCGAAAATACATCACACTTAGTTTATTTTTCTGTTCCATTCAAAGTATATTGGGGCCTTTAGTGTGGTGTTGGAAATCAATGGGCTACAAAACAATAATTTTAAATTGTAATATTATTTCACAATATAATTGTTTTTACTCTATTTATAATTTTGAAAACATGAAAAAACCTACTGACCCCAAACTTTTAAACAGTAGTGTATAGCCGAGTCAAATGTAATTGTCTTTGTGTGTCAGCCTGAAGTTCACCATGTTTTCTATCTGCTAGGCCTACAAGCCTGGACGCCTTCGTATTTGGCCATATCGCCCCTCTCATTAAAGCCCCTCTGCCCAGTGGGCAGCTTCAGAAGCACCTGAATCAACTTGATAACCTCTGCCAGTTCTGCAACACCATCCTTAAAAACTACTTTACCGATGCCACCGCTGAGAAGAGAATGGACTGTAAGTAGACACAGCCCCTATAGTTCAATAATAATAAAACCACAAAAAAACACAGTATTGGTCCCGCTCTGCTCTCTTTCTTCTTTTTATTAGTTTATCTCAACTTCCGTTTGTTTGCTGTTGAATCATATAGAATTAAATCATTTAACCAGACATTCAAGATTCATCACCTTTCCATCGCTTTCAACCCGAGACATTTGGCTCATAGCAGATACTAAAAGACAGCATGGTTTAATAACAGCATGGTTTAATAACAGCATGGTCTTTGGCCTCATGATTATTTTAAGATTTGCTATGTCTCTTTGGCTGCACTCTGAATCTACTAACCTTTCTCCCATGTGTGTAAAAACATCTGCTTTTCCCCACAATCAATGTCCTATCGTCTTTTCTTTTCTTTATCTCTGCTCTCTCGCTAGGCTCGCTGACGGCTACCCATGATCCTGTTGATGCAAACCTCCAGAAACTGACACAACTTGTTAATAAAGAGTCCAACCTTATCGAAAAGGTCTTGGCAAGATCTGCTCATTCACTTCTGAGTTTAATGTCATTAGGAATTGCAACACATGGTCAAAAGTATGTGGTCCACTATAGTTTTTCAACTATACATTAAAACATGCATGTTGGTATTTTCTCCTATTTGGAATTTCATATACAAGAGAATAAGTGATGTCAGACACTGATATTGAGTGATGTGATCTGACTCACAGTCGATATCCCAGTTCATCCCAAAGGTGTTCAATGGGGTTCAGAACTGGGCTGGTTTAGGCCAGTCAATAAAGTGTCCAACTAAGCCGTTTATTTACTTGCTTTTTACACGGGCATTTCATGCTAAAACAGATAACTCATGTCATAAGAAGATTGTGTAAAACATATTCACAATTTTGACAGAAAAAGACTGTAAAAAGACTATATGGGATAAATTTGGTTAACTGTAATTACCCTTTCTCTATACCAGGGGTATTCAAATAAAGTTCCAAGAGGTCCGGTCGCTGTATTTCCTTCCCAGCGGAGGTCCGGACAATACTTTTTTGAAGTAATACATTTCCATCAGGGCAGCCTTAGTACTTTGTAAAAGACAAAACAAAACAAAAATCCTGATCACTCAAAATAGTCATCAAGGATGAGAATCTTGGGTCCCGAGAGCCAAAGCAGTGATGTCTAAGATTTTTTACCAGTATTTACCAAAAAAGAAAATATTCTCCCAACTGGATATGAATATAAAAAAGGTTTTATCAGGCTATTTATTTTTATTTCTTTACATTTACATTTAGACACCTATGTGTATGGCACATAGAAGGCCTTGGGATTGAGAAAATATACTGGGGGTGCAGGGTTTATCTCTTAAGAAAAGTGTGGGCCATTTATATATTTTTCTCAAAGTAATAAACTACTAAAAACAAACAACATAAAGTGCATCCGGAAAGTATTCACAGCGCTTCACTTTTTCCACATTTTGTTATGTTCCAGTCTTATTCCAAAATGGATTAAATTCATATTTGTTTCATCAATTCTACAAATAATATCCCATAATGACAATGTGAAAGAAGTTTGTTTAAAATCTTTGCAAATTTATATTTTTAAAAATCATTCGTTGTCCTGTTGGAAGAAGAACCTTTGCCCCAGTCTGAGGTCCAGAGTGCTCTGGAGCAAGTTTTCATCAAGGATGTCTCTGTACATTGCTGCATTCATCTTTCCCTTGATCCTGACTAGTCTCTCAGTTCCTGCCGCTGAAAAACATCCCCACAGCATGATGCTGCCACCACAATGCTTCACTGTAGGGATGGTATTGGCCAGGTGATGAGCGGTGCCTGGTTTCCTCCAGACATGGCACTTGCCATTCAGGCCAAAGAGTTCAGTCTTTGTTTTATCAGACCAGATAATTTTATTTCTCATGGTCTCAGAGTTCTTCAAGTGCCTTTTGGCAAACTCCAGGCGGCCTTTTCCTGAGGAGTGGCTTCCTTCTGGCCACTCTACCACACTGGCCTGATTGTTTGAGTACTGTAGAGATGGTTGTTCTTCTGGAAGGTTCTCCTCTCTCCGCAGAGAGATGGTGACCAACTCCATGACTAAGGCCCTTCTCCCCCGATCTCTCAGTTTGGCCAGGCGGCTAGCTCTAGGAAGAGTCCTGGTGGTTCCAAACTTTTCCATTTACAGATGATGGAGGCCACTGCTCATTGGAACCTTCAATGCTGCAGAAATTTTTCTGTACCCTTCCCCAGATCTGTGCCTCGATACAAACCTGTCTTGGAGGTCTACAGACAATTCCTTGGACCTCATGGCTTGGTTTGTGCTCTGACATTCACTGTTAAAAGGTTAGTTCACCAAAAAAGGAAAATTCTGTCATTAATGGCTCACCCTAATGTCATTCCAAACCCGTAAGACCTCCGTTCATCTCCGGTACACAGTTTTAAGATATTTTAGATTTAGTCCGAGAGCCTTCTCTCCTTCAATTGAAAGTGTATGCACACTCTACAGTCCGTGTCCAGAAAGGTAAGAAGAAAGGTATGAAAAACATCATCAAAGTAGTCCATGTGACATCAGTTAGACTCTTTTGAAGCATCGACAATACATTTTGGTCCAAAAATAACAAAAACTTAAGACTTTATCCAGCATTATATTCTCTTCCACGTTTGTTTGAATCTGCATTCACGAGTCCACAGTGACGCTGCTGACGTAAGGCGCATAAGCGTCGTCTCCCTCGAACTACATGGAAGCCAGATAACGCACCAGCGTCTTACGTCAGCAGCGGGATTCAAACAAACGCGGAAGAGAAGACAATGCTGAATAAAGTTGTATTTTTTGTTATTTTTGGACCAAAATGTATTGTCGATGCTTCAAAAGAGTCTAACTAACCCACTAATGTCACATGGACTACTTTGATGATGTTTTTCATACCTTTCTTACCTTTCTGGACACGGACTCTAGAGTGCATTCACTTTCAATTGAAGGACAGAAGGCTCTCGGACTAAATCTAAAATATCTTAAACTGTGTTCCGGAGATGAACGGAGGTCTTACGGGTTTGGAACGACATTAGAGTCATTGATGACAGAATTTTCATTTTTGGGTGAACTAACCCTTTAACTGTGGAACCTTATATAGAAAGGTGTGTGCCTTTCCAAATCATGTCCAATCACCTGAATTTACCACAAGTGGACTCCAATCAAAGTGAAGCTATACCTTCCGGATGCACCATATGTTCAGTCTATAAAACTTTAAATGTTTTTTCAGTAAAGTTTTGCCAACCACAGCTACCATGTGTTTACCATACAGTACCAGAAGTTTGTGTGTGTGTAGGCATGATTTAATGAACCTGCTAGTAAAATAGACAGACAAGGGAGTGTCCACATACTTTTGGCCATGTAGTGAATCTCATAAGCTATAAACATCTTCTTACATGTTTTTTTGACACTTGTCCTGTGAGTCTTACCTTCATGTGTCTTTATGCTACAGATGGATGACAATCTTCGCAGCAGTCCGCAGCACAGACCGCACAGACATGAGGCCAAACCCTCGTCCCTGGCCAGCGAGAGGAGCGCAACCTGATAAACCCCCTTCTAGCTCTGACATTACCATTATTTATTAATTTTTTCCCAATGGAGATTGAAATTTAAAAATTATTGATATTTAAATTCTAAATTACTGATGGGGTCATAATAAATGAATGCTAGTTTTTCACAATGAAGGCGCTGAAATGTTGGTTTGAGTGTTGGATTTTGTTACACAACACTATAAAGGGCTTGTTAAATGGTCAGTTGTCATATGTTGTATATAAGAATCATTAGCACGTTGCAACTACATACAGTATAAAAATAATCAATAATAATTAAATTATTGTTTAAAAGAGATGTAGCTATTAGTTCAATCGCATTGTTCTTAAACAGTTTTGCTGGCTGTCTGGCTTTCTCTTAAAATAATAATTGTATTGGGAATCAAGCTGGCTTTCGAAATGCTAAAGCTTTTATGTATATGTTTTTTTTAATTATTATTATTTATTTTTTCAATCCCACCCAAACAAAATTACAGGTATATTATAAGCTTTACGGTTTATAGACTAGGTCTTTCAGCTTTTATTTGATCATGGTGGTGTTAATAATCTAATTAGTTTACATTTTTACATCTTTATGATTCATAACAGTTACTTTAGTGCATATGGCAAGTGAAATAGCATGCATGCATGTATCTGCATTGTGCCTCATTACAGCATAACTGTCTCTTATTTGAACTGATCTTTCCATTTCTCTCCCTTGATTATGTAACTTTCACATTCTTGACTTTTGGTGCGAAGGGATCTTGAAATCTGATTTTGTGTACTGTGTATACATTTATTGTTCTTCATATTCCTCGGGAGGTTTCATACATGCAAGGAATGCCTTAAAAGTCCAGTGCTGTGCCATGTCATCTCCCCTGACTGTTTTTTATGTGATTATTATTCATTGTGTCTCAAGAAATTGTATATTTCAAAATATAGTGTACAGCAATGTTGAAATATGTATATATATGCAATAAAGTGAAATTCTTTGAAATGGACAAGTTAATGCATGTTTACTTGATATATTTAGTTGTTCAAATGTAAAACCCACAAAAAATGTTATTTGTATAGTGGAAAGTACATCCTGATGTAACTTAAGAACTTATTTATGCTCTTTGACTGAACAATACTAACATATTGCACAACTTTCCATTCATTCATCATTTAAATGTGGCAGTAATAGAGAGGCTGCTAGTTGGATGTCACATGGAAGCTATTACAACTCACCACTCCCCAAATATTCACGTTCCCTCAACAAAATGGAAAGGACGGGAGAATTTTACCCTTTGTTTTGCTGGCGCTTTCCCCCCAGTTTTTACCAAATTAAAGAAATTGACATGTAATCCATCATATACAGCTGGAGATGGGAGTTAATTATAAAACACACACGTTTGCTTCATTATATTAGTGAGGACATTCACTTCCATTGATTTTATATCAGGTTAATTATATTTTCTATCCCCCTACACTACCCCATCCCTAAACCTTCCCATCCCAGAAATGTGCAAAATGTCCTCAGTCAAATGTCCTCACTATTTAGTTGTCATAATATTTTATAATATAAGTGAGGACATTTGGCCCCTCTCAAGTGCGCACACACACACAATATATATTTTAGGTAATATAATACAGTAATCTTTTTTAACTTTTATTTACACATCTTTACAATCAAATAAATGCTGTTCTTTTGAATTTTATTTTCGTCAACAACAAAAAAATCTGGAAAAAAAACAACACTTTCCTAAAAAAATAGAAGCCCAACTGTTTTCAACACTGAAAATGATAAGAAATGTTTCTTAAGCAGCAAATCAGCATATTAGAATACTTTCTGAAGGATCATGTGACACTGAATGACTGCTTTACCATTTTTTATATACTAAAATATAAAACAGTTTTTTTTTTAAATTGTAGTTATAGTTCACAATATTATAGATTTTGCTGTATTTTTTGATCAAATAAATGCAACATAAGAGACCTTTCAAAAACTGTAATCTTACAGACCCCAAACTTTTGAAACATCTTTTCATCCATGAGCTTAATTCTTTGTTTATTAAAACATCAATGGTAAAACTTTTAATTAAATCCAGCCATTCTCAGAAATACAAATAAAAATACAAGTAGACTAATGTATACCACTACTAAATCATTCAACAACAGAGCACTGAAGTTGAACATTTGAAAAGAATAATTTTACAAAATGGATACCAAACAACTGTAGCAATCCCTTCAGTATGCGGCCATTAGAGATAACAATGGTTGCAATACATTTTCTCTTATGCAAGTGTTGATTTTGACTGTCATATAGTGGAGCTTTCAGAACAGAAAAAAAAACCCCAATAAAAATACACCCAATACTCCAATGATCCGTTGTAAGTGAAATCTAAATTCAGTTTATTTACTTTACTGCACATTTACCTTTGGTTAGTTTGTGATTAAGTGAGTTCCAGTAAAATAATCATATACACTATATTGCCAAGTATTGGGACACCCCTCCAAATCACTGAATTCAGGTGTTCCAATCACTTTCATGGCTACATGTGTATAAAATCGTTTTGAACCTAGGCATGCAGACTGCTTCTACAAACATTTGTGAAAGAATGGGTCGTTCAAAGGAGCTCGGTGAATTCAAGTGTGGTACTGTGACAGGTTGCCACCTGTGTCCATTCTTGAAATTTCCTCACTACTAAATATTCCACGGTCAACAGTTAGTGGTATTATAACAAAGTGAAAGCATTTGGGAACAACAGAAACTCAGCCACAAAGTGGTAGGCCATGTAAAATCACAGAGTGGGGTCAGCGCATGCTGAGGCGCACAGTGGGCAGAAGTCGCCAAACTTTCTGCTGAGTCAATAGCTACAGACCTCCAAACTTTGTGTGGCCTTCAGATTATCTCAAGAATAGTGTGTAGAGAGCTTCATGGAATGGGTTTCCATAGCCGAGCAGCTGCATCCAAGCCTTACATCACCAAGTGTTATGCAAAGCATCAGATACAGTGGTGTAAAGCACGCCGCCACTGTACTCAGAGCAGTGGAGACGTGTTCTGTGGATTGACGAATGACGCTTCTCTGTCTGGCAATCCGATGGATGAGTCTGGGTTAGGCGGTTGCCAAGAGAACGGTACTTGCCAGACTGCATTGTGTCAAGTGTAAAGTTTGGTGGAGGGGGGATTATGGTGTGGGTTGTTTTTCAGGGGCTGGGCTTGGCCTCTTAGTTCCAGTGAAAGGAACTCTTAATGCTTCAGCAAACCAAGACATATTGGACAATTTCATGCTCCCAACTGTTATAGCTGCAAAGGGTGGGCCAACTCCATATTAAACCCTACGGATAAAGAATGGGATATCATTACATTTCATGTGCTGGCACCCCAAAACTTTTGGATATATAGTGTATATATTCTCACTCATATGTGATGCCATGCCCATGATCTCAAAGCATGTCTCTACTGAGGGAGACTTCAGCTATTAAAGTCTGTTATTAGCTTTGCCAAAATCTGTTTTAGTCAAACAATCTGAAAACCTGTAGCTTCCAAAATAAATACACTGACACTGAATTTAAATGTCTGCATATCATGTGATCCAGGGGTGCATCATATACTGTATGATAAGCAACAAAACTGTTTGCATGCACTTTCTGTTTCATATATACAAAAACAACGCAACAGCTCCACAAAACTAGTTTCTGGAGGGATTTAAAAGCACAGCTTCAAAAACAATCCTTCCTTTCACAAAACGTAATATTTCTCATAATCTCTTCAGTCATGCCGTTTCATAAAACTGAGCAACTTCTCATGTGACAGCACAATATGGTATATAATATAATCATTTCCTATTAAGAAAGATTCACTTGATTCATATACTGTTGAACAAGCAAGCCCTGGGAACTGTGATTTGAGTCGTGTAAACTAGCAGTGCTTAACAAACTCTGGCACCTCCATGGTCATTTTCAGCTCTAGTTTCCCCGGCTGCTCTAAGACAAACACAGGGTGGCAGGGCTGATTGAACGTGTGCTGAAAAGTGCCCAAGAGCTGCCCGTTTTGAGCATTGAAGAAGAAGAGCCGACCCTGGCTGTAGTCCAACAAAGTGCCGATCCGCGCAGGTATGTCCATAACAAAGATGTCAGACTCCACACGGTCATGAAGTAATTCAAATCTGCAGCTGGAGAGAAGAAGGGGTGAATTCAGCAAATTAAATATATCAAATAATGAACTTTATTCATCAAAGAATCCTACAAAAAAAAAATTGTTTAATTGCATCATGGTTTCCAAAAAAATATTAAGCAGCAAATCTGTTTATAACATATATAATAATAATAATAATTAGAATGATTTCTGAAGGATCATGTGACACTAAAGACTGGAGTAATGATTCAAAAAATTCAGCTTTGCATCACAGGAATAAATTAGATTTAAAAAAAATATATTTCAATATTTTTACTGTATTTATTATCAAATAAATGCAGCCTTAAGAGACCACTTAAAAAACATTTTTAATAAATCTTGCTGAATACAGTCTTTTAATAAATCTTACTGTATTTGGTCTTTGAGTGGTGACTGAGGGTCTGGCCTAGGGATGTGTGATGTTGATTTCACTTGATGTGTTTGAATTTGAGGAATCACACACCCCTAAACTTTGTTTCCAGAAAACAAAAATGGATTTGTCTTTCATTTTTATTATATTTTATTCATTTTATATTTCTTTTTACTGAAACACTAAAGAATCAAGATGAATATAGCCTGTACTATCATCTGTACCTCTCACTGAGAGAAAGCACATGTTATCTGTATGTTTTGGGGAACATTTTGGTTACCAGCTCCAACCTTGGAGAGACTGTGTATCTGTGTATGTGCAATATTCTGTATTACAGATCAGTATTGGAGGTGGACTACAGGCATCCTAAGAGATGGGTGGATTTGTTGTTCTGGACAAGCTGGCGCCTGTTTCAGAGCTGGAAGGTCACTATAGGCCTAATTCCGGGGTGAAAGCATCAACAGGTGACGTGTATGGACACGTGCATCTGATTAACTGACAATGAACAATTTTCTCTGAGCCAATCAGAATCATCCACCTTGCGGTAATGCCATGGTTAGACCTTGAAAACAGTATAACTGTTGGGACAATTGTATGTACGGTACGACGAGACTGGTAGAGAGGGAGTGCGGCCTACAAACTCCTTGTGAGACTTGAAGCTGGCTTCTGCTAATGAAAATGTATTTAATTAATTGCACTCCTGACTCTCTTCATTCTTCATTACCAGTCTCTGGGTCTAAACTGTTAAACCCTAACACTACTGATATTCAACTGGTCACATGATCTCACCAGTTATGTAGAACAAAGTAGCTTTTTTTCTAGGCCACGGATCTGGCTGCAGTCTTTATCACAGATGCACGTCACTTTTGTAAGTGTAAACCTTTGGAGAAAATGACTTATTTTCCCTTTAGCCAAGACTGTGTTGTCAATAAAAATGAATTCTGATTTAAAAGAGCATCTATAATATCATCTTTGTGCTCACATTTTGTACTAATAAAAGTTCTCTGTTGGCTGGGATGAGACAGGACCCTAGTTGCTGATTTGCAAACTCTAACATCATAGACAATATACCTTCATTGTAGTAGACCTTACTAGACTTTTTTTTAAATACGTATTTTATGGACGACACGAGAGATTTAATGAGAGAACACCATTTTTTTTTTTTTTTTTATTTATACCAAAGAGGCGTTTTGATTCTTTTTGAAGGCTCCAGTTAATTTACCTCCCTGATTGCCAAAAAGCCTTAATTACACAGTTTCCACAGTTTGGAATGCAGCTCCAAATGTCATACCAGTTTGTTTATTTAAACTGAAAAGAGCAGATTCAAAAAATGAATACTCTTTTTTGCTGGAAAGACTTTTAAATGTTACTAAAATATTCCATGACCTTTGAGTCTAATGGATATCCTCTTTGGAATAATAAAACCACAAGAACAAATGCAACTACATCACATGAACAGTATACCTTATAGATGTAGGTACACAGTGCAGACACCAGGAGGCGCTGCTGACCCCCAGTGTGCTGGTTCGTGATACAGTTTGATATGCGACACCGATGCGGTAGGCTTTGCACTTTGACACTTCTGTCTCCCAGTAGTAATATCCAAAAGAAGGCAAAAGCTCACCCAATACAGCTGGACATCTGAGAGAAAAATAAATAAATAATGCATTTGCTGCAATTTAAGACATTTGTGGAACAGGATGGTGGCTCACAAATATGAAAACAAAACATAAAAAGCATATGTTGTGCAATTTGACAATAATGTGTAGTTTTTTATGCAAAACAACTATGTATCTAAATTGATAGATTTGAAATGGTGATGTACTTACTCTATGATTGAGGACATTTTACTGTAGGGGTATTCTACAGAGTTCTTGTCCTCTGAAACCTCCAGCACTGAGTTGGCTGTTTCGCTGAGGAAATGGAACCTTGTACCTTAACAAATAACAACATTTACTAGTCACCAAAAAACACCACAAACAGAATGCAAGAATTTAGTTATAATTATGATGCTTTCAAAAGTTGCTTGAACTAGGCATGTTCTAAATCACTAACTAAAGATGTTTGTCAGATTAGTGAAATTTCATGTGCAAGAAAGGTCAATAGTGAGGGTTAGGGTTAGATGTCATTAGGGTGAAGCATGGCTCACACAGAAGTCAGCTTTCTGTTGATTAACATGGCGAATCTATGTGACCAACTTTAACCTGCTGTGAAATTTGCGTCAGGGAATCTTTTGCCTTTGCACAATATTCGCATTGATTCCTATTTCTATGACTGGATTTTGCCCAAACTCGCCGAACCACAAGAATATGTGTCAGACTGATGATGTAATAGTGGTGAATCTGACCTCTGGTGGAGATAAGGGCCGCCTCGCTCTGCTCACTGGCCCCTCCGGCATTCACTGATTTGATGTAGAAGAGGTAATTTTCATTGGGCTGAAGAAGGACCCTCTGCTCATAGCCTTTTATCCCTGATATGGATCTGTGAATGGAGAGACTGTTTTCAATGAGGGCAGCTTTACCCTATGTAATGCTCTAATGTACACCCTTGATGTTCATGAGTGTTCAATGGATTCAGCATACAAGCTCTCAGTGAAATATTCTACACAAAATATTAATATTAAATGCTACTGATGGCAATCAAAGAGTAAATGTAATACCATAAAGAAGATGTTTTTGTGTAAAAAATTGTGTAAAATATACATTTCACCTATAAAGTCTGGAAATTGCAACCAATTTTTCTTACCTAATCTGACAATATCTGAAAAATGGCTGCTCGAACAAGAAAAGAAGTAGTGTGTATCGTCTTATGATTTTTTGTGTGTGTATATTTTCAACTTTATTTACTGTTTGAGCATAAAAACGGTCTGCGAAGTTACAAAGCACAAAGTGCACTCCAAAGGGATTTATTCACTATATCAGTAAGCACTGTTTCTGAACTCCCTGAAAGGTATCGATTGCAATCTTCTCGAAACATACTCACCACAATATCCCTTATTTAAATATTCCCACCCCAAAGCATATGCAAAACAAGGGGGCGAGGCCTGGTTGAATTGCATTAGTGTGTTGAAACTTGTGGTAAGGGGTGTGACATTTCTAAAACCCGCTCAAATTGGCTGACCAATCACAACACAGTGGTCCAGCAGACCAATCAGAGCACAGTGCGCTTTTCAGAAGGAGGGGCTTCATTGAGACCGGATCTGAGCAGAGCGTTTGGGAAAAGACTGGGAAAAGAAGTGCTACAACAATGTAAAATATGTGAAAAATAATGTGTTTTTTTAAACATTCAAGCATGAAAACCTATTCTAGTAGACCCCAAAAACAAAACCGAGATTAATTATATAATATAATGTAATAATATAATTAATATAATATAATATCATATATAATATTTTAAAACATCGAGCAGCGAGGTTGCGAATTGCAATCAAACACAGCTCACCCCTCCCTTTCAAAGCACATAGAAAAGCTACGGTGGCCGAAATGTTGTCGTCGGAGATAACAGTGACTAGCGCTCTGTAGAGAAGTTTGTCCGTTTAGGAATACTGTAAAAACATGGTGGCATAAAATGGCGATTTCACTCTAAGGGGACCCAAGGAGTATGTAGATAGAAATGCTCATTCTAAGGCAATAAAAACATAACGGTACATTAATAAGGTCTTTATACACCACTGAAAACATAGTTTTGTATATTATATTGCATTTTTGTCAATATAATATTCATAAATACTACACACTGCACCTTTAAAATAAAAAAGTTATAACACTATTTGCCAAAACGTGAAAAAAGACAGTATCATATTTGGCATTTTTTCTCTTGACCCCTAGTGCTGTTTCTGTATGTACAGAGGGCTGGATAACTCTACCTGAGTCCCTCTCTCTCACATGCATACTGGCGGCAATACTCCAGTGTGAAGCAGTCTACAGCGCTGGGCTGAACGGCGCTCCAACGCAGCGTGGCCGTATCCCACAGCACTGTGCACTGTTCTGTCTGGATCACCGGGACAGAGGGGGCTAAAGAGAACACGGTGAGCTGAGTTACTTTTCAGATACTGACCAACACATAATCTCAAGTTTGTTTTGCTAAATGTGAGCACTGCATATTTGATATGGATTGATAACACATACACTTTGGAATTTGCATTCCATGTCGTCAATGATCTCATAAAGAGGCTCCACATGGTCATCTCATTATATATTGATATATTATGACACAGCATGATCTCTTGCTCTCACAAACATCATGCGAGTCAGAGGGGATTTACACAGTGAGTAACTAACCGGTTCTGAAGGGCAGTCTCTCACTCGGCATGCTGCAGCCTGTGTAGTTCACCGCCATCACCCACACTTTATAACACTTATCCGGTTCCAGCTCTTCTAGATTACAGTAGCTTTCCTTCACAGTCACCCTGTACTCCTCTGAGACAGCTGCAGATTCAATTACATTTAACACACTTTTACTGAAGTATGTGGCTCATCTGAGCATCCCATTGACATACTTTTACATACTAATTAGTGCTTTTAGTACTGCCAGATTGACATTATTTGTGTGAATGTTATAGATAGTTTATGCTTAAAAATATCTTTTGAAAAATGTTTCAACTGATTTCATCCATACAATGAAAGTCAGTGCGGTCCAAAACATTATTGGACCAATTGACTTTTTAAAATATCTTCTTTTTTTCCACAGAAGAAAGTAAGTAATATAGGTTTGACGACATAAGGGGGAGTAAATGATCCATTTAAGCATTTAACTCTCAATTGCAAGGCTATTTTATACTGATAATATACACAGATCAGGCATAACATTATGACCACTGACAGGTGAATATACAGTTCATTGCAGTTTGTTGCGTATGGGGCTGCATAGCTGCAGACCAGTCAGGGTGCCCATGTTGACCCCTGTCCACCACAAAAGCGCCAACAGTGGGCATGTGAGCATCAGAACCTGACCACAGAGCAATGGAAGAAGGTGGCCTGGTCTTATGAATCACGCTTTCTTTTACATCACATGGACGCTTACCTGGGGAACACATGGCGACAGGATACACTATGGAAAGAAGGCGAGCCAGCGGAGGCAGTGTGATGCTTTGGGCAATGTTCTGCTGGGAAACTGTGGGTCCTGCCATCCATGTGGATGTTACTTTGACACGTGCCACCTACCTAAGCATTGTTGCAGACCATGTACACACTTTCATGGAATCGGTATTCCCTGATGGTTGTGGCCTCTTTCAGGAGGATAATGTGGCCTGCCACAAAGCAAAAATGGTTCAGGAATGGTTTGAGGAGCACAACGAGTTTGAGTTTGAGTTCTGAAATTCCCCGGTCCCCCCCCTCAATCCAATCAAGCATCTGTGGGATGTGCTGAACAAACAAGTCCGATCCATGGAGGTCCCACCTCACAATTTACAAGACTTAAAGGATCTGCTGCTAATATCTTGGTGCCAGATACCACAGCACACCTTCAGGGGGGACTAAAGGAGGTCAGGGCTGTTTTGGCAGCAAAAGGGGGACCAACACAATATCATAATGTTATGCCTAATCTGTGTATTTTTAAATGTAAAAACGGTGTTAAGAATATACAGTGGGTACGGAAAGTATTCAGACCCCCTTAAATTTTTCACTTTTTGTTATATTGCAGCCATTTGCTAAAATCATTTAAGTTCATTTTTTTCTCATTAATATACACACAGCACCCCATATTGACAGAAAAACACAGAATTGTTGACATTTTTCCAGATTTAAAAAAAAGAAAAACTGAAATATCACATGGTCCTATGTATTCAGACCCTTTGCTGTGACACTCTTATATTTAACTCAGGTGCTGTCCAATTCTTCTGATCATCCTTGAGATGGTTCTACACCTTCATTTGAGTCCAGCTGTGTTTGATTATACTGACTTGATTAGGAAAGCCACATACCTGTCTATATTAGACCTTACTGCTCACAGTGCATGTCAGACTAAATGAGAATCATGAGGTCAAAGGAACTGCCTGAAGAGCTCAGAGACAGAATTGTGGCAAGGCACAGATCTGGCCAAGGTTACAAAAAAATGTTTTGCTGCACTAAAAGTTCCCAAGAGCACAGTGACCTCCATAATCCTTAAATGGAAGATGTTTGGGGTGACCAGAACCCTTCCTAGAGCTGGCCGTACGGCCAAACTGAGCTATCGGGGGAGAAGAGGCTTGGTGAGAGAGGTAAAGAAGAGCCCAAAGATCACTGTGACTGAGCTCCAGAGATGCAGTCGGGAGATGGGAGAAAGTTGTAGAAAGTCAACCATCACTGCAGTCCTCCACCAGTCAGGGCTTTATGGCAGAGTGGCCCGACGGAAGCATCTCCTCAGTGCAAGACATATGAAAGCCTACATGGAGTTTGCTAAAAAACACCCGAAGGACTCCAAGATGGTGATAAATAAGATTCTCTGGTCTGATGAGACCAAGATAGAACTTTTTGGCCATAATTCTAAGCGGTATGTGTGGAGAAAACAAGGCACTGCTCATCATCTGTCCAATTCAGTCCCAACAATGAAGCATGGGTTAGGGTTATCATGCTGTGGGGTGTTTTCAGCTGCAGGGACAGGACGACTGGTTGCAATCGAGGGAAAGATGAATGCAGCCAAGTACAGGGATATCCTGGACGAAAACCTTCTCCAGATTGCTCAAAACCTCAGACTGGGCCGACGGTTCACCTTGCAACAAGACAATGACCCTAAGCACACAGCTAAAATAACGAATGAGTGGCTTCACAACAACTCTGTGACTGTTCCTGAATGGCCCAGCCAGAGCCCTGACTTAAACCCAATTGAGCATCTCTGGAGAGACCTGAAAATGGCTGTCCAACACCAATGTTTACCATCCAACCTGACAGAACTGGAGGGGATCTGAAAGGAAGAATGGCAGAGGATCCCCAAATCCAGGTGTGAAAAACTTGTTGCATCTTTCCCAAAAAGACTCATGGCTGTATTAGATCAAAAGGGTGCTTTTACTAAATACTGAGCAAAGGGTCTGAATACTTAGGACCATGTGATATTTCAGTTTTTCTTTTTTAATAAATCTGCAAAAATGTCAACAATTCCGTGTTTTTCTGTCAATATGGGGTGCTGTGTGTACATTAATAAGAAAAAAACTAACAAATGATTTTAGAAAATGGCTGTAATATAACAAAGAGTAAAAATTTAAGGGAGTCTGAATACTTTCCGTACCCACTGTATGTGACATACAGGTGATAAAAGTTTATTATTTTCCATAATGTAATGATAAAAATTTAACTTTCATATATTTTAGATTAATTGCACACCAACTGAAATATTTCAGGTCTTTTATTGTTTTAATAAAGATGATTTTGGCATACAGCTCATGAAAACCCCAAATTCCCATCTCAAAAAATTAGCATATTTCATCCGACCAATAAAAGTGTATTTAATACAAAAAAAGTCAACCTTCAAATAATTATGTTCAGTTATGCACTCAATACTTGGTCGGGAATCCTTTTGCAGAAATGACTGCTTCAATGCGGCGTGGCATGGAGGCAATCAGCCTGTGGCACTGCTGAGGTGTTATGGAGGCCCAGGATGCTTCGATAGCGGCCTTAAGCTCATCCAGAGTGTTGGGTCTTGCGTCTCTCAACGCAATATCCCACAGATTCTCTATGGGGTTCAGGTCAGGTGAGTTGGCAGGCCAATTGAGCACAGTAATACCATGGTCAGCAAACCATTTACCCAGGGCCGTGCACAGACATTTGGAGGGGCAGTGGCCCAAACCAAAAAAGGGCACTATCACAGGGTTGAGTATCATCTTAATATAGAGAATGAATAACAAACCTTTTACAATCATATGTAAATACAATTGTTAGGCTTTAGTGCTAATTAAATTTATGTTTTTGTAATTATGCTTCTAAAAGGTTGATTCTGCGCAAATTTGATGATCTTATATTGACCCTGCCCTTGATAAAACACAGTGGACCAACACCAGCAGCTGACATGTTACCCCAGACCATCACTGACTGTGGGTACTTGACACTGGACTTCAGGCATTTTGGCATTTCCTTCTCCCCAGTCTTCCTCCAGACTCTGGCACCTTGATTTCCGAATGACATACAAAATTTGAGCGACAGTCCAGTGCTGCTTCTCTGTAGCCCAAGTCATTGTGCAGCGTTTTTTGCCACACTTTTTCCTTCCCACAGACTTCCCACTGAGGTGCCTTGATACAGTACTCTGGGAACAGCCTATTCATTCAGAAATGTCTTTCTGTGTCTTACCCTCTCGCTTGAGGGTGTCAATGATGGCCTTCTGGACAGCAGTCAGGTCGGCAGTCTTACCCATGATTGCGGTTTTGAGTAATGAACCAGGCTGGGAGTTTTTAAAAGCCTCAGGAATCTTTTGCAGGTGTTTAGAGTTAATTAGTTGATTCAGATGATTAGGTTAATAGCTCGTTTAGAGAACCTTTTCATGATATGCTAATTTTTTGAGATTTTTTTGGATTTTCATGAGCTGTATGCCAAAATCATCAGTATTAAAACAATAAAAGACCTGAAATATTTCAGTTGGTGTGCAATGAATCTAAAATATATGAAAGTTTAATTTTTATCATTACATTATGGAAAATAATGAACTTTTATCACAATATGCTAATTTTTTGAGAAGGACCTGTATATGCCATTCTAAACTACATACAATGCTGGGTAGATTACTTACAAACTGCAATCCATTACTGAATGCAAATTAAAATTGTAGTTAGTAATGTAACCCATAACATTTAAACAATTGTAATATAATTATTATTACTTTTTAATTTATTTTATTTATTTATCACATTGATTTGAATAGAATAATATTGTAGCATGTTTATATAATAATGCAAAGAGCAAGAACATTTATTTCACTCTTTGTTATCAACAATGTGAAATGCATTAAACGTCAAGTTTTCTCAAACTGGGTTTTGTGTAGGATCTGCAGGGAATTTCATAATTTGATGAAAAGCCAATAAATAGATGTTAAATGTTAAATGTTAAATGAAAAGAAAAATGTAAAATATTAATATTTTACTTGTTTATGCTTTGTGGCCTCTCAATTTCACATGAAATTATAGCTGCCTAACTAGTGGCCATTCTTGTGTGTGTAATTCCACAAAACTAGAAGACTTTTTGAATATATAATAAGAAATAGGCTTTTTTAGAAAGGAACATTTGAAAGATAAAATTAGGAGAATTAGGAAGAATCATTCAATTGTGACTATTAAATAATCATTTTATGAATAAAAACATAAAGTAGTCTGATTAAGAGTATTTACAAATGTGATATAATCTAATTACAAGCATTTAATTTTAGGAATCTGATTACATAATCCAGATCACATACAATCAGTTACTATCCAGCACCGAATATATATATATTCACACTTTGGGCTTAGCTTTTATAAAGAAATGAATACTTGCATTCCGCATGGATGCATTAAATTAATTATAAGTGACAGTAAAAACATTAATGTTACTAAATATTTTTATTTAGAATCCTGAAAATGGCTGCTGAAAATTCAACTTCATAAGAGAATGAAAAAAAAAAATCTCACCAACCCCAAACTTTTAAATGGTTTAAAGTGTCTTTTTTGTTTTCACTATGGATGTTAAAACCCTGCTGGTCTAGTCTAACCTCCTTGTGGCTCTTCCATGCAGTAGACTTGGAAGCAGTCAATAATGTCATCCTCGTTGACTCTCCAGTACACAGTCACGGAAGTGCTGGTTGCAGAATTGGCCTCTTGAGGCTGAAGATGTGGTTTTTGTGGCACTACAAAATGAGTGATATAGCAAGTCAGCAAAACGTGAGGGGTGTTTATTCTCAAAGGAAATCTTATGTAAGGCGCACCTGGAATGGCTTGTCTGTTTTTCTTCTCATTGCCTGGTTTACCCTTGGCATAATCCTCAAAAACCAGCAGCCCTCGTGGACCAAGTTCAAGTGACGTGGTGGATTCCAAAGCTGTATTCAACCTACAGTATTTAAAAAATGAATAGAAGGGTCATTGGAAGGAGACTGGAAGAAAATCCATCTTATCATAATATTGTCATTTAAAGGCTACACAAATTTGATTTAAACATTGTTTGAACAGACCAATCTCAAGGCAATTAAATCAAGCGTCTATTTGGATTAATTTAATATGCAGATCATTTTTGAGCAATGTTAGCAAGCCACTGACACAACATAAATTCAGGCCATTTAGTTACCTCATATTGATATCTTTTGATGACTGAAAAGGGGTGAAAAAATAGTTAATTATTCATTCTAGATCCATTTCATCTCTCTTAACAAATCTTACCTAAGCACTTTAAAAATGCTTCCAAAGCAACTAAAGCCTTGGACAAAATCAATACATTAATACTAATCTTAATGCGTGACCTACTTTAAGCGAGTAACTAACACACAAATGAGGAAAGCCTCACAGAAAGAAACTTGAGAGGGTCCTTCTCTTCCTCCTCCTTAGCTGTCATCTCCATAGTCTCCTTGGCCTTGTCCATATTCTCCTGAAATGACACAATCTGGTCGTACAGCTGCTCAAGTTTGGCCTTTTTCTCCTCCTCCATGGCCTGAGACATCTCATTATACTGATCCATAACCAGCTTCACCACCTCCTCATTGTGCTCCTTTATGATCTTCTCACAATCACTAAAGTTCTCCTGTGGAAACAGCACAATAAAGCTACACACAAGTTCTCAGTAACCTTTCTTGCCTTATTAGCATCCCCAAGCTGACAATGCATTAACGTAAGCACTATAAAACTCTCACTCTAGGTTTTTGGGAGTGCAAAATTCACCTCCATGAAGATAAGATGTTGTGGGTGGTTGCCAGAATACTGCTACTCATTTTCTAGGGCAGTCACAACCATTTTGCACAATGGCACTGATGTGCACAATTTTTATTAAAGGAACACTCCACAGTTTTTAGAAATAGCTGTTTGTGATGAGCTTTCATTCATCACGTGATTCTTATCTCCACTGTGATTGGTAGTTCAAAGGTACACAACAGATATTAGTATTCCAATAGGTTGTATTTTTTGACTGTCATTTTTTTGTGTTTTTTACTGTGTACACTTAATTATTACAATGCAAACCTTTAAATTATACAGTTTTGAACTGTAAGATAAAAGTTTTGAACCGTAATTATTACATTATAAACTGTCCCGTAAAACCTAAAACGTTGCTGCTGTATTTTTTACAGTAAAGTTCTGGCAACCACAGCTGCTGTTTTATATTGCATTATGTATTTAGTATCTTTAGCATCCTATTTTACTTTCAAAGACGGATCCTTAAAATTATAATCAAATAATAATCAAAATAATCATACAAGTATACCAGTAAATGTATTAAATGTAATAAATATTTACAATCTAGTTTTCAGCCATGTGTTCACTTTGACCTATTATTTGTTGGTTTAAATCAATAATTTACATGGTTGTACCACCTGATGAATATCAGTTGTGTCACCTGACAACATTAATTAATAAATTAATAAAACATTTTTACATTTAAATTACATTACATAAAATACAAATACAAGTGTTATAGTCAACAGTCTCTATTGACGTAAAATCAGTAAATTGTTTAAAATCATATTCAGTACGTAAGAACTGGAATAGGCTACAGTGCAATAGATTGATTAGATACACTGTAATTGAATAACAACAAAGTATTGTTTTATATTGATACAAAAAGAATCATCAGCTCAAGTCAATTGAGAATTTTAAATTAAAATATCAAAAACGTTATATTATTAAAATACTAAAAAACAATAAAAAAATCTGTCTTTTTATTTGTGCGAATGGTTGCACCACCTGACATTTTGGGGGTTTAAGATACCAAAACTTAAATTATTATTATTATTTGAATGTACTAAAAATGAATTCAAACTAAATAGGTTTACAGAATAAAGCGATGTGTCATTAATATATCCAATTATTTTAAAGGAAATAATGCACTTGGACAAAAATATATGCACATCATGTCATCAAATATCTCAAATATAAGTAAAAGGGATTTTTTTATAGTCTAAAACAGCAACTGGTACAGGATGTTTTGCATATGTGAAAATGAATAACGCAAATACCTCCACTGTGTTGTATGCCAGTTCAAGCTCAGATACAAAGTCTTCAATTTTCTCTGATCTTCCTTGTAAAACTGATATCAGTTCACTCAACTGATTCTGAAAAAAAATATCACATGGAAAATTAGAAATATATTTGAAATATTTTGAGGTGCAGAACAAATTACACAACATATTTAACATTTATATTAAATGATTCTATTTATTTCATACTTGCAAATATCAAATCACATTGGTGCAGTCCTTTGGAATAAACTACAGATGAATCATGGAAACAGCTGTCTACTTTCTGAGATGGACATTTCAGGGCTGGCTATGAGTCAGTTCTGACTCATCTGCTATGAATGCTGTCAAAGACCAATAAAGTAAACAATCTCTCACTGTCTCTACCTGGTTTATACTCAAATATTCTTGTCAAGTCAACATATACAAGTTGTTTTTACAGCCGATTATGTGTTTTTATCATTTGGAAATGTTAGACACTGGAAGAGACCTTCTGTATTAAACACTTGAGTAATCAGTGACTTCATAATGTAAGCTCTCCAAATAGGCTAGCTGAGAAAGATCAGATGTCAAGCTGATGTCAGGAAATCATGTCTTAGCACTGTTTCAAAGCACAGGAAACTTTACTTACCTTAATACTAACATAGGCCTCATCCAAAGAGGCCATCTCATGGTTTTGATGCTCAGCCTCACTCAGCAGTACTGGGCAACGACAAACAAGGCAGAACGCATCCATTGGTTGAATTTCAAGTTCCTCGCGATGTTCATATTCCGCCATTTGTGCACTATCCAAAGCCTCAACAAATTCAAAGCCTTTTTCCAGAGTTTGATCTGACAGTCGAACTTGTTCACAGTGCCCGTCCTCAGCTATAGTTTGATCAGACTGTCTTACCTCTTGTTCAGTGACCATCTCATAATCAAGTTCATCTGCAATTTCCTGCTGCACATCTGGGCCGCAGCTCAAAGCCGACAAGTCCTCTTGAGGGGTAAAACTTCGCAATTGTGAGAAGACACCTTTATTCCTACTTAGGCTTCCTCCACTATGTATATCTTCATACATTTTGTCACTATCTTCTGGCTCTAAAGGTGAGACTCTCATTGCTGAGGGGTCATCTTCATCAACTGGAGGAGGCGGCGAAATGGGCTCTGGTAGGGCTGTAATATCTTCAATATTTACATCATTCACATGTGTTTTCTTTCCTTCCTCTAATGTTTCTGGTAACATCTTATTCTCAATATCTGTCCTACTAATAGGTAATTCTTTCTCTGGGATCTCTTTTAACATGGTCATGTCATTTATTTCACTGTATTCTTCTACCTGTTCCTCATTTGTTGGTACAATAGGTGACAGCCTTACTTTTGATAAGTCCTCTACGTCATCTGTTATTCTTATCTCTTCAGTGCTTTCTCGAGCAAATGCCTCATTGTCATTAACTAGCAATAAGCTATATTCTTGCCTTGAATCAATCATTCGATTCATCTCTGTTGTCACTCTTTTCTCAGAAGGTATCTCATCCTGAACAGGCTCATTTGTGGTGTCAACCTTCTCATTTGCTTCCTCTGTAACATTCACCTTTATTTCCTCAACTTTTCCAAATTTTTCTGTAACCCCACATTCAATCTTTGGTATGTCAACATGTTCTTTTGGCTTTTCCAGCCTTTGTACAAGCACTGGTGCCTCATTTGTTGTCCTATCTGCACCTGTGCCCTCTTTGGCTTTCATATTTGTTGCACTGAATTCAATATGTAGTTCTGGATACATTTTCTCCTTGCTTGTAATCTCAGGTTTAGTCTGAAGCTCAATGTTTGCTGTATCTGTTTCACTTGGATGTGACTGTTTTGATGAGGTCTGACCTGAAGTAATTTCAGACTCTGGCTTCATTTCAATTTCAGTTAACACTTCTGTAGTACCGATATGGGCCTCAACCTCTTGCGCTGCATCAATTTTAACAATTACTTGCTCTTGTTTCTTCTTCTTGGGTATTAATCCATCACTCATTTTATTCCCAGCTACAGCAAGTATTCCTCCATTTTTATGGACTTGAGAGTCATTTTCTAAGGATTTCACAGAATGTTCAACTTCAGCAGAGGGTGCTGTAATTGTCACAGTCTCTTCTGAAGGCTTGACTTCTTTCTCGACTTTTGATGGTTCTTCCATTTTTGGAGGTTCTGTTTCATCTAACAGAGGTTCTTTGAGACTGGCAACCTTCGGAGCAATTTTTTCTGGTTCTTTTATTTGTAATATTTCAGTAATGTCTTTATCAACCTCTAGGGAAATATTTTGCTCTAAAATTTTGCCTTGTGTTTTATTTTCCCCTCCTTTGCCATTTTTAGTAATAATACTTGTTTCCTGAATGTCAGCAATGACATCAGCTACTTCTTGATGTTTGTCCACACTGGCCTGAGAGACACCAATGTTTTCAACAGCATGTGATACATCAGACTGGATTTTCTCAGAGCTCTTTGTTACAGACAGAATTTCAAATTCATCTTTAGCTTTAATAAGATCTTCATGTGCTAAACCCGCAGGCACTTGCAAATGAGCAGTCACACTTATTTGTTCTTGTCCACTGTGATCTTCTTTATTGATGGTTTTACTTTCTGGCTTAGGGACATGATCCATTTGAGGTTTTGTGTCATCGGGGTAATTTTTTGTTGTGTTACTGTCCTTGATAATGGCAGTGACATCACATTGCTTTTCATATTCCATACTATGCTTCGCAACCAAGTCGGCTGAAGTGACCGTTCCTCTAATGATCATTTCCACCTCTGGTTGGATTTCTGGAGCACAGTGTCCATCTGAACAACACCCTGTGGACTCGCATTGTGCCTCACCTTCGTTTTTATCTTGCACACATGGTTGATCGTTGATTACTTCATCATTTTCTTCTTGTGCTCTTTCTAAACATCCAGTGAGTTCAAATTTACTTTGTGACCAAGCTAATATTCCCCCATCTTCCTTGTCTTTGGCCTCAGGTACATTAGAAACCACTGGTGTTTCATCCTTCAATAGGAATTTCTCCAAATATCCATCTGCATCATCAGAATCAGAGTATCGCCTTTTGAAGGAACGTTCTGAAACAACACTCTCCGTATCTGAGAATTTGTCTTCTTTCTTACGGTCTCCTACTGCGTCCTCATAAAGGTCTGAGTAATGGAAGGACATTGCTCGTGGTTCCTCAAGAAGGACAAGATCTATGATCTTAGGTGGTCCGGTCGGGAGGTATACAGGTGTAAGGATACATTCCTGACTTCCAAATAAGGCTGATCCACTCTCTTTAAGAGTTTTAGAACTTGCTGTTCTTCCTACTAGGCCCTCATGCCCTTGGGGAACCACAGGCTCTGCATTCAATTTATTTCCATAAAACACTTCGTCAAGATGTTCATCTGCAATTTCAACATCACCAATAATTACAAAGGAATCCTCATCAACAGCTTCATCTGCTTTTGGTTCTTTCTGAGTGACTTGAGGTTCGTCTGGTTGGACAATCACTTCTGGTTCAAGTGTTTCCATCAGTGTAGTGCCATCACTAGGTGCCTGCTCATCTAACAGTGTGAATTTTTCAAGGTAGTCCATTTGGGTTTCATCCTTTTTGGGCTGTTTGTCAGCAGAGATCTGGGATGAATCCTTCAAGCTTTCATTTTGCTTTATTTCCTCAATGTCTATCTCTATGTTTACAGGACAACTTTTTGTAGCTACAGGTTCATGTTTGTGCTTGGATTTTATCTTTGGGGTATTATCCAAGTAGGCCAAATTCTCCACCAGTTGAGTGCTATCTTCCTCATCTACTGTAGCAAGCTTTGACGGTACAACAATGTTGAGTATTTCAAAACCCTCTGATATCAAACTAAAAAGATTTTGATCCTTGCTTCCAGCAGACATACTATCCTCATTGCTTTCAGATCTGATATTCGGCACTGACACCTCAACCATTGCGGGTCTTTCCTCACCTATCCGACTTTTTGGCAGTCTGGAGCTTGGCTTTTTAAACCTGTCACCCAGCTTGCCTCTGCTGCTCGTTTTTTTCCTCTTTATTCTGTCTTCATCCATTATGATCACAATATTCCCCTGCGTTCCAGAACCTTCCATGCTGTATTGTTCAGATGGTGAGCTTCCTTCTGAAGCCCATGGAGTTGAGCATCTACTGGATGCCGTCTCCCATACTATCCCACTGTCCTCGCTCTGTACTGTCACCATAGAGAAGGATGGGTCCACCATCAGACACTGGAGTTTAGGTTTTACTGATGGATCCTGCATAGCTTCCTTTAAACTAAAAAGAGTTTAGAAACAGGTATGGTTCAATAAAGCAATGTAGTAAACGGCAGTCTATTTCATAACTTTGTATGTTTAGTGCTCAACTAATATTGTTTGGAAATTAATATATATATATGTATATATGTTTGAAGTTAAACCTCAAAAACAATTAGTGGAAGGTGGTGTTAAAATATCTGTTTATTACAGACTTGCAAATGAATCAAAAAGTGAACATAAAGGTTTTTTTAAATATTAAAAAATTCTGTTGCAAACTTTTTTGTGGTTAAATGGTGTCTTATTGTATATAGGTAAAAACAGTTCTATGTAACTTTTAAGTTCAAAACCTCGGAGGGTTTATAACTTAAATTAATAAAATAGGTGGTGAACAATGAAGGAGAGAACATTCATATAAAAAAAATAATAAAATAAAAAAAGACCTACAAGAAAACATTAATCCGAATATGTATAACTAAAAGGGCCCGTGGGAAAAACTACCTTTTATGAAGTTCCTCAATCTCATCTTCGTTGTCGATTTCGATTATTGCTGGCCCGGTGTCCTGCAATGCGTCCATCGCTGGTTCTGCCCCCTCACATTCCCCTTTCAAAGAACGATCCATATTGATAATTGAACTATGGTGGTGTTATTTTAAAATAATAAACGGTCTTTGAGAGTACTGCTTCGTGTTGGGATCATGTCTCGTTGAGTGCTGTTCGCCTTACTCAGCGGCTGCTGTAAATAGATTACAAATATTCTTGAGCTCAAGGCTGCGCACTTGGAAAAGAGTCACTGTGGTCCCCGTTCTTTGAAGCCCGAGTTAAGGATATTACCCAATATATTTCATTTCCTCTGTCACCTTTTAAACAGTAGCACATCGTTAACCATGTCCTGAACAGAAAAGCTTGCATGAAACTACAGCGGCGGTGTCCCCTGTAATATGACACGCAGAGAACACCGCCATGTCCATGAGGGACAGGAGTGGAGGACTCGGGCCACCGTAGTAGTGTCAGTTTCCCTTGGCTGTGCTAATTTTACTCTCTAACCCCCCATGCAGCCATATCAACGTTCCCAAACTCATATTATGCTAGCAATCGAGAATAACAACCCATTAATGGATACTGTACTAACAGTCAAAACATAAACCACATTTACCTGCCATTGAAAGTGTTACCGCAAGCTAAACTGCTCCGCGCAGAAAACTATCCAGTTCAAAAGTACTCCATTAGCATGAAAATAAATATCTGAAGATATTAAACAAGTATTATGATTTTATCATATTAAAGAATGTACGGTAAAAATAGGAAATGTAAAAAGGATTGAACCAGTTCTACATAAAATCGCTACATTACAACATAAATAAAAGAGACAAGACAAAAAAAAAGCAAAATACAACTTCATAGTGACATTTTAATCATTTAAATAAACATTTAAAAGACAATTTTGTACAAACGATACAAAACATGACAGACCATAAACAAATAGAAAACCAATCACCAAAATGCTCAGGTAAAAGTAGTTTTTTTTTTGTATACAATTTTGGGTTGTGGAAAACAAAGATCACAGAAAAGTTGTGTGCATTAAGCAAGATTAGAATTTTTTGTGTGCGGCCGTTTAGCTTTAATAGATTTCAGTGAGCTGAAAAAAATATTATATTTACTAATAAACTAAAAATAACTAACAGAATAAATGTTTTTACAACAGTAAATTTATTTCCTGAAAACAACTGTATACCATATGGGCAAAAGATATTGCTCAGTGTCTGACATTACATGTACATCTCAAACATAGACACTGATGCTTAGGTACGACCCGATTACATCCATGTCAGCTCAATGGATTTGGCTCAACACATTCCAAAAGGTCCAGTATAACCAAAAGCCCTTGTAAAAGAGTAAAGTATTTCTTCTCACAATGTCCAGATGGTATTTAAAGACTCCAGTTTAATCCATTCTGTTTATTCTTACTTATCTCGGTGCAGCCTCAAGTCTTGCTATCTTTTTGGTCTTGTGTTTTTGAGGGGCAGGATGAAGTTGAGATCTTTTCTCAGCTGCAGGACCTGGTAGGACTGTAAATGATCAATAAAAGAGCTCATTACCAAACATGAACCTAGTGCTGTTGCAAAAGGCCATGTACATAATTAAGATATTTTGCAAATGTAACTACATATTCCGGCTATTCTGGCAACATTATTTCCCCCATTTCTAGAGATATTTTTTGCTTCCTTAAAAGAGGATCTTGCACAAATGGAGCATAAATGCAGAGGATTGGACAAAAAAAAACATTTACTACTGTATTATAAACCTGTCCTGATATGATCTCTTCTTGCAAGATAACTCATATATACAATTTCTAATATACTGCAAGAACCTTATTGTTTTTTAGATTTCATTCTTTGACAAATGTTTATAGAACTACATATGGCATATTACAATATTGTATCGTAAAAAACATATTTACTGCGACAAAGATATATATATATATATATGTGTGACTCGTTTTGGCAAAAGGAGTCGAAATACACGGGGGATCATTTTGAGCTACAGACAAAAGTTTTTTTTTTGTTTTTTTTCATATACACACAGAATCATAGTATTTTTAAAATATCTGTTACGGCGAGTATTCACGCAAACATTATCTGTTTGGGAAAATCATCTGATGTGTAGCATTATCGTAGGTCTGTGTGGTACAGTAGGTCTTAATATATAGGCTGTCTGTTTCATTAATGTTAATCAATCAATTGTGGTATCATGGGGAAAGAAAAGTTGAATATGTATTTTTACTTTAGATATTTGGTTTTGACTTTGTGTGTATCAAATTTAATGTTATTACCAGGGATTTTAAGGTAATCTCTCAAATTTGACTTAGCTGATTCTATCGACTTCAAACAGGTGTAGCTCAGTCATCTTTTGTTTGATTCAAACAAATCATACATCACTGAAGGTTTTTTAAATAGAGAATGTGCTTTGAAATGTTGTGGAAATGTGCTCCTTGTAACTTATTTTGCCAGCACAGGTCACATATATACGTGTGTGTGTGTGTGTGTGTGGGCATGATTTTGTGAAATATCAGGACACAAATGTGTATAATGACATGGGTATGACATAGGTATTACAAAAAGAGGGTGAAATATGAGGACGTTCCCCATGTCCTCACTTTTCAAAATGCTTATAAATTTTTTCACAGAAAGTAAACTGCGCAGTCTCCGGTGATGGGTAGGTTTAGGGGCAGGGGCAGTGTAGGGGGATAGAAAATACGGTTTGTACAGTATAAAAACCATTACGCCTATGGAATGTCCCCACATTTCACAAAAACAAACATGTGTGTGTGTGTATGTATGTAAGTAATCAATGTTAAGTGGTATCTTAATTTTTTTTCATTCATATATATATATAAGATATTAGATATTATTATTTTTATATTTATAGATTTTAATATTAAATATATATTTATATTTTAATACTGACATAAAGATGCTTACCTCCGTAAATTCTGCTTTAATGGCTTCAAACTTAATTTTCTCATGAACTGCTCTGGCTGTGTTTGTACGATCAAATGGTTCTGAAATAAAGTATAAATATTCATGTTCTAAGGGATAAATAAACTTTAATAATAATGCACCACTGTTATTGTTGTCTATTCTTTCAGTGCATTATGTACAAAGATTCTGTGAATGTTTACCTTCTACACAGATGAACTTCTCTCTCCATTCTCGGCAGCTGTTCTTGGGGAAAGTTTTTGCCTCACGCACAGAGATCACATACTTCTCCCATCTGTGGAAATATAACAATGAACCGTAAAGATATGCTTGTCAACGTGAATGCCTTCAGACTTGTTTAGTCAAAGAAGCACATGAACATATCAAATGTTATGAACATTAGAGCAGGCCATCTGGACCAGGGAAAGGCAAAGGTTCACCTGCTGTTGTCAATCTAGCAAAGTGACATGAAACTGGAGCCTTGCAGGTGGCTTAGATTTAAGTTAGTTTTTGTTAGCAGCACTGGACCCTGTCTATCACAGGTGAATTTAACCTGCTATGTAAACTAGAAAACATATTACATATTTGATTGACAATTATTGTTATTGCACTAAAAATTCAGAGACAACAAAGAAAATCAGGTAGGATACAAAATATGTGAACTAAAACTAGTTTTCACATGCATTTAAATAGCTTACTAGTGTGGTACTTGTTTTCCCCTTAATATTAGAGCTGTTAGATTCCGAAATATTTGGAATCGATTCCGATTCCATAGCCTGACGTGGTCATACTCAATTCTAGTCAGAATATGAGTCTGATACCGCACCATTGGGCTGTGATTATGGGGCGTGTTTCAACCCAACCAGGAAAGACCTCAATTGGATAGACCCACAACCAATCAGAGCAACGGAGCTACGCGTAACGTTAGTTGTCAAATGTCAACAACAGAACTCAACTGCACCGTGTTGCCAAGTCCGTGTTTTGAAGAAAAAGATGTGTAAACGATCTTTGCCAGTGTTGTAAAAAAAGATTTTAAGGATACACAGAGTATTTACCAACACGATCATCATTTCTGAGAGAAATAGTGAAGGTGAATGCATATACGAACAAGTTCTCCTTTTAGGATAAGAGCAAATTCGATGACGAGGATAATTACGTTACTGTTAATCATCTGTCCATCATCGTCTAAAGCCCACCCTGACAATTTCATTGGTCCGAACAGTTTCTGTTCGGGCATAATTACTCCTCTATGGATCGAGTCCATACCGAATTGCCCGAGCAAAAATGTTGTGGGCGGGGCTAAATTCGCCTGGCAGCCAGACTACCGATTCCGATTCCTGGTTCCGGAATTGATTCCGCACTGTTGTTTTCGATTCTTGTTATTTAACGAAATTGATGGAGGAACCTAGTCCTGGAGTGACCGCAGGATATATGGATGTAGAAAGTATCCTTCTCTGAAACTTTATTTGTAAAATGAAGATACATTTCGATAACTCTGATTGATTTTAAATTGTAATTATGGATGCTCCTGAAATGGCCCAAATAACCCAGCAGTAAATGCGATTTATTAAATAAATAAATAAATAGGATAGCACATTATTCAAGGATGTGCATTTATTGCATGGTTAAAAAGACATGCCATGTCTAAAATGCATGTGCACATTTCAGTTAAATGACAAAGTTTACTTAAGTGCTTTTGCACAGAATGTATGAGGCAAAATATCCACAATATTAACAACAAATGATATGAGAGCGCAGTTTTTGTGTCAATCAGATGCACGAGGAAGTTGCGTTCGATAGCAACAGTAGGCTCTCGTCATTAATCTGTACTCACATGTTTTTTAGAATTATCATTGGATTATAGAAAGAACTCTCACATCTGCATCTGTTATCATAGACCAAGCAGCGCTCAAAACCTACGGTTGTGGACAACATAACCATTTCACGATTTAAACTAAAATAATGGAGTTTTTGGGTGCAAAATGTAGTAAACTTGTCCACGATGCAGGATCACAGAAGGAAACAATGACAATAAACACCATTAACCCAAGTGAATGAAAGGTAGGCTAATAATCAGCGATATGCGTTCACATATGGCGTTATGTGAATGTTTCAGCATAATAGCCTACCGTAAAATTAAGTTGTTAGAATTACGTTCTAGTGACGTCATTACGCAATGACGCAAAAGAACTGCTGAATTGTTTCAACTGGTTCATTGAAACTAACTGTCAGAAAGAACCTTTTGCAGAAATTAAATGGACTTCCAATCATTATTAGTGAGCGAGAGACAAATGAATGCTCAACTCTCTAGAACTAAAAAGGGTTCTTAAAGAGGAGTCGATTCCAAACATTGGAATCGACTCTAGATTCCCAACGCCTTGGAATCGAGGGATTCTTTTTGGAATCGATTCCCAGCCCTACTAAATATAGGTTTGACTTGTGCTATGAAATCAGTGATGTTACTTACTTGAAAACAGTGGCATAGTACTTCAGGAAACCCAAGAACAAGTCCCCCAGTGATGACTGGTTTTTAGACACAAAGGCCGGAATATTGCTTGGCCCACTTGGCACAAGATGAATGTCCATCTTAGGGTTGAAACACTCCTGCAAGAAGTGGTTTCAGCAAGAATTTAACAGCAGAAAAAAAACATTTATGCATAATTCATTTATTAGACAATTTGCTTACTGGATAATCCATTTGAAGACATGGGATGACAGGTTCGGGAAGGGCTATATGAGGTTGAAGAATTTAGAACACAACAAAAGCAGAAAAGCATAACATAAGAAAGCTTCAAAGCTTGTATTTTTTGTAAGAGAACACTCATAATAATTGTTTAGTGCATTAGATCTTAACTTAAAGATGCAATGTGTAATATTTATGAGGATCTGTTGACGGAAATGCAATAAGTCAGACCTTACATAATGAACCGTTATGTTTTTATTATCTTAGAACAAGCCATTTCTATCTACATACACTGCGGGTCCCCTTACAGTGAAATCACCATTTTAAGCCGCCATGTTTCTACAGACAAACTGCTCTATAGAATGCTAGCAACTCTCTGCTATCTCAGACAACATCTTTGTCCTGTGTCGGCCACCGTAGCACTTTAAGTACTTTGAAAAGGAGGGGTGAGTGTTGGACGGTTGCAATTCACAACCTCACAGCTAGATGCTGATAAAATTTGCACAGTGCACCTTTAATAAAATAAAATAAAAGACTTACTCTGAAGGTAGTGCAAGACCATAAGAACCAGTGTGTAGCTGCTCAGCGTTCCTCTGCTGGCATCATTGATGTGGTGGTGATTGGCCCATTTCTTTATTACAAGGATGATAGGACGGACACGTTTTTCGACTAAAATAAATACAAAACCAGAATCAATAAAACCTTTTCACAGAGATCTCAATTAAGCACACAATTCTCAACTTTTCAGATCTTACCATAGGCATACGTCCGCAGTAAGAAGGTGTTTCTAATACCAACAGTGTTGTTGAAGTTCAAGTCAAACTCCACACCACTGGTATGCAAAAAGAAAATTCCAGAACAACTGTGATTATCTTTTGTTTTGTTGATGACATTGTCTTTTATGACTTCCCAGTAAACAACCAAACCTGTTTGCCTGCTACATTTGTACACTACTGTTCAAACGTTTGGATTTGGTAAGACCTTTTAAATGTTTTTGAAAGAAGTATCTTACGCTCACCAAGGCTGCATTTATTTGATCAAAAGTACAATAGAGGATTTGCACCCAACAATTTAAAATAACCATTTTCTATTTGAATATATTTTAAAATTTTATTGAGTATCACGATCCATCAGAAATCATTCTAACATGCTGATTTGGTGCTCAAGTAACATTTCTTATTAGTATCAATGTTTTATATTTTTGATATGCTTAGTATTTTTTGGATATCTTTCAGTATTATTTGATGAATAGAAAGTTTAAAAGAACAGCAATTAAGAGTTTTTTTTACTGTCACTTGTTATCTATTATATGCATCCTTGCTAAAAAAAAGTATACATTTCTTTCAAAAAATGCTTAAACAGTAGTGTAGGCAAAGCTACTCCTGACTGCAGATATGACACAAATGGTCAAAGGACTTACCTGACTCTGTCCCTGAACTTTAGAATGGGCACTTTGGCTCTGATGAGCTGAGGCCTCTCAATGTAAGCTGTGAAACAGCAATCATGACACATTAGTGAGCGCAACAAAGCCAATGTGAAATATAAAGTGAAAGAACTGTAGACAAATTCATGTCAAAACACTTACACAGATTGTAAAACAATTTCCTCACACGACTAAGAACATGTACAGCATCTGTTCTGTGGTTTACCTACAGAGGAGTATGTAGAGTTAAATCCAAGGCAGCAAAGCCTGAACAATTACGGTAGTATTTAAATCATTTGGACAGAACACAAACTCAAAGCATCCATCCTCTAGAACAGTGGTTTTCAGATCTGTCCTTGAGGCACCCCAGCCCTGCAGTTTGTGTCCCTGCGTCCCAAATCACATACTATCCATACTAAATAGTATTCGATAATAGAATTACTATGTCCCAAATTGTAGTATGTTGAAAAGAGTATCCCAAAGATAACCGGATGGTTTACTATTTCCGGTCAGAATTCGAAGTACAGATCTAAACACTCTAACAGCTGATATTGCCCACAACCCATTGTGCGAGTTGGACGAAGACTCGATTAGAACTACAAAAGCGGATTAAAAAAAGTCAGACAGATGTACGAGTCTGACAGTTAAGTAGAGAGGTTTTGATAAAGGGGTTTGGGTGATCAATTATCAGTATTTAAGAAGACAAAAAGATATTTATTCAATGTTATCCGCTTTATATTTCACCTGCAGCAGCATTGCAAACTTTTCTAATGATACGTTTGGCCATTAACTTTTAAATACATCATTATGTTGAACTGCAAACGCATGAGGAGAGTCTCTGCATGAAAGACCCACACATGGCAAATCAACATGCAACTACATTTCTCTCCGATACGGTAGGAAATTAAACTGAATGTGGAGGATTTTAACTGTGACGAGATGATTGACAGGGCAGTTTAAACGGAGACGGGAGGCACGTGACTAAGCGACAGAGTCCATTACAGATGACGAAGTAGTATGTCCCAAAGCTTGCATACGCTTCTGTTACACACTCAAAAGTATCTACTTTTTCTTCACAAAAAGAGTACATAGTTTTAGGTCGTAGTATAAGTAGGCGAATTGGGACGCAGCATGTGTTTCCCTCATTTATCACACCTGATTAAACTCATCTGATCGTAAGTATATACTGCAATAACTAAATTGGGTGTGTCTGATATGGGAGACTCACGAAATGTGCAGGGCCGGGGTGCCTCCAGGACATGTTTGAAAACCACTGCTCTAGAATAGACTTACCGTTCCCTCGTCAAAGACAAGACAAAGATCAGCATCACTGGTGCGACTACCAAAGCCATTTAGAGATGACCCGGCCAAGAAGACTCGTGCACCTTGACCAAAAATAGAGAAAAGATTGAAATGAAGAAGGCACATAACGCTATGGCTAGAGAAGATCCCAGTCATCATCTCTGCAAATATGAGCGTAATGTACCTGGGAAGATTGTCTGGATGTCCCTCTGCAACACTGCTCGGCAATTTTCCTTCTTCTCCAGATCATCATTCTGTTGCTCACAAGCATGAAACAGGTTGAGAATCTGCTGACTAAGCTGTGGGCAAAGAATAATAAATATCATACTTAATACTGTAAAATACAGATTTATTTCTCTACACTTTGCCTTAACCCTTATGTATTGTCAATTTGACTCGTTTTGATTTTTTAATAAATTTTTCTAATTTAGGGTCATGTGCATGCATGGAAAATACATTTTACATGCTGATGTGTTTTGACACACACACACAAAATTACTGTTACATTTATGATGTCCGCGGGCCAATTTGCCCCACATATTTTAATGTTCAAAGGCAACTGTTCAGACCCAAAAAATAATAACATTTCTTGGTTATATTTTGCTATTTTAGTTTTTTACTACCATATGAAGCTAAAAGCTGAGCTTTTTATCACTTACATCATTACAGGAAAATATTTTGTCAGTTACACAGAGTAAAAATTTGCTATCATTTCTTTTTTCAATCAATGTGAAATACAATTAAACATGTTATTTTTCTTGAAATGGTGTGACTTTCTCATTCATGAGCATGTATGGAGTTTCAACACGCTGATGTGTCGTGAAACGTGCATACAAAAATTGTATACGATCATGCTGTTTGTGGGTCAATTTGGCCCCCCAAAAAAAACAGCTGTTCAAAAGAAATTGTACAGAGTGACCCAAAATTCAAAACACTTCTTTGGTATGTCAGAGCTCTTCAACACTAGTCCTGAAGTGAGAGGTTTTTTTTTGAGTTTTACAACTTTTAATTTTCAAAGTTTGTGAAAATAAAAAGTTGTATCAACTGTCTGTCCCACTTTTTGAGCATAGACATGAACATTTATTTTCAACTTATATTGCTAAAAATCTAGAATACTTCAGAACACAGACTTTAAGTTTGGTATCTTTTTAAAGGGAACACGTCACAGATTATTGTAGTAAATAAAAAGTTGTAAACTAAAATTTTTGTTATAGAAGTTTAAGTTTATGAAAATGTAAAATATATATTTTACAAAACATGTTCAACTCTAAAACTTCAAGAAAATCAAAGCTAAATATCCGAACCAGAAATTGAACAGTGCTTGAGGGTCATATGACTACAATCTTAAAAATAACGTTTCCAAAAGAGGGTTTTCAAAGTGATGCTATAGATACAAGAACCATTCTGGGTCCCCAAAATAATTATTGTCCATCTACAATAATCTGTGACATTTTATCTGAAGAACCTCTTTCAACTGTAAAGCATCCGTTCACTCAAAAATAAAAAGGGATGAATGAAAGTCTGACAGGTTTGTAATGAGTAGAGTGAGGGTGAGTAAATGATGACAGAATTTTGTGTGAAATAACCCTTTAAACGTTCCTCATGGAAACATCAATGTCAATAAAGACCATTATTTTAAAGTGTGCAAGTTTTTATCTGCATGTTCACCTTATCATTGACTATAAAGGTGCTCTGATGGGATCCCCCTCTCAAAGATGGCACACAGCCTCCTGGTTTAGAGGTGGGAGATGAACATGTGGGGACACTGGAATAAGGATTACATGCTTCTTTGCCTGTCACTGGTCCAGCCACCGGTTGGGAGGTAAAGTTGGCATTTCTGGCAGGCTGGGTGCTAGGACCTGGAGAACTGAAGCGCTGTTTCTTCAGGTCATTCTGACTGTGAATGTTTCTCCTTCTCCTGGCACCGTAAAAGACATGCTTCTTGAGGCAGAGAACTTAAAACTTTCCATTGATTGAAATACAGATTAGCAACAAGTATTCCAGTGGTTTGTGGTCACATGTTCAAGATGCCAAAGTGCTGCTCACTTTCTGCTGCTTCCCGTTACTCCATTTGGACTGGAACAAACATCCAGCAGTTCCACTGGTGTCCATTGGTAAGTTGGAATCAAACGAGGAACATTCATAGGTGCACCAATGAAGCTACGGTGATTGACATTGAATTAATCAAATTAATTCACAAAACATATGCAGAATATCAAAAGCGCAACCATTGTCATTTCACTGGTGAATATTCACTCACTTCGTTACATTCAGATGGGCTTCAAATCTCCGTTGCTGGGACACAGTGTGAGGTAGAATGTGCTGGAATATATGTTCAGATGGCCCATCTTTATGGGAAAAGACATAAGCTCTAGGGAACATCCTCCTCAGCCAGAGCAAACATTTACTGCCTGCACTTTCACAAACAATATCACAACACATATGTTTGAGCAGTCGGACAACAGATTGTATTTTATATAATATTCTAACCTTTTTATCTGTGATTTTAATTGTCACAAAAAAATTCAATCCATTGTAAGGTGAACGACACCCAACCATATGACACTGGAATATCACTGCATTTACAGTGGTTCGTTATACAGTTTTGATTAAGAGATTTTAACATCTTCGTACTGTCCCGAAACAATCACTGCAAATCAAATTGTATTTAATAATAACAAAAATGTAATCATAACGCAGCTGATTAGCCGACAAGCGCTAGACATAACCTAGCACTTTGCTAACCTTAGCTTACAATAGCTGCTTAAGAGTCATACAAGCTTGTAATTAGTGTAATTAATAACTGAATAAACTCACCAGTGTGGCGGGCAGGTTTGGTGAGAGAGAAAAACAAGCGTGTATAAAATGATCAAAACACCATATTCTCTGCTTCCGGGTTAATGCAGGCAACTCCGTGTTTTCAAAATAAAAGTCCCGCTGTGGTATGATATAAAAATGTATTTTATTCTACTCTAAAATATAATTAGTGAAATATATCTTGATATATGTACTAATTGTACCTTGGTTTCCTTGGAAATGTTGTATGGATTTTGTTGTTTATCAATTTATGATTAAATGTGGGCATGTGGTAAACATAACTTGAATATACTTATTTTTAAGTATTTTACTTTTTTGTTCTTGAGCATAAATTACAAACGTCATATCTCAAAGTTGAAGACAATGTATTTTCTTTATTATTGTTGTTGTTGTTATTTTTTAAACTTGTTAACTATTTTCTTTATAAAACTTCAGCAGTTGTTCAGTTTGAAAAGCAAATAAACTCACATCTGTGAGGTGGTTGTGACAAATATTTGTAGCTACATTCACATTGCATTTCCCCCAGTAATGTTATAGCATTGTCAGTTTTCTGTGTTCTATGTTCACAGTATTTTACGCTTCACTGTGTCCTTTGTTCACAGCATTCCACTTTTAACTGTATTCTTTGTTCACTGTGTTCCAGACTATGCAAGCGGAAATGAAAGTGGAGTGAATTTGCCTGGAGCAAGGAGTTGATTTTCTAAAAGTTGGAGCATTTTCCTCTGCTCTAGAATCACTCTTTAACTGGGTGGTTTAAAGGGTCATGAAACCCCCTCGTTCAGCTCAAATCCACCTCGTAATCGTTTTGAAAAATGCTACTTAAAAAATGGGCGTGGATGCCCGTGAGAAGAGGGGAGGGGGTGGGTGTGGCAGAGCGAGGCAGGGGGGAGAAAGAGGGGGGCAAGCAACTGTCAGTGCAGTGCAGTGGCCAACCAACCGCCCGCAGCCAGAGACTAGCCCTGGCGGCATCGCGGGGAAAGCCATGCAACACACCCGAACCTTTACACCAGGGAAACAGATCATAAACTCCTCTCAACTACTCCGTGAACACGCAGACTGTCACTTCTGTCATTGGAAATAACCACGTGTTGTCATGAATAATTAAGAGACGGTGTCTTCTCATAGGATAAGAAAACTCAGTCTCATTAATAATAATGAGACACCGATGCGTCACGTAGCACTATAGTGCGCTGCTACGTCACAAGCTGTGACGTGGACGCAATGTAGTTTTTAAACCAGGAAGACGAAAATAGGGTGAAAAACATAAAAATTTACCAGTTTCACCTTTTAATTAAATCTAACAGATGCTAACATTATGTTCAATGATGTTCAACACACATACCTCTGTTAAAATCTCAAAAAATTGCTGTAGGGTTTCATGACCCTTTAATGAAGCTTGATGCTGGCTTCTTTTGAAACAATTTTCATTGGCGGAGAAGAAATATAGAAATTTACAAAGCTAACATCCACATTTTTGTCTGAAACACATTATCTCTTGCTTTTTAAACTGTTGTTTAAAAGCAATTTTATACACTTGCAAGCAATTTGTTGTACTAGCCTAATAATCAGCAGGAGCTTGTGGCCTGCATGCCTATGTGGCAATTCTGTGCAACAGTTCATTATCTAGTATTTAAATTGACAATAAACAAAAAGTGTAACAGAGAAAAAGACAGAAGTCCTGAATCAAGAACACCAAATAAAAGGTGTAAAATTGTTACACTCAGAGTAAACATGAAAATAGCCTAGTGTTTAAAAGGGGTTATAAAAGAAAAGGTTAAAGGGATAGTTCACCTAAATATGAAATTTCTGTCATCATCACTCACCCTGAAGTTGTTCCAAACCTGTATGAATTTATTTTCCCCTGCTGAACACAAAATATGATATTCTGAAGAATGTCGGTAACTAAACAGCTAATGTATACCCTATTGATTTTCATGTTTTTTTATTTTTGCATAATATGGAAGTTAATGGTGCCACATAACTGTTTGGTTACCCATATTCTACAAAATATTTTCTTTTTATTATGTTCAACAGAAGAAAGAAATTCATACAGCTTCAGGGTGAGTAAATGCAGACAGAAATGTCATATGTGGGTGAACTATCCCATTCACCTTTTCATTTCTAACCCCTTTTAAATTATATTTCTTGTTTACACCGAGTATAACAAGAATTTTACACCTTTTATCTGGTGTTCTTGATTCAGGACATCTGTATTTTTCTATCTGGGTGAAAAGGCCCAAATGATTACAGGAATTTCAAATTTGGGTGAATATCCCTTCTTCATTTCTCTAAGATGTATTGATAGTTTTAACCTATAGGCTACTGAAGAGATTTTCAGAGTTAAACGTAGGCTATACTGAAAACCAGTCATTAGGATTATATTGTATTTACATTTCAATAAAACGATGACATGGACATAGAAGGCTAATGAATGTGAATTATGATGATTGTCGTAAAATCCTATGATGAAAAAGTGGCAAGTGTTTTTTAATGGGAGAAGAGCGTGCCAGGGGGCGTTGTTGTGGGATATTGTGTGGTATGTGTTATGACCATCGACTGACAGCAGATTCATCTTCAGAGCCACACGCCCACTGAGAAAGAGGCAGCGGCTCATCCACCCCAGCGCTATCGTTACCTCGCGCTCTTCAAAAACACCATATTCTAACCGCAGCGATGCGATGTGAGCCCGTCGTTTGCCAAACTAGCTGAAATTGGGCAGTATTAGTGGGCTATTCGCCGTGGGATTCATTCAGTGCATCTGACAGCCTACATGCAGAGCGCGTAATGAGAGACGCAGAATGCCGCTGCTCATAATGTGACTGACCGCGCGCACCGCATCCAAAGCCGCTACATTCAGCCTGAAGAAGAAACTCGGTGATCAACAAATCGTATCTCGTCTCAGGAGAGAAAAACATCAATATGGGGTAAGTTGCTTGTAAATAGCAAAATGTATATTGTAGGAATTGGCAGCGCCGAGCAATGGTCGTTTTATCGCCGGTCTTATGAGGACAGGGCAGAATATAAGGGCAGTTTTTCATGTTCATGAACGCCTTTAGTGCCCTTTATAGGGTGCATAGGAATGTTGTATACTTAATTACAAAACATTATTATAATGCTGAATATGTTTATGTGCGTCATGTATTAAAATATGTTGTGAGACCATTTTTTACATACCCCCCCACACACACAATGTGGGTGTTCACTCATATATTCTGCATACTTTTAATTGATAGTTCATCCTTCATTCACTGGGGTGACTATTTTTGGTCACTGAGACCACAGTTTGCTGGTCAGCTGTGTATTATTGTTTTTATGCAAATAATAAGAAGCATGTACTGAATGAGAATGATCATTAGCTAATTTCATATATTGATGTGCTGCAGAGCCAAAGGCCTTTAATCTCGTCATGCTTATGTAATCTACATTTCAACAGAGCACGGCTGCATGGCACAGCCTCATCAATACATTTTTGGAGCCAATATTGGCAATGACATCTGATATATCTGTACATAGTGGAATCTAGTGGAATTTCCAAACCTCAGCTGGAGATTGACCTGAAATATAGATTTTAAATAAAGGTGGCCCTATACGTGGCTATTCAATCTTAAGGGTCTTTTGCTTACAGTTTTTTTTCCGGTCTCTATGACCTAAAATCTTCTCCATTTGTTAATGATGCACAATATATATCGGCTACCATATCGGTATCTGGGCATTTTTAATGTTATCATAATCGGCCCAAAATTCGAAAATGTGGCCGATAAACTAAAGCCTATAAATAGTGGATTGTTTCCTTTAGCTGAGACAATTTAGTTACGCACGGTTTGCCATGATGGTTTTGAATTGCTGGAAATATGACTGTAATCACTTCAAAAAAAGGATACAGTTGTGCAATATCTGCAGTGCAAGTCTGTCACATAGGCTACATAAAATTACTATGAGAACATTATAATTTTGTGCTTGGCACATGGCTTTTAATAGTGAGACTTTGTTTTTGTAATCAGGATTTAGATTTATCGGCCAATATATCGGCTATTGGCTTTCGGTATTGGCCAAAATGTTCATATCGGTAGATGATCCCTACCATTGGTAACCCGCATGTAGATATTCTCAAAGACTTTCCCAGAGTAATCTTTGATCAGTGTCTGAAGTGATCATCTTGTCATTTTAAATGCATTATTACATAAAAGTTGATCTTGTGGTGGCAAAGCATTTTCCTTTTAATAAATACAATTAAAAAAAAAAACTTGAATTGCTTTAAGGCCCCTCTTCTTCATTCTCAATTAAATTATAACCGTTAAAAGATTCAAGGGCTGTTCAGGAAGTATATTACTCTGGAGAAAATCACTCCCACTTCCTACTCAATTCAGTGGCACACAATTCAATTTATTACATGCTATAAAGTGTTTGGTTGTTATGTAGCTTGCTAACACTAATGAACAGCTGTTGTTAAAGGTCCACTGAAGTGCCTTGAGATGCACAGAATTAATCAATGTGTTGATGTAATTTCCAGTAAAACAGGATTACGGTGGGATATATCGAAAATAACCATAAACTTTTTAAAAATAACCAATAGCGTTCCGTTTATATCACAGCTCGGCCAGAGCCGTTGAGCTCTGTAAAGCTGCAGTTTCCTCCTATATCTCTAACTGTTTCTCCTCCATATAAAATATAGCATTCTGTGCAGAATTGGGTCCGATATGTTTTGTGGTCTGTGCTGACTCGCACATATGATCCGCTCTGTGCTATCGTGTCTCTGGACCGGAGCAGACTGCGTGCGCTGTGACGGTTAGTGTGACACTAACGTGAAATCAGACTTCATTCGCCCCAATGGCAAGCATATTTACACTGTCTGAATCGTTCCCTATCCCTATCCCTATCATATATAGTTCAGGTATAAACACTGATCTATGGTAGCGATCAAAATAGAGGAAATCACCTTTTGAAAACAACATGGTGCTTCAGCGATTGTATCGATTACATCGTTACGCCACTAGGTGGCGACAATATACTCTAAACAAATGTATTTGTCATTAAATCATTCATTCAAGAGATTCATTCAAAAACGCTGATTCATCCATGAAGCAAGTGTTTATGAGTGAGTCATTGAATAATTCATTCATGTATTTCAAAATAATTCATTCAGATTAATTAAACTTTTAAATTGATAGCAGCAATTAACCTTTTTGTCAGACTCTCTAGTAAATTACGTTATGTCTGTTCAGAATGGTGGGAGAATCGTAATCTCTGTTTGAAACAAACAAACAAAAAAATCACGAATAGTTTAATAATGGCTTGTAACAACATTCACATTTTCTCAGATTGCACTGTGAGGGTTTGTGTTTTCAGAAACATTTAAGTATGAAATCACGTTGTTATTTTCCTTTTCTAAATTCAGGCTATTTTTTTTTTTTCCTGCGTGGGCGGGTTGACATTAAACATTAATTGATGAAAAATGGAAATAGGAAAATCTTAGCAAACAAGATGACAATTATTCTGTTGGCTACTAAAAAACCCAAACAAAGAATACAGGTAGAGTTTGTATTATAACCTATTTTTCTTCAGGTTTTCTGTCATATAGTGTGGCAGATTGCACACTGGTCAAATATATCAAAAGCATTAATGGAAAAGATAACAGTATTATTAAGTACATTGCACTATTACAATGCAAGACATTTTTGTTAATATATTAGATTAATTTACACCAAATACTTGTCACACTATCAATATGAGAAAATGTAGGCTATTATAGAAAATGGAATCCAAACACGTACATTAACAAATACATTTGAACAATAATAAGAAATAAAACGTCCAGACAATTTTTAAGTCAGCTGCAATAATGTAGCAATATGACTGGTTCCAGTCTATTTACTGTTTCATCCTTTCCCTAAGGGTGCCTTTAATTCATTACTTCATAAGTCTGTTTTATTTGAGTGAGAACAGAGAAACATATGTTTGGGTTATGTACACACAAAAAAATTGGATGGAAATGTTCGGTTAATGGATTGCTGTCACAATATAAACATATTTTAAGTTACTACATTGACCCTATGGACAAAGAAGCGTGTGATGTCATGTGAACCACCTATGTATGGTGACTGCAACTGCATTTTAATCGAATTTAAATGCTAATTATGCAACAAGCCTTTGATGCTCTTCAGAGATCTTCCGCCTCCACGGTGCAGCGTAAGCACTTCTCCGTACTCCGCAGCTCTTTCTCTCTCTTCACCTCACTTAAGCTATACCTGCTCCTCTTCCTTCTCTTTTCCTATCACTTCCTTTTCAGTTTCTCTCATTCCAGCCCAGCAGCAGCTGATTAGAAGCACGCTAATGTAATTAAATATGGTGATTAATTATCCTGGGAATAGGAGCAACAAACCGTCTGTGTTTGCGATATTTCCACCTTTCCCCCATTATACTTCCCGCTTCTGATCCTATGTTTTAATAAGCTGGATGAAATATTGGAGTATATTGGGATTGAACTGGATTTTTTTCTGGGATTTAAAGGGTGTTATCTGTGGAATTGGGTCAGAGGAGAGTAAGGTATGGGAATGGTATGGAAAAGCTCCATCTGCTGATTACTGAGCATACAGAAGTGGGGATATATGACCTATGAAACTGATTTGAGGCCAGCTGCTTTAAGAGTAGTGTTTTGGGAATTTTTGGAATTTTTATTCTTTGCAATTACCTGAAACTTGAAGGGCATTAGTGAACTTCCCATGTCACCATCCTAGTCATATCGGATTTCCAGAGATAAAGCTGAGATTGTCAATGATTTGACCCTGATGCAGTTGTTAGAGCCCTATAAGGATCTTTTGACCATTGGTAAGTTTATCCAACAACACTTTACAATGAGGTTCTGTACTTTAATAGTATGTCAACCTTTGACTCGACGATCACACCGGTGTGATTAGAACTATGGAAGTACTATATGGGTAGCTATATTCAATTTGAAATGGAATATGCAAAATGGCAATGTATTTCTGTATTTAAATGACATTTTCCATACCAAATGTGCAACGTTTGGAGCAAAATGCTATTTTGCTATTTTCTACACTAGTTTTAACATATAATTTAAACACATATTTTAACATTTTATAAGTTGCAAAATTCAAATAAAAATGTATTACAGAAATTATTAGATATGTTTAACATGTTTAAGGAAAAACAAATTAGCAAAACGATCATTTAAATGTTATTTTTACAGTCACAGTTAAGACACAACTGCATTTTCATTAAATGTCCTGCAATGAATGGAATTGAAAATGCAACTAGTGTAGGAAATAGCTCATTAAAATATATGATTGAATCTGAATTAGCATTTTGCTCTAAAAGTTGCACATTTGGTATGGAAAATGTAGAAATACATTGCCATTTTGCACATTACATTTCAAATTGAATATTACTACCCATATGCTTCCATATGAACGTTCACGTGATCAACTTCTAAATTCAAATGTGCTTCTGCTTTTTGGCTGGCGCTGGCTGCGGTGTGTCACTTGACAAGGTGATATGATCTAAAATAATGGTCGACTTAAAAAACTCACTCTAGATCATTTTAAACCTGCAATAGCTAACATGAAATCACCATGAACCATACTTTACAGTATTTTATTTTGATCAGTGTTCATTTCTACATACTGATACATTGTATAAATAATAAATTGTGTAATTTAAGTTCATGTATTTTGAATATAAATGAATCAACAATGAACAATAATATTTATCCACCTTATTTTCCATCTTTTTTTAAGTAAAATTCAACCCTTTTTCTAAATGCCTGTTATCGTGGACAACTCATCTGTGCATGTGTTTGATTAAAAAAAAAAAAACCTAAAAAAAAAATTGTTACATCAAAATGTAACACTGGACCTTCTGGTGAAAACGCCAGACTTCTCTCTGGTGGCATATGCAGGACTTCTCCAATCATTTAGCCTGTTTAAAGCTCATGATCATCTGCCTCTGCTTTTGAGTGCAACGGCCACATCTCAATATCCAATCAACAACCACTGGATAGAACCAAGTACCCGTCCTACATTTTTCTTTTTTTGAAAATCCACACGAATATAGTAGTCAATACAGAATAAAAAATCGGTTGTTACTTTTATTTCATCGTGACGTTTTAACATAAAAGCATGTGTACTATTGATACAGTATCTGATCTCTATCTCTATGGTAAAAACTGTATGCAAGTATTGGTTTGTTTTTGCTTTTCTACTGCTTGAAATGAATCTGAAATCTACCACTAAACCAAATCATCATTGTGAACTTACCATAGTAAATGAGGGGCAATAACATTTTGAACACTGATTTTTTTATGTACTCTCTTCACAAGGATTTTTTTTTCTTAAAGTATTCTGTAGTGCACCTTTAATTGATATTAATAAAAGCTGTAAAAATGGTTGTCATTGTTAGTTTATGATCCCTCATGCATTAACTAATATTAACGAATTGAACCTACTGAGAAGTTTTGCCTTGTGAATGCTTATTGCTGATGACATGTATGTATCAGGATAAATGTGCAATTATGTTAAGAGGAATGAGAAAAGTTCAGAGTGAGACAGCTCATCTGACTCAGGCTCCAGGTTTCTTTTGTTCTCTTCAGCGATGATTGCCTATTATTCTAGAGTGATTGTTCCTTCCTTCTTGTAGTCCACATGCTTTTCTGTGTTTTGTTGCATAAAATGATGATAACGTTCACAAAATCTGACCTTCGTTTTTCACTGTGCATGGCCTCCAAGATGATTCATTCCTTAAAGGGATAGTCCACCCAAAACATGCACTTGTATGACTTTGTTTCTTCTGCTGAACATAAAAGAAGATATTTTGAGAAATATCTCAGTGTTGTTTTTGTTTATACAATGAAAGCCAAAGGCATCCAGTGTTGTTGTCGACCCTATTGACTTTTTATTGCATGGACAAAAACTTTTGAAACCTTTAAAACATTATGACGGTGAGTAAATGATAACACAATTTTTTTTTTGCACACTATCTTTTTGTAGAGTGTATTGTTGACTTTTGTGTCATTATTTGATTCTTGAAATGCAGCATGGGAAAACTTGGCTGGGGTTTATGAAATTTTACCCATGCTTAGAAAAAAAGAACTAATGCACATTAGTTTATCTAGTATTTACGTAACCTTTGTCTATGTGTGATTATCAAATTAAGCTAGGGTGTCTTGGAAAAGAGCCCTGATACGCTCTTAGTGTGGTCCAACATGTGTGCGAGGACCGAGGACGTACTTCCAACAGCAAAGATCAGGTCAGTAGGGGTGGGACTGCACAGATTACTGCGTCCCTGACTATATTTAGTGTCCGTCCCACACTGCCCCAGCCTGTTTGGCATTTTCATATCAGCAGGGCGTTGAATGGTTGCCTTGCACTGGTAGCAGGGCACCAATGTGTCTGACTGCTTAGGCAAGACCCAGGTTTCTACCTGGGTTCAAGCAGTGGTGATCAGCAGCGAGATGGAGGCTGAAGAAATGGTGATCCGTCTACCGGGACGTTCCAGCGCGCCTGGCGGAATCGGAGAGACGACGGTGCTCAGGCACAAAGAGGTTCACCACTTTTTTTTCCTACCTTTCAGGGAGCAGCCCATTTACAGCACCCGGGCACATGTCTTCCAGATAGACCCCAACACTAAGAAGAACTGGATGCCCACCAGCAAACATGCAGTCACTGTATCTTACTTCTATGACAGTACCAGGAATGTGTACAGGATCATCAGCTTGGACGGATCAAAGGTAATGTGCTGTGTTTCTGATGTGGATTAATGTCCGTTGGTATACTGTAGGAAAACATCCATTGTGAATGTGTGGAAATAGGTCCTATAATATGTTCTTCTCAGCATGGTGGAGACTAAAGGATTGTATTTGGTCCAGGGAAAGCATCTGATAATGCTTTCCAAATCTCAAAAATGTGTGTGTTTGATGCATTCAGTTGAATTAGCAGCACCCTTTTGTGCTCAAGAGATTTGAGTGAGCATAGGACCGACCTGCTTGAGATTGCTATCAAACATTTTCTCTCGGATAGAAGTGGATTATTTCACTTTCCCTGTGGAGAGTGGCATGCACTTGAATTGGTCACTGCTGTGCAACCTTATACAGTGGATGTAATGGCCCAAACTTTCAGTAGTAGCGTCTCTAAATCCGCTAGAGTAAGTTCATCCATCTTACCATTGGCTATTCACTTTAAAGCTTCCGAGTTTCACAAATTTGTTTGAATGTAGATGGTGTAATTGTCCACAATACTTCCACTGCAGACCATGTATCTCCACCATCCTCCTGAAATCTCACTGTAGAAATCAGTCATGTGGTTTTGTATGTCAAATCACAAACCCTTACACCCAGTTAGCCTTTAAATCACAAGTTTTGCTTCTGCAGGAGAGGACACAAAATAATGCTTTCAAAAACATGATATGAACATTGTATGGAGTGTTTCATGTGCAGTCATAACCCTATCGTTCCTCTACTTTAGCAGAGGAGGATTTAAAATAGCTCCCGCAGTGTGTCTGAATGTGCTTGTGAGTTGGGATGCTCAGCCCTCCCCTTAGCTTTTGGTTTCAGAGACAGAAATAACATGTGAACCAATGCACTTTGCACTGTGACTGTTGACACCTACACAAGCGCACAGTTTGTTCAGCAGTTGATCCTGTTTGATCCATGTTGAGGTTTGTGTAGACCTTAAACATACCATAGGGTCAACGACATGATGCTCAATTTTTTGTGCAGATCTAATTTATTCAAAAATATTTTTAAATATCTTAAGCACAATGACTTGAATACACCTCTTCTACGTTGAGCATAATTTGGTAGCACTTTATTTTACATCCCTGTTTCGCATGAACATACTATGTATTTATTGTAGTAATGACACTAACTGGGTTATAACTAGGTTCTAACCCTGAACCTACCCCTAAACCTTAACTTAACCCATGTAGTTACTATACATCCCTCAGTACTTTTGTGGATTAGTACACTGTAAGTACATTGAAAGTACACATACTGTAAAATAAAGTGAAACCCATACTTCTTATTTTTTGGGGCACATAAAAAAAAAGAATGTCACAATAAAATAATAAAATATAGAGGAACCCTGCAAACCCTCATGGCTGTGTGTGGATTAGTCCTACAAAACAGATCATTTAACCTTTTTTGACCACCGTTGGTCGTACGACCAACTCCCAAAAATGTAACAATATTTTATGAATAATTTACTTTATTCAAATCATTGATAAAACAGTTTTTACCTTAAATAATATATATTTTAAAACTTAAAAAAAATTATTATTAAGATGCATACACACATATATTCAAGGTGTACAGAACATTTTATATTTTTTACTTGATGGTTATGACATTTTAAATTATTTTTTATTTGTCAAGAAACCTCTTAAATATATTAATAGTCTTTAATACTAGCAAAAAGTACCGTGGTAATTTCAGGATATGTTTTAATTACTTTGGAGTAGCATCTAAATACCATGGTACATAAAAATGCTACCTTCTGATATGATCTCTGTCCCATGGTGCGGCCACCGTACTTTATTGGTTAAGAGATTAGGTGGTGGTATTACAAAATATAGAGATCCACAGTTGCATTATTATGTCTTTAAATGTTTCTGTTCCTTATGAGACTGGGACAGGGAATGGGGTCATCCCAGCAGCTGTAATTAGAGTCTGATCTTAAGTCCAGTCTGAGCCCTGCAGGGAATTTAAGTCATGCTCACAGTGGCTGAAGGTATTAGCAGGATGCTACATTGATTGAAGAGCTCATGTTAAGCCTGACATCATATTTAAGCTCTGACCATGCCTGTGTTTTCTCCCTCTTCCCCTATGCAATTTATTCTGCCCTTGCTTTTATGTGGCTCAGCTGATTGTGGTCCTGTCACTCTGAATGACAGAGACTTGCCACTTAAGCCTTGTCTTTCTCTGAACCACCATTGACCTATAATAGGCAATAGCAGTGCCAGCAGTAAGGTCTCTATTCGCTGAGTGCTATTCACATTACCTTGGATATAACTTCACTTGATGGTATCTGATCAAATGCAGTTTCCTTCCAGTCCATTTTCCTCTTACATTTTGCCAATTTATTCAAGTCAGCATGGTGTGAGGGCGGGACAACCTGTCACTCACATGAGATCACAGCAATGGCAAACCACAACAATCCAATCAATTCCCGATGGACTAAATCTAGTCCCGCTCAAAAAAAAATCTTGTTTGAGAAAATTTGGCTGCCATTACATAGCTCAACCATTTTCAAAATAGTAAAGCTTTTCCAGTTAGGTTTTTAGCAGTAGTAGTGTAGTATGATAGTCTTGTAGTCTTTCCACATACATCACTGTTTTCAAATCAAATTAGTTTTCCTAAGTCCATTTTTTTTAGCGATTGGATTCTTTGAATGTTTCATATAAATGAACAGGTTCAAAAATGATTGACTTATTAACCCAATCAAGTCTCTGTGCGACATAGTTGCTTCATCGGGGTCATGTGTGACTCTTTATGTAAATTAGTGTGTAAAAGTGAATTATACTTTGGGAAGTATATATTTCAATTTAGTATTAAATTTAGTAAATTTAAAGGGATAGTCCACCCAAAAATGAAAATGTGATGTTTATCTGCTTACCCCCAGGGCATCCAAGATATAGGTGACTTTAGTAGAAACACAAATTAAGATTTTCAGCTCCAACCGTTGCAGTCTGTCAGTCGTATAATGCATGTGAATGGTAACAAAATCGAGAGTAAAAAAACATGCACAGACAAATCCAAATTAAACCCTGCGGCTCATGTAGACACATTGTTGTCTTAAGACACAAAAGAATCAGTTTGTGCGATAAACCGAAAGGTATTTATATATTTTTTTACCTCTAACCTCACGCGATCACTTCCGGTGCTTGTGTACTACGCCAGATCATGTACAGACCACACGCACCGGAAGTGACCGCGCACTCAAGGCTGTTGGACATAGTGCTGTATTAGAGTTAAAAAAAAAAACTGTTCGGTTTCTCACACAAATTTGTCCGTGCATGTTTTTTTTTACTCTATTTAGCAGTGACATTGTCAGGCTTTTTATTTACAACAAAATAAGCTCATTCCCAGCACAAAATATAATTGTAATAAAACAATAAAGTTTACAGTGGCTTCAAAAATGATTTAAAAAAAAAAGCGAAATACACCTGATGGCCATTCTTTATTTTCTAAAAGTAGTTTGAAAACCTTGTGTAGTTAATTAAGAGAAAGTACACCCCATGTTGCTTCGACAAAAGTGACTTGAACAAAACTGATGCTGTAAACACGACTTCTCAACTCGTAAATACGAACTTCCCAGGTGGACTTTAACGCACCGGGGAAACCGGGCATTAGTCTACTTTTTGTATGTAGCGTAATGTGTAACTACAGCTTAACTAAGTAGATTAGTTGTTTTTATGTACTTCTCTATAGGGCTTTTCACATAAAAATAGTTAACCCTGGGTCATTCTAAACCCCAGGTAAAATAATTGCTGGGTTATCTTGCTCAACGTTTCACATGGCTTCACATTGCTTTTACATAATCTACCTGTGGTTTACAATTAATCCTGGCAACCCTGGTTTTGTATATAGTTAATTTGTGTCACACATGTTGACCATGTTCAGTTCTGCAATAGAAAAGAATCACAAAAACAATTAATCCTGGCTATTCTTAAGCTGACATTTCACACTGTACATTCCTGAACATTCCTAGTTTAACATTCTTAGTTGAATATTCTCGATGTGCCAGTGTCATTGATTGGACTAAAGCAATAAGTGACCTGTTTACATAAAAGCTACAGCATTGCGCACACTCGTATTATATAGCGCCGACTCTATTATAAATATGTTCCTGAATGGACTTTTGGGACTATAGAGGTAAGAATAAAACTCTTCTTACCTCCAGTTGACGCTGAAAACGTTTTGTTCAAAGCATGTGTATATGAGGTACATGATTGGTTGGTTTGGAATGACGATAACTCAAGTCTCTTGTTGCTTAGGATGTGACATTAAATGATCAGAATAGAGCAAATGCCATGTGCCAGAAACAAACTTGCGTTGCTAATAGCTAGGCTATTATTGTGACATCCTGCCCTCTTTTAACCCCTGACAGATTGCAAAAGTGGCATGAAACTCACAGCTTCGTCCAGCAACAGAAACGTTAGCCTCAGCGTTGTTCTTCGCTGCTGTCCACCCACTGCACAGCTTTCAGCTGTTCACATGCAATTACAAGCCTGAAGGCTGCGTGGACTCTGATTAGGGCTCTCGCCGAGCCAATCCGTCTGCATCTGAAAATAAAGGCAAATACCAGCTCCAGCGTACTTAGCGTTCTGCTAGCTGAGCAGCTCGTACATAAGAGCTCAAACTGTGAAGTTCCTGTGCTGGTCTTCCACACATACACATGTTCACTTCATTAGGTTTAACCCACTTAATGTGTACATTAGGCACAGCGCAAACATCAGTCATGCTGATGCAGATTAGCAGATACTAGCATGGATTTGGTAGAAAACATTCAGTTTAGTTGCTAAATATCATAATTTGATTATTATATTTTTACATTTTCTGAAGAATATAATTTGCTCATGCAAAACCCCCACGCAACAAAGGGGGTGATGCAATGTTAAGAAGAGGAGTTTGGGAGTTTTGGGAGTCTCCTCAAGCTGTCGCATCCGTCTTTTTACATTTATTGCAATACAATGCGTAACACAACTGCAATAGCATGTCATAAAAGCAAGATGACAACATAAGTTATGACCAAAATTAACTAAAATGCAGCATAAATTCTCTGGCTCTGAAGGCATCTTACAACAGTTCCCACACAAGCGATTTATAGATTATCATGACAGAACATGCTAATCGTTGACGATAGTTAACTCATCAGCTACATAAATTCATAAACTAACCCTTCAGAAACGTTCTGTTGCGTTCTACGTAGTCACTTTTTCTTGAGTCTCTCCATCATTGTCCGACTTAGGTTTTAACATGAAAGGATGAACAGTTTCTGTCATTTTCAGTGCATGTCTACATGAGGTAATCAGAGCTGCTAGAGCTCTTGAAGCTCCGCCCTCTTCTTGAAAGGGGGCTGAAGGCACCAGCTCATTTGCATTTAAATGGACACACACAAAAATAGTTTTTGCTCCCCCTAAAAAGTGACAATTTTAACATGCAATAAAAAATGATCTGTGAGGTTTTTTGAGCTAAAACGTCACATACACACTTGGGGACACCAGAGACTTATTTTACGTATTGTAAAAAGGGGCATATTAGGACCCCTTTAACAAACACAACTTTCAATTTTAATATTAAATTAGTAAATGTTGAAATAACAGTAATAAATGCTGTAGAAGTATTGTTAGTTCTTAGTTCATGATAACTAAATGAGTTGGCTAAACTGGCTTAACTAATTAAACCTTATCGTAAAGTGTTACAAAGATATCTGCATAGAGCTCAATTTTAAAATATTACCATTCAAAAGATTTTCGTAATGGTTTTGAAAGAAGTCTCAAAACTGCATTTATACGTTTTTTAATATTGTGATAAAAGTGTGATAATTTAATTTTACATGGAGTATTTGGCTGAAAGGAAGCTTTTTTCAGACTACCAAGAACTAAAATTAACTATGGGCATGTATCTCTTTTCAGCTCTGCTGCTGTGATTACCATTACTATGGTAACAGCAACATAATGATAGGTGGATCTCTCTTCAGGATTATGTGTAGTAATTCACCAGATATTCATTGCTTAAAACAGATTTCTGGTTTTCACAGAAGCATATACCATCACGTAACAACCTCAAAGCTCATACCTCAGAGCTATTGTGCTCTGTAGGTTAACCTTACATATCTGTGGAAATGCTAAATACTGTAAGTATAGAATAGAGGGAACAGCATGCATCCTTCCAGCCTCTCTGAGGGAATGATTGTATAACGTGTAACACACACATACACATACACATACACATACACATACACACAAACACACGCAGACACAGGAAGCTGACAGTGGTAGCCCACTGTCGATTTTCTCGCTTGAAATTACACGTTTGTGTGTGGCCAATTGGCCTTGTTCTGGAAGTGTGTGGGAGTATGAGAGCGCTCAAGGCCTTTTATCCACGCAGCCTTCGTGGATCGCTATGCTTTGTAGATCCATCATTTCCATGTTTTACATTCCCCATCTTGAAGAACTAGTGCAAAAAATAGATGAAAATATGTTTATGTTTAAAACAAGTATCTATCATTGAAACAGGATAAACTCCATGGTATGAAGTATGTCATTTTGTTGGTAAATACATATTTTTGCATGGATGTTTAGATATTTTTACTAGAAATCTGATACTTATGAAGAATGTGATTTCTGTGAAGATGATACAGGATTTTGATGACTTAAATCTCTGGATGCTCAAATTATGATTGTGAGATCCACCGAATATGTGCAACATTCACAGTGCACCTCTTTTCTCTCTCTCCTTCTCCTTCTCGCTCTTTCCTCCCTCCTTATTTGCTCTCGGTTTCACACCCACACAAACACATTCACTGGCAGTGACTGTCGTCATTTCATCAATAACATTTCACAGGCTTATAACGCAGGAAATATCTTGAGATGTACTGAAGGCAAGTGTTTGTGAGCATCCATTTCTTAGCATGTCCTGAACGTCTCATTTAGACATTTTTTAAACATTTGTTAGATTTTTAAGACCTCTCATTAAACAGCATATGAGCTGTATACTCCATAACTGATCACAGATTACCTTTAAACACCATCCTCGTGCCTTGGCATTAAATCCACACAGGATATTATATAATATTATATTATATATTAATTATATTATATCATATTATATTATTATAAGGTAATTTGACCATGCTTTTTGTTAATAAAATAATTAAATCTGATCTCTAGCATTCTTTATTGTTATTTTAGTATTCTTTATATTCTATTATTGTATTTATTAATTTTAGTATACTTCAACTTAAAATTTAATCACTTTTTTCATATAATAGTTATATTTATTATATATTTAGATTATACACTCAACACTTTTAAGCCTTTTTTAAGATGTACGCATTTCGATTAATAGTAAAATTCCATCAAATTGAACTGAATAATCCTTGCATATTTTAAATGAACTGAACAATCCGTAATCAATTATTCAATTAAAATATCTATTATTCAATTAAATTTGGTGGAATTTTAATATTAAAATTAATAATGAAATGAGTTTTTTGAGTGTATATTATTTCAGGTTTATTTTTTGAATAGGTTTAATTATAGTTAGCTACAATAACAACATTAGAAATATTAAAGGCCATATTTGAACTTATACTAACTCCAAGGCCACATCTCCGACAAACAGATCTGTATAAGCATGATGATGATCACTCTTTCACACACTCTTTTATGCTGGCTGTTAAACCAATATTTCAATCAGCACATGTTATTGACCCTGTTTTTTCCAATTTTTTGCTCTCTCAAAAGGCCTTCGTCTTAAACGCTTCAAGGCCAGATTGAAAACACGCACTCATGTTTTCACAATCTTTTCTGAGGAGTTGTTTTCCTTTTCATGTTACAGGCAATAATAAACAGCACTATCACTCCGAACATGACCTTCACAAAGACGTCTCAGAAGTTTGGGCAGTGGGCTGACAGCCGTGCCAACACAGTGTATGGGCTGGGTTTCTCCTCTGAGCATCATCTGGCCAAGGTGGGTGGAATTCTTTCTCTCTCCTATCCTGTCTCTGGAGGTCTTGCCCTCCCTTTCTTTCGTTCTCTTCCACCCCCTCTGTTTCTGAGCTGGGGAACACCTACACACTGTGCCCTAATGAGGAGCCGTACAGTCATCGGTGCGTGGGAGGCTTCTTCTGTGCAGTGCTTTCCTCTCTTTCGCTCCCTCTATCTCTCGCTCCTCTGCATTATGATGATGCACTGCCAGGAGCTCACCACCTCATCTTGTCTACCTCTTCTCTCATTTTTATTCCCTCTCACTCTCCTCTTTCTCGGGTTTCATTTGCTTTATTTACGTCATACAAAGTGATTTATATAGCAGTATTTTCACTATTATTTATTTATCATTTTGAAAATGTTGCGTTCATTTGCTCACGCTCATGTTGTTCTGATCCTTCTCACTTTATTCTGTGGAACACACACACCAATCTTTATTAGACATTAATTGCATTCATATTTAGTGTTCCTTAAAATGTTTACACACACTCACACACGTCTGGTTCACTATCTTTGTGGGGACTCTCCATAGACGTAATGGTTTTTATACAGTACAAACTGTACATTCTATCCCCCTACACTGCCCCTGCCCCTAAACCTACCCATCAGGAAACATTCAGCACTTTTACTTTCTCAAAAAAACTAATCCTGTGTTATTTATAAGCTTTTTGAAAAGTGGGGACCGCTTGCTCATGGGGACATTTGGTCCCCACAATGTAATATAAACAAGGACACACACACACACACACACACACACACACACACACACACACACACACACACACACACACACACACACACACACACACACAGAGAGAGAGAGAGAGAGAGAGAGACCATAACAGTATCATAAAGCAGCACTGTACAGTTTATCTTGATACTTTATTTAATTTTAAATAAATAAATAAATAAATAAAATGTATAATATATAATATAATATAATGCAGTAACGATTTTTGCACAATTTAATTCCCATTATGTTCCACAGAATAAAGTCTCAGAGTTTTGATATAACATGAAGATGAGTAAATAATTCAAAGTTTTTTGTAACACCTTACAATAAGGTTCCGTTTTTAACATCAGTTTACATGGACTAACAATGAAAATGACTTCAATTTCAACATTTACCAGTAAAGTTACATTTATTAAAAACAAAAGTTGTATTTTGTTAATATTAATGAACGTGAGCTGACTTGAACTAACAATTAACCGTTTTTGTAAAGCAACATTAACATAGATTAAATATTTTTGAGCAAGTAGGCTACACAACAAGCCAGTATTCAAAACTATCTCCTTACCTAAGCCCCATTCACAACAATAAGCTTGTAATAATGTGTTATATTCGGAGCGGTATGGTGGATTTCCGCAATACCAAATTCAAGCATGTATTTGCGTCATTACGTCACGTCTGTATACATAAGTAATAACGCACTTGAGGAGCATGTATACCGCGTGTTCTTCAGCGGATCATTTATAGCCTTTTCTCACAGCATCTGGAATAATTACATTTATCATTTTGATGGCGGATTGTAATCCAGAAAGGCCCAAATGACAACATCAGTGACAACTGGAGCCGGTTCACCTTTAGTCAAAAGCAAAAGATTATACTGCACGAAAATTGAAATCTGCAGGTAACGCTAATAAACTCTAAATACACGTAGTCACGTAATGCTAATGCATGAACAATTTGAGAACAAAGTTTGCACGGATGTTATACGAGCGATCGAAACGTACAGACTAGGGCTGAACGATATGGACAAAATTTCAAATCTCGATTTTCATGCAAGATATCTTGATATCGATACAATACGATATGACTACGTTATTGGTGAAAACCAAGCATTTCTCAGAAATAATAAAAGATCATAATACAAAAAAAATTGGAAAGTAGTTTTATTTTTAAGAACAAGTCATCAACAATAACTTAAATTACACACTGAAGTCTATGGAAGAGGTAATAATAATCCTTTCCATTATAATTCGACACGTTTTATTCATATCAGATACACATTGTGTAAGGAACTTCAATGTTTACTCTGTTATATCCCCAGTTCACCAGCCACTTTCTTTTAAGTATTTCGGGAGAAGTGGATGAATTCACGTGTTGTAAACATAGAGGTTGTAAATCCAACAGATCCGATTCTCTAAACTGCGGCTGCGCGGCACAAACAACACGGTGGCGCCCATCGCGCATACAGCTCAACTAACGCGATCGTTATAAAGGTGTTTAAACAACAATATACTTCCACTTGCATGTATTTGACAACCAGACTATCAGATATTTCATGCCATAGCTAAAACATTTGTGAATATTCTGAATAAAAAAGGAAAAATGACATAAAAGCTAAAAAGCAGATCATCATTCATTCAGAGCTGTTGCGGCTGCGGTGTGTCACGTGACAAGCAATGACGCGTCACCATGGAAACGCCGCCCCCCCTCTCACAATATAGTTCCCACGTGACGTCCCTGGTAGTGTGTGCGCGCTGGCTTTAGCGGTGCATTCAAGGGCAGTCTGTTGTGACTGCCAGAGTTGTATGCAGGGCGAGCGTGGAGAGGGGAAATCTATATCGTTACTTTTTCCGATAGTAATATCTTGAAAGTTCATATCTAGATATACAGTAGATACGATAACTATATATCGTTCAGCCCTAGTACAGACGATAACTCCGCAAATAAAGCAATTACAGGTTTCAAACAGAGATGGCGACACAGATGCAAAACTTAAGGACTGCGGACTTTAATGAATACTTACGGATACGGAATAAAGATAGTCCCAGACTAAAATGCATGTTTGAGCTGTTTCAACAGAAATAAACTTACACTGAAATATCTTAAAATATGTCAATGAAAATGTTTTGTCTCAAGAAGCACACTAGTAATGTTTTTTCTAAGACACATTTATAAAAGTCACTTAGATTCCCTAAATGAAGTAAGGCCTAAGATGTAGTCTTAAGCACTGTCTGTTAAACTGGGCCTTTATGTATTGTATTGCACCTGCTGACTTTCAATGATCCAGTTCTAATAAGCAAACCATTCAAATAAGCTAAAATTACTTGAATTAAACATCACGGCGCCAGGTTTCAGATGTGAATTTGCATCTCCTTCAGCTTGAGGCTTATTTATTACAATTTGGTATGAAGAAGCCTTTACATTTGCCAAATTTTTTTTTTTTTTTTGTTATTAAAAAAGCAAAGGTATCACTTAACAATAAGGTTTCATTAGTTAATTTTAGTTAATGTATTAATTAACATGAACTAACCAGAAGCAATACATTTGTTACTGTGTTAGTTCATCTTTGTTAACATTAGTTAATAAAAATCCAGCTGTTCTTGGTTCGTTCATGTTAGTTTTTAATCAGTTAACAAATTAACAAATATTAATAAATGCTTTATAAGTGCAGTTTATTAGTAGTTAAAGTTAACTAATGTTAACTAATGAACCTTATTGTAAAGTGTTACCAAGTAACGCAATTAGTTAATTTTTAGAGAGTAACACAATATTGCAAAGCATTACTTTTAACTTCCCCCAACACTGGCGTTAACTAAAGGAACCTTATTGTAAAGTTTGACCATATTTTCTTTATCTTTGGAGTTTTATGTTTGGACTTTATTTTGATGGTCCCTTTTAACACATTCTGTTGACTTTAAGTAACGTTACACCTTCATGTCTACTAACTCTCATTAGAGTGTTAGTAGAGTATTAGTAGACTGGTAGAGTTAGGGTTAGAATAAGTTGATATGTATTTGCAAAAGTTACTTATAGTTAGTTGAATGTCTGTTGGGGGACCATCTAACTACAGATATTACGCAGACAGTCTTCTAATTCTCTAATGAGAGTTTGTTGACATGTAGTTGCAAAGTTACTAAAGTCACATGAATGTTCAAAAAGGACCATCAAAATAAAGGCCTCAACTTTTAAGATAATACAAACCTTCTGTCTCAGGTAAATTTATTTAAAATCTGATGTTTCTACGACCCAAAAGTGCACATAAATCTCCCTGCAGGATATTCAGAGGAAAATGCTTGAGTCCTTCCAGAGCCCGGGAAGCTTTAATGGGAGCAGTCTATATTGGGAGCTCTGACCATTGCTCCCTCTTTAGAAGAGATACCACATATCCACTCTAAAATAGTTAATCTATTTAAACACATAAACACGATCTTCTTATTTCTGTCTCTGTATTCAACATTAAAAAGATAAAAATAACAATTGTAAAGTCTCAAGCTTGGTGTGCCCCATCAGGCTTTTTTTTTTTAGCTTCACCATGAAGACTTTTTTCGGTCAGACGATTTACACAGAAAGCTCATGCTGGTTGATCTGCTTCATCAGCTGGACCAGCATCAAACTAGCACTTACCCAACTAACAAGGAACGTTCTCAGCACTTTAGCTAATGTTGTGGCAAGGTTCTCTCAAAGTTATGAACAAACATTCTTCCAGTAATGTTCTTCCTCTTTAATAATGTTCTGCACAAAATGATTACTTATGCTTTTACCTGACATGTTTAGTTGGATGTTGACCTAATGTGTTTTAAATGTTGTGAATATTCAGAATTAAAGGGTTAGTTCACCCAAAAATTAAAATTCTGTCATCAATGACTCAGCCTAATGTCGTTCCAAACCCGTAAGACCTTCGTTCATCTCCGGGACACAGTTTAAGATATTTTAGATTTAGTCCGAGAGCCTTCTGTCCTTCAATTGAAAGTGTATGCACACTCTACAGTCCGTGTCCAGAAAGGTAAGAAGAAAGGTATGAAAAACATCATCAAAGTAGTCCATGTGACATCAGTTAGACTCTTTTGAAGCATCGACAATACATTTTGGTCCAAAAATAACAAAAACTAAGACTTTATCCAGCATTGTATTCTCTTCCACGTTTGTTTGAATCCGCATTCACGAGTCCACAGTGACGCTGCTGACGTAAGACGCAAAGCGTGCGTCTCCCTCAGACTACATGGAAGCCAGATAAAGCAGCAGCAGCGTCTTACATCAGCAGAGGGATTCAAACAAACGCGGAAGAGAAGACAATGCTGATATGTATTGTCGATGCTTCAAAAGAGTCTAACTAACCCACTGATGTCACATGGACTACTTTGATGATGTTTTTCATACCTTTCTTCTTACCTTTCTGGACACGGACTGTAGAGTGTGCATACACTTTCAATTGAAGGACAGAAGGCTCTCGGACTAAATCTAAAATATCTTAAACTGTGTCCCGGAGATGAACGGAGGTCTTACGGGTTTGAAACGACATTAGGGTGAGTCATTAATGACAGAATTTTCATTTTTGGGTGAACTAACCCTTTAACGTTTTTATAACTCAATGGGAATGGTAGCAAACTGAATGTGAATCATATGGTTTAAAGGCTTGAACATGTTTCTCTTCTCAGTTTGCAGATAAATTTGCTGAGTACAAAGAAGCAGCTAGGATGGCCAAGGAGAAATCTCTAGAAAAGATGGAGCTGGCAAGTTCGCCCTCTCAGGTATGTGCTGTAATGTCTGGACTTTGATGTTGCTTTAGTGTATTGTGTTTACATGGGATGAAGTTTGCTTATTTAAAACAGGAGAATATATACAGTAATTGTAAAAATCCAAATCCGTAATTGTTTTTTCCAATCAGTATATTTTTCATTTATGATTTATTCTTATCAGTACAGTCTAACCAGTACATAACAATGACAAGTCACAGCATTTCAGTCTCCAAGGGATATTTCTTATCTCTAAGAAAAATGTAGTTTTCCTAAATCCCCTATTGTAATTATCTGCTTAACAATTATATATGTAAAAGAAGATTATGTAACGACTATGGGAGGGTGCAACAAATTCATAATCCACGATTAATCGTTTTTCACAGGAATCGCCTGCCGACATTCATTCCCCCCTGACTCCACCCGTCACTGCGGACCTCTGTCGACTCAACGGCACTGGTGATGACGTCACTCTGTCTGACGTGTCACCGAATTCTATGCTCCAATCAGACCTTTCCCCGACCACGCCGACCCTTGCACACAGGTAACTGGGGCTTAATATTAAATCTTTTCAGAATCCTGATACAACTCTTTTTTTCAATAGTCCACTTTAGACAGTCTACTAACTATAAGTAACTTTGCAACTACATGTCATTAGAGTAGTAGATGGTCTGCTTAATATCTGCATGTCAACTTATTCTACTAAAAGCTCCGATAAACTCACCGCAGAGTTATTTTTCGTTCTTTGCTTATGTGGTATAAAGAAGTTTAGGGGTAAAAAGAAGTTTGTGACAATCGACATACTGTTAGTGAACCAGCGCCGGCCAAACTGTTGAGAGCAGCTTTTAGATGACTATCTTAATACATTTCTTTTTTATCAACACTTGAATATGAGAACGTTTTAAAAAATAACAAAAATTTTAGCAAAAAGCTGAGAAAATCGTGTTTTTGTCAAAGACTCCGTCTAGGTCGGTGCTTCTTCTTCGCATGTCTTTTAATCAGGAGATTCAGTACTCTTTTAGAAGATGCATAATAGCGCCCCCGAGCGTATAACAATGTGTTCATGTTTTTGCTCACGGATATCCGACAGTGACGGACAGAACAGAAGAAATGAACTCGGAGAAGATTTACACTTCAAAGAAGGCGGAGCCTCAGAGACACACCTACCTATTACATAATCTACATGGACCAGTGGTAGTTCGGAGGTGTTTACCAACCGGAGCAAATTTTTTTCGTTTTGGCAAGCTATTTCAAACTCATTAAGGCGGAGCCTTAGAGACACACCTACCTATTACATAATCGCCGTGGACCAGTGGTAGTTCGGAGGTGTTTACCAGCCGGAGCAAATTTTCTCGCTTTGGCAAGCTGTTTCAAACTCATTTTCTACTATAAAACAGCTCTCCAATGTGTTCATGTGTTTACTCACCAATGTCTGACAGTTACAGACAGAACAGAAGAAATTTTCTTGGAGATGATTTCCACGTCAAAGAAGGCGGAGCCTTAGAGACACAATATCTATTACATAATCGCCATGGACCAATGGTAGTTCGGAGGTGTTTACCAGTCAGAGCAAACTTTTCCACTTTGGCAAGCTGTATCGAACTTTTGAAACAAACTCCAAGAGAACTTCGTTTTGTTCGAAATTATCCAGTTCGTTCTTCGATTTCGTTTGAAGTATATCCGGCCCTGAACCCTAACCTAACTACTAATACTCTAATGAGAGTTAGTTGACCTGTTTTGCAAGTTAATGAGAGTTAGCTGACATGTAGTTGCAAAGTTACTTATAGTTAGAATGTCTAAAGTGGACTATCAAAAAAAGTAACCCAACTACATTTTTGGTAGTTAATTAGAATTCTTTAATTTCTGATTTTCAGAGTTTTTTTTTTCTTTCTCCCCCTAGAAGTATATGTCGACATAGGATATTTAATTTTGCATGCTCATTTCCTCTATTTTTACATTTAGATTTGCCATCATTTTAAAGTTATACACTTAAGTAACACTAATAATTTAATAACAACATAAATGTAGTTTATGGGAAACCTCAAAATGATTATACATTTTTCATTCTGTAAATTATAATGCGGTGATGCCTAAATTCACTTGCAGAATTTAGTTTTTAGTGTTTGATATTTTGTTTTTATTTAATCAAATTAATATTGAATTTTGATATCAGCTGGGGTTGTCATAACATTTTTTTATTGGCTTATTAGCCAGCATTTTATATCAATGAATCCCTAGTTTTTATTTGTTGCCTTGAAGTTTTAAGTAACATGCTAAAATTAACACTAACAGTCATTGCACTTTTCCAGAGCACTTTTAAATTACTTTCAATATGAGCATTCAGACACTTGTTCATATGAGTATGTACTCAGCAGCTTTTTGTAGTCTGACTGCAAAGGCAACATTTAGAGCCGATTTCACCAGGTCTCTAGATGCTTGAATTTTAATTAGTTGAGCAATCCAGTGCTGCAGGTTCAAAAATAGTCTCCCAGCATTTCTTACATAATCTCAGGTTAATGTTTCACTCTCACCTGCCACTTGAAAAATACTAACCGATTACTGGACGCAAATGCACAGTGGAAACCGCATTCAACACCTACACTGCAGTTCTCTTCCAGACAGCTATATGGTTTTCTTATTGTCATGAATTTTAGAAGCATGCATCAATAACTGGAATAATATGTCCAAAACAAGTCTGAATTATATAATACAGCGGCACGTTTTCAACCCTGAGCAAATGTGACTTATGAAGATGGAGGCGGTGTCATCTGTTTCTGAGCCTTGCAAAATGAGTCAGAAAACCCACTGTTAAATCAACACACCCTTTTTGTGTAAAATGTGACCTCAAATAGGATTGTGTTTTGTCCACGTGAATTCATATATTATGGACAAATTCATATGGTCTTTTTTTGTCTTTTTTTTCAGACACGTGCTTAAAACTTGTCGGGTCTGCTCCTACTGATAGCGCCATTTCACAGCTGTTTGACATGACTACAATGTTTTATAATGAATGCACTCTTATGCAACAATGACTGTAGATGCAACTAATTCTATCTGAAGTTCTGTTATTATTTTAAGACAGATATGCATATTTGGTCCCACCTTATGTTAAGTGTCTTTAACTATTATATACTAACATTTAAATGAATAATTTGATACAATGCTCTTATTGTGTTCATACATGTTTTTACATTGTACTTCTATTTAAAATAAGACCTACGTACATTTAATTACATCTATAAATACATGGTTGACCCTTCCCTTACACCTTAAACATACCCACACCACCAAACCTGTCCCTAACCTTACCCGTATCCCACCTCAGTAGCAGCAAAATCGTTTTGAAATACAATATTGGGTAACAATTTATTTTATTGTGTTAGTAATAACAGTAAATTATGCATAATTACATACAGCTAACCCTTAACCAAACCCTAATACCCTAACTCTATAGTAAGTGCATGTAGTTAATTAATATTACTCAGTGCTTAAATATATAATCACACTGTAACAACAATGACACAATAAGATAAAATACAACCCAATTTTGTATCGACATAACTTTTCATGTAATTACATAGTAGTTAAAGACACCTTATATAAAGTGACCCCATACTTATGTCAGCTGAACTCTCGTGATGTTGTTTTATTAGTCATGTTTTAAAATCCTTTGTAGAGAAATAATTTTTGAAAACTGATATGTCCTGCCATTTTCTTTTGGAGAATCTTTTTGTGACTTTGTTGTGTGGTCTTTTTTGTATCAAGTTGTGTTTCTAAGGTTGATATCTGTAAATCTGACATCACATTTAAAACATTTATTAAATGTCATTCCACTTCAATTTATCGGTTTGCTGAAGTTTTCCAACTTGAATTTTAACGTAAAACTGGTTGACACGAATAAGTGATCACGTTATTTTAATATTCTAATATTCTAGGTCTAATATTTTTAAATGCAAACTATCCTTTCAGTTCTGCCAAGACTGATTCATAACACTGTGATATTATAAATAATTAGTCATTCATGTTAATAATCAGCATTTTAATTCTTCAAGGAACCTGATTTTGAAATAAATAATGCAATTAGTTCCCTTAAAGATGATCTGACTTCAAAATTCCCCTTAAAAATACTGTTCCCGTCACTTGATGAAGGTTTATGGACTTGATTTATGGATCATAGATTAGCCCGTTGAGTGTATTTGCTCTGCTTTGGCTTTTATTACATGGGGAGTGAATTGAAGGCATTTCTTCAAACACTGATTCTCTCTCACCCACAGTCTTGTGCAGTACATTAAAGTGTCGAGGGACTGGTTGGGAAGTTGCCACAGTGTTTTGAATCACATTTACAGTAGGGCTTAATATGATACACACACACCACAACTTGTGGTACACCAATCAATGTTTTTTAAACTTCATTATGAACTGCTCTTCATGTTGTGTATAGAAAACAGTATACCTTTAATAGAGGTGCATTGTGGATCCATTGAAATGATTTGCATGTTGATTACTGGGCTGTTGGATCTCTGAACAGAGAAACGATCAGATGGAGATTGTTTATTGATTCACATTCAGTAGGCTTGAAGGACAGTCACACTGGCATTATCCTGTTCTTTTGTAGTTATGTAATGTGGACAGCCCTTTGCTTTTGTGCACCTGCATATATAAAATGGCCCTTTAAAATAATGCCACTTGGTATGATATTTCATATCCAATGCAGTGACATTCATATGTTAGCGTATGTGTTCAACTTTTTATGAAATGAGAGACTTAAAGACTTTATTTCAAATTAAAATAATTTATTACATGAAAACATAGTATATACATCATAAAAAATGCATCATGAATACGCTAAAATCAAAAAAAGTAAAAAAAACTGAGAATGAAATAACATAGATTATCTATACATTTGTTTCCAATAAATCCCAAAAACTGCATTAAACTGCATTGAATTCATTCCTATGTGTTCTACACAAATTTTCCATCAAATTCAAAGACTCTTCTATGTATTTTGCTTAAAAATGACTGTTATTGAATCTAGAAGTCAGGATTTAATTCTCGATTAATTAAAATGTCTTAGGCTCTAATCAATCCCATTCAGTCAAGACTGAACGAACATTTAACTATAGTATAATATACAACATATGTTGACTTACCAGGCTGAAGTCCCTGTTTCTCTGAGCTTGAAGCTGCAAGACTTCACTCTCATCTTCTCTCCTCTCTTTCTCCTGCAGAGGAACATTTCTTCTCCTTGTGTGCGGCGCTTTATAGCCATGTGGGTCTCCAGTCTGTTGTGTCACAGCTTCAGTAGGAGTCGGAGCATGTGGGCTGAGGTGTTGTCTGTCAGAGCAGGGGTCGGGGGAGGAGGCGATCACGTCAGCCACAGCAGAGGTGGTGGCACTGGGGGAGATGAAAGGGAATTGGCGGCGCTCCGTAGCGTAGGCGTTAATGCTGAGGACTCTGTGCCGCATGGTTCTCTGCACGGCACGTGTCCCGGGCGATGGTTGCGTGGTTAAGCTGCGGTGGAGTGCGTGGAGGGAGGCAGAGGAGGTGGGATGTGTGGTGTGATGAGATGTTAAGCAGGATGACAGCGGATGGGATTCCTCATAGTCCTTTGGAGATGTGGGTTGGTTATGTATTTGCTGGCACTGTGACACTGTGAATTTTGTGAACTGTCTTTTTTCCAAGTACATGAGGATCAGAGCACATTGTAAATTTATGCTTCATTTCTTTGTCACTACAAAGAACACAGATGGACTGATGAGAAATGGTGGAATATTTTGTTATTACGTAACCGAACAGTTAGCTTCCTTCTTTTGTCTTTAAACTTTTGAGATCTCTTAAGAATCATTAAGTGACGTTATGCTTTGATCTATTTCAGCTTGTCACGTTCCCTTAATCTTTTTATTATGATATTTATGCAAATGACATAGAATCTGGATCACAGAGTTTTTAATAACCCTTGTTAATTGCTCTTGAACTGCGTCCAAGCCTTGGAAACATAGAAAGGTTGAATTAAAAAACCCTTCTATCCAACTTTAATGAGTCATGTTTAAATTAACATTCTTCCTATGTCCTCTTCACAGTCCTCATGGTCTAGACTAGGGGTGTCAAACTCAGTTCCTGGAAGGCCACTGTGTGCGTCTCAATCAGCTCCCTAGTTCAGTAGAAGGGCACTGATCAGGGAGTCTGCCATTTTAAGGGCTGTCTCAATCGCAGAATCCTTCCAGGGAACTGAAATGTTCACTTCCTATAAAGTCCCACAATGCACAGTGAAAATCAGGGAGCGTCAATTCTCCCTATGTTCCCTTAATAGAAGTTCTGAAGCGTGAAACTTCAAGTCTCTGTTATCAAAATTTAAGTTTTTTGGCTTTTTGTATACTCTAAATAAAAAATGGTGCTAAAGTGATTAATTGGCTTGTAATTATAGGGGAACCACTTTAAGTGCTAGAACCTGTCTTTTAAAGGGGCTACAAAACCTTTGTCAAATGGTGCTATGTAGAACCATAAGAGGTACATTCATTCAAAGACTACAGCCAATCACCCAGTCTTATACTTCTCTCATCCTCCAATTGTATTCCTCTTTCCACATAATTTAAACTGCGACTGACTGCTCTCAGTATCAAAACTGTCTTGTTGAATCCTACCATCAGTCCAGTCTCCTCCTTAGATTTTAGATCTGTTACTTCACTCTCATATCTTTGCTGTGAATAGGAATTTACAACAATGGCAAAAGCAGTTTTGAATCACTTTTATGCTTTTCTGAGGTCAAAAAGGCTTGTGTGGAGGCCCTAGAGTATTTACTTATGGGGGCCTTTGGGCAAAAAGGTTAAGAGCCATGTTATCTTCAGGAAATACACTGTATTTTAATGTTGTTTTAATCCTTTCCACAACTAAGAACTAAGAGACTAAGGGAGAGTTAGATAACCTTTAAAGAGCTATAGAGGGGCTTAATAGGTACTTTGTATGGCAGTGGTGCCATATAGCACCTTAACCACTCCAAAGAACCGCTGAAGAACCACATTGGTCTTAACAGGTTCTTTATATGGTAGCAGTGATAGCACCTCAACCACTCCAAAGAACCACTGAAGAACTGCTAAATAATCAAATTTTTGTGTGTGTATGAATATGTTAGCCCTTATAAACTAGTGTGCTCCAAAACAATGACAAAATTCGCATTTAGAAGATATGAGCGTTCAAAACTAACTGTCTCTCACTTCTGCCAAATATAGATCAATGATTTTGATGACATCACTCTGCACTTGAGCTTCTTATCAGATTTTCTGTACAATCATCGGCTCTCTAGAATCTGACACGTCCTGCTGAAGCTGCGGCTAAAATTGGTTACTTGTCCACATTAATACTATTTTCTACATGGTGAATTGCACATAGTGCACTATATAGGGGATAGGGAACGTTTCAGACAGGGTAAACATGCTTTCTATTGGGGTGAATGAAGTCTGGTTTCATGTTAGTGTCACGCGAAACTCTGCAGCGTGCACACACTCTGCCCCGGTCCAGAGACTCGATAGCACAGAGCCAAAATATGTGCGAGATGGCGCATACCAGAAAATGTATTGGACCCATTTGGAATTCTACATAGAATGCTGTATTTTAAAACAACATGGAGGACATTAGGAGGAAACTGCTGCTTTACCGAGCTCAGTGGCTCTGGCCGAGTTGTGATTTAAACAAAACGCTATTGGCTATTTTGAAAAGGGGGAGGGGCTGTTTGATATGTCCCGATGTTTTTAAAAATACAAGCCATTATTTTATTATATTTCAGCATAAACATACATCGCTAGAAAGGTAATGAACATAATCTAGCTAACATTTATAATTTATTTACAGCTGAAATGTTGCATGTATATCTACACTCTTAAAAATAAAGGGTTATCACAGCGATGCAGTAGAAGAACCATTTTTGGTTCCCTGAAGAACCGTTTTGTGAAAGGTTCTTTAAAGAACCATTTTTTCCTAACCATTTTATAGTCTGAAGGACCTTTTGTGCAATGGAAGGGTTCTTTCGATATTAATGGTTCATCATGGAACCATAAACCCCACCAAATAACCTTTATTTTTGGACCTTTATTTATCAAGCAAAGTATTTATAAAAATGTACTTTAAATAACATTACAAGTAATGTAATAAAGATATCAGCTCAGCTGTTGTTTATAAATACCAGTAGTGTTGTTGTACATTACAATGAGGACATTGAAAAAAATGTTTTAGGCCTGTCAAGGTTAATGCTTTGACTTGCACTACCTGCCAAAAGTTAAGAGTCTTTGAGACAAGGATGTCCAGTCCTGCTCCTGGAACAGTTTAGCTCCAACCCCAATTAAACACACCTGAACCAGCTCAGGGTCTTACAAGGCATACTAGAAACTTCCAGGCAGGGGGTTTGAGGCAAGTTGGAGTTAGACTGCAGGACAGTGGCCCTACAAGACCGAGTTTGGACACCCCTGGTCTAAGAATCATTAATATTTGAAAGAATTCTCTTATGGTGCGTTCACACCAGACGCGAATGACGCAAATAAATCGCGCGAATAGCTCCGCAGAATGGCTATTCGCGTCTCTGCATTGACTTAACATGTAAATCACTCGCGCGAATCGCGTCATTCGCGTCCGGTGTGAACGCACCATAATTCTCACCAAAGTTGCCTTTATTTGATTTTTCTTTATAAAACAGAAATATTGTGAAATATCATCACAATTAAAAAACTATTTTTTTCTATTTCAGTATATTTTAAAATGCAGTTCATTTCTGTGATGTCAAAGCTGAATTTTCAGCATCATTACTCCAGTCATTTTCACATGATCCGTCAGAAATCATTCTAATATGCTGGAGCTCAAGAAACATTATACTACACTTTTTCAAGATTCCTTGAAGAATAGAAAGTTTTGTAATATTAGGCTATTTTCGCTTTGATCAATTTAATGCACCCTTGCTGAATTATTTATTTATTTATTTATTTATTTTGAAAAACCTTTCTGACCCCAAACTTTTGAGCGGTAGTGTAAGATATTTAATATGAAATTTAATTTCATTACTGTTTCATTCTGCTCTTAAAAAACTGGTCATAAATTCAGTTATTTTATTCTATTGACAGCCCTAGTTTTTAACAGTCAAATATATGTGTTTATTTCAAACAGCAAAGCAAATATTCTCATGATACTTTTTTAGAAGTTTGTGTTGCTTCGGTAGTGACAATATAAAAGCTATTATTTAATATAAATTATTTAAAAGTATTTAATACTGCAGTATATTAATTTTAATGTATGAAAATATATAGCTGTATTTATATTTTAGAATGTGACTCCCTCACAGGGGGGTCTGAAGGCCCTTGGCATGAAAAACCTTGGTCTATAGATGGAATCCTCAGTCTAAAATGGACATGAACAATCAAGGATATTCAAGGTTGATTTTAATGTTGTTTTCATTTTTTGTATACAGCCCGACTACCAACAAACACTGGGAAGCAGAGCTTGCAACACTGAAAAGCAACAATGCCAAGCTCACAGCTGCTCTACTGGAGTCCACGGCCAACGTCAAACAATGGAAACAGCAGCTAGCAGCTTATCAGGAGGAGGCCGAAAGGCTACACAAACGGGTGAGGAGGGGAGAGTTGACCTTGTAACCCAATATCATGATCATACTACATCCTGGGGTTCAATATATCTAACCTTGTCTTGAACTAGCTAAAACTGTTAAACTTAGCTACATTTCCTTGTGTGACTAATGTCTATGAAAAAGTTGTGAATGTGAACTCCCCTTCAGTTTAGATCTTTGTAACCTAAACTCTTTTTTTTTATTATTGGTCTGCAGGTTTCTGAATTGGAAAGTCAGAGTAGTCAAACCAATGTGATCAAATCCCAGAAAACAGAGCTGAACCAAACAATAGAGGAGCTGGAATGTACACTGAAAGCAAAAGAAGAGGTACTGTTTGTTATGCTGTATGGTCAATGATACTGTATCATAACATGCTTCCTTCATTCACATTTTTTCTGGCTTTGCCAGATACACCATTTAAAACTTCTTTCTTGCTTGTTTTTAATAGGAAATGATTCGATTGAAAGAAGAAATAGAAAATGCAAAGCAGCTTCAAACTCAAAAAGATGAACTCATAAAAAAATTAGAGGTAAGAACAGACATCCCAGAAGGTCCACAAGTCTCCCACATATTGATAGTGATTTAGTAAACCGATCACAAGTGGTCAGCCAAGATGCATTACTGTTAAACCTGGTATTATCATGCATTTCAAAGGCATCTCCTGTGACCACTTGCTTTTGGATTTTGTGGTGACCCTTTGCTCTTATACATCACTACATCACTTTCACGTTTGGCACACAAATACTATTGAATGAACGAATAGTACCCAATATTGTGCAGTGGCATAACTGGCCCCACTTTATATTATGTGTCCTTAACTGAAATGTACTTACATCAAAATATAAGTACAATGTACTTATTGAGTTCATATTGTATTGCAAAACACTTTTGCTGATATTGAGGTGGATTCGTGTAAAGTTAGGGACAGGTGTGGTGGTATGGGTCAGTTTAAGGGTAGGGTTAGGTGCAAGGGAAGTGTCAGCAGTGTAATTATAAATGTAACCACAGAAATTAATTACAGATGGAATTACATCCAAGCAATTTAAAAAATGTAAGTACAATGTTGTACAATAAGTGCATTGTATCAAATGATTCATTAAAATGTTAGTACAAAGTAGTTAAGGCCAGCTAATATTAAGTGGGTCCACATAACTTCATTTTAAAAAGAGGGTGGGACAGGAGTGGGTGTTGGTGCTAATACAATACTATGCACAATAAGAATTCCAGAAATGTATTTCAATAGTACATTGAGTTTAATTAATCAACACAGAAGTCATGCTTAATGCGATAGTTTCATCTGTACATGTGACCCTTGACCACAAAACGTCGTCATAAGGGTCAATTTTTTTAATTGAGATTCATACATCATCTGAAAGTTGAATAAATAAGCATCCAATTGATGTGTGGTTGGTTAGGATAGGACAATATTTGGCTGAGATACAACTATTGAAAATCTGGTATCTGAGAGTGCAAAAAAAATCTAAATATTGAGGAAATTGCCTTTAAAGTTGTTCATAAGATGTCCTTAGCAATGCATATTGCTACTAATAATAACATTTTGATATATTTACAGTAGGACATTTAGAAAATATTTTCATGAAACATGATCTTTACTTAATATCCTAATGATTTTTGGCATAAAAGAAAAATGGATTGCCACAAATATACCCGTACGAGTTATGACTGGTTTTGTGGTCCAGGGTAACATATAATACAATATTGTTAGTCCCGAGATTCAGTGAATATATACATAGATTCAATCAACACACAGAACATTTGTGTGCCTTAAAGGAATGATTGACCAAAAAAATTAAATGATGTCATCATATACTAACCCTTATGTTGGTCTAAACCTGTTGAACACAAAAGAAGAAAATACAATGGAAAAAGGAAAAAATACAATGGAAGTCAATGGCTACCGTCAACGGTCTGGTTACTAACATTGTTCAAAATATCTTCTTTTGTGTTCAGAAGAAGAAAGAAACTTATACAGGTTTGGAACAACATGAGGGTGAGTAAATTATGACAGAATTTTCTTTTTTGAATATTCCATTAATGGTCTGGTGGTAGAACTTTTGTTAAGCATGTCAAAGGTTCTGGGTTCTAATCCGCTCTTGTATAGTTTGTTTTTTCTCATTAAAACCAAAGGTGTTCATCAGTGATTGGACACATTTCATCATGGACACATTTGTGTGCTTTTTTTGTGTGATTTCACCGGAACGAATGGCGTGTCTCCAAAACAGCTATGGTGTTGTGCATTTGGCGGAAATGAGTTTTTGCAGGGTGGGATATCTGTAAGAACGGTGAAGCAGTCATTGAATATTACTATTACATACTTAAAATTGTATAACATATATGTAATAACATATATGTTTAAAAAAAATTATACTTTTATTCAGCAAGAATGCATATAATGCTACAAAAGATGTGTGCATAATCAATATATTAAATCTATAGTGTTAAAGCTGCAACTCTATTAGTGATTATGATTTTGAAATTAAATGCTTAAGAAGGTCTTATTGCGACCACATACCTTTGTCCATGTTTTATAGCTGTAGTGTAATAAATGCCCACACGATGTGTTACAGGACACAGATTTGCGGAACAAAGAGCTTGAGGAACAGTTGGCTGATCTGGAGCAGCGTCTGGAGTCAAGTCAAGTAGATCAAGAGAACCTCCGCAAGAACCTCAAAACTCTGCTGGAGATTCTGGATGGAAAGATCTTCGAGCTGACAGAGCTTAGAGACAACCTAGCTAAGCTCATAGAGGACAGCTAGACTCCTCCACCTCTCGACTCAAAACTTGATTTTAATGCCACTTTCCTCCTTTTATGAAATACACAGAGTCCGAGAGAGTCTGGTGACCTGGACTGTCGGTCTCTCCTTCACTCACTTACATGGAATGATTAACCTTTGGTTGCACTTGATTTTGTATTTTTTTGAGGTGGGTTCGTTCTCTTCAGTGCCACTGCTACCTACCAAGTTTTAATGTCAACAATACTTCTGTACTTTTATTGATGTTTCCTTGAATTTCCCCCCCAAAATAGGCAGCCTGCAAAGAACATGGCTGCATATAGGCTCCTACTCTTTAAAGGTGCTGGTTTCGTGTGCCTGGCTGTTGGCGTTAATGGACATTTCTTATGCTGCTGAGGACACTACATGAATTACACTGACTGGATCTTCAGTCGTATTTTAAGACTGGATATTCAGAGCCATATGTTTCAGCCAAATATTATTGGCTTGCCTCTTCCCCTTCATGGAAACTGCCTCAATGTTAGGTCAGTCAAAGTTTCAGGATACTCAGCCGCTGACCTAAAAAGCTCTTGACATTTAGCAGACTCTGAGACGTAGATGTGGCATATGCTTTAGGCCTGTAATATACACTGAGCAATATTAGTGAGCGTTTTTATGCCAGATTAGTGCGAGCCACCTCAGTGCGTCCGTCAGGTACTCAAACAGTGGAAAAGATGAATTTATGGCCTGTTATAGTTAAATTCTGGATTTCTCCAATGACCAGTGTAATGCTTTTGGATCGTTTTGGCCTTATAATAACCCGTATCTATACATTTTTCAGGATTTTCTTGAAGATTCTTCTAGAATCTTCCTTTGTTTGTTGACTTACCAAATGCAATTATGTACTCAATTCCTTACAATTTTCAATAACAATATTATTGTAATATTTAAAAAGTCCATCCTGCTGATGGGTATTATGATACATAGATCACTGTCAGTATGATTGTATTTATATGTGGGAAAATTCTGTTTTAAATTTCCCAATGTTAATAAAGACTATTTAAAGATATCTGACTGCATTGTCCTTTTGAAATGAAGAGAGAGAATGATGGTGTGACTCACCAAGGTTTTATAACATTTAAACCCGCAATCTGTGAGAGATTTGCATTAAGGCAGGGCCATCATTTAAATTCCCAGGGCCCAGGAGAATGAGTAAGCTATTAAGATCCATAGTAGACCTCCCTCGTCACGTGACCCACGATAATGTTATGTCCTGGTTTTACCCCTGTCGCCATTATAATTAAAGATTAAGGATTTTAAATGTTTTCAACCCAATCAAATATTTAAGAGCTTTGTATTTTAAAATGTAAATTGTATATAAAAATGCCCATGGAGTACTTTTCCAGGTCTTAGACATCACACTTCCTGTCTATGAGATAGGAGACAGAGACATAATGTTTACTATAAGTAAATTTGTAACTACATACCAACTAACTGTCATTAGAGAATTAGTCTGCTTAATATCTACTAACGCTTTATTTTGATACTCCCTCAACAGTCATTCTACTGACTATAACTTTGCAACTACATCTGTATTTATTCTACCAGCCCAAACCCTAAAACACCTAACCTTAATAATCTACTAGTCTACCAAAACTCAGTTGACAAGTTACTTATTGTTAGTCGAATGTTAGTAGAGAGTGGACCATCAAAACAAAGTATTTAAAGTATTATTTTAGATTTGTCCCCCTGGTTGAGAACCATTGCCTTAATCCTAAACTTGAACTTTTTACACTAGTTTTAAAGGATAGCTTAACAAAGAAGCCATTTCATTCCCTGTTTAGAATGTTCACATCTAGTAAACAGGTCTAGAATATCAGTGTGCAGGTCAGAAACAGCTGAGGTGTGCAAGTTCCCTGGACACCCTTAAAACAAGTCTTCAGTTGGGGTAGAGGGACACCTTGTGGTTGGAAGCAGAACTAAAATATAAATTAAGTTATAAGTTGTATGCCTGTGCCCCAAAGGCAGTGCTGCTCGGATGATAATGGCTAAAGTACTGTATAAAGTGTACTGGAGAAGCCGAGGAACATCGTCTTCACCATGACCAAAAAATGTGGCCCTGCAGAATATGTCATTTTACAATTAATGTACATGTCCATTGCTTATCATTATACTTTTTCTAACAATTTTCTTTAGAAATATATTTTATCCATTAAGAGAATGCATACTATAATCTCACACCAATATTTTATGTACCCTGATTTTTCAGTTTGCTTGAAACTGTAAAATGTCTGTTAAATTAGTGTTTTCAAAGTCAATGTGCCTGTATTACGTTTATTTATTATTAATTTTATTTCTAGTTTAAATTCCTTAGATAAATAGATTGTTTAAATTTAATTTTCTTTCAAATAAGAAAATATTTAATTTAAAAAAATCGTCAACTATGAAAATACCCCCTTTAAACTAAAAAAGATATTTATCCAAAAACCACGTGACCAACATCATGCGTTGTCACTTGAGCTGTGTTCGAAATCACCCACTCTCCCTCATTCACTATTCTCTACATTACTCAACTGTTATACTTGAAGGAGTGAGTAAAAACGAGTGAATAAATTCGGACACTTAGCGCGCCGGAATGGCTTCCGCTTTAGCATAGTTTGTGCCTGCTGTTTAATAATCATTTGAAATTTAGCAACTGCCAGCTCAAGCATAGTAACCTAATGAAAAGATGTATCTTGAACGCTTTATATATGCTAGTTTCATGGAAACTAGTTTATATATGCTAGTTTCATGGAAACTAGCATATATAAACCGTATTAAACATTTTAATAATAAATTAAAAAGGTATTTACACTTGCATGATATTACGCTGTACCCATATTGGACCAGCGGTTTGAAAAATGGATGTTTGGATGATTCAGCTGCGTGCACCATCTTCTGGCAATATGTGGGAATTCATTCGGCATGACCCTCACGGTGCATTATGGTTTTTCTCCATCTGTTGAGAGTACATCAGTTGTAGGGTGAATTCAGGGTGATTGGGTCACTTTTACCAAGTCATCTCAATGGCAAAAAGTATCCCAATCACTCTGAATTCACCCTACATTAGTTATTGCTGTGCATTATGGGATTGAATGAGTGCATTCGATAACATCCACTATGTTTTCGAACACCACTATTTTGGGGGGCTATTCCCTTAAATTTCTTCGACTTGCACTGTGCAGACCGATCGATGTATGAAATCAAAGTACTGCGAAAGTGATATGGTTTGCAATATTTTAATCATTTTATTTCAAATAAATATTACAATTTGAGGTTTACCTGCCAGACGAAGGCCTGCCATTTAAGTTATGATGCAAAATGGTGAAATTGTCAGCTATATTTCCTGTCAACAGTGTTATCTGTCAACTATGTTGCTGTCATTGTCAACTATGTTTTGACAAAAAAAAAAAAATGTGTTAAATATGTAGACTGCTGCTTTTGATATTATTTCAAAATATATAATTTTATATTAAATAATTTTCCGTTATTGCATCCACATGAACTTGAGTTATACGACATTCTTAAAATGATCAAAATGATCTTTAGATATGTGATAAAATTTTTATTTTATTTAGTGACCTGAGAATTTTACACACATATCTGCACAAATAATAATAATAATAATAATAAAACAAAATAAATAATAAAATACACACACACACACACACACACACACACACACACACACACACACACACATGTTGTGTTTCCATGTTTTATGGGGACATTCCATAGGCGTAATGCATTTTATACTGTACAAACCGTATTTTCTATCCCCTACACTGCCCCTGCCCCTAAACCTACCCATCACAGGAGACATGCTGCATTTTACTTTTTCAAAAACATCACTTAGTGTGATTTATAAGATGTTTTCCTCATGGGGACCAAAAAATGTCCCCACAAGGACAAAAATTTGGATATTGCCATCTTTGTGGGGACATTTTGTCCCCATACCGTAGGGATTACCAGTCCACACACACACACACACACACACACACACACACACACACACACACACACACACACACACACACTGTAAATTTCAGTCACTATGTATCACTTAATCAGTGTGTGAAGTGGGATACAATTTGTCTGTAACATAGTTGACACAAAGGGAAAACATGTTTTTATTACAAAATATATATATATAAATGTTGTTTAATGCTTAAGCGTATACATTACACTGATAAATTATATAAACTGAAACCAATAGTTGTTTTATTTATTTAAAGCATATTGTTTTGCCACTTTTTTGTTGATGTGAAATGTACCCTAAATTATAGAAAGACTCATATAATGGCTTTTGTATAATTGTTTTGTATTGGATATGGATTTGTTCCTCCTCTAAATAGGCTATTGGGATTGAAATGCATTACTTTCCAGTAGAGCTGTTGTAGGTATTGACAATATGTCTAACCAGCTCAATTTGAGGACACTGATGAGCCCTTTGGCCTGTCCTAACCTCTGTTTCCCTGAAGATTAAACTGCTCCAGTCTGCTTCACCTCAATCTAGATGTCTTTTAAAATGTTACAGCCATGGAAAATCACAGTCAATTTCTAAGAACAAACCAGAATGGATACACAGAAACAGGTTTACAATGAACACTGGCTGTCTTTGTAGAGTGAAAACTTCATTTATATTACCATTTATTTTCTAAAACAAATATTTGTGCTTAAACCATGCTATTCCAATTATTTAAAATAAAATATTTAATAAAAAAATTGTCCAAAATAAAATATTTGGACAATTTTGAACATAGATTTTTAGACAAATCGAGCAATTAAACATCTGGGGGATGAATTTCATCCCATTTACTTGATATGGATATTTATCTCACTGGCAAGTCAATACAGCTTTTCTCAACATTTACACGCAGGGACTACATCCAAAAACGAATGCTGCAGGGCAGATAAGGTAAGGATGAGACACAGTGAAGGTATTTGTCAGGGTGCTCTTTTGGTGGCTTGATCTTGGACTAGGCTAAGCTGTGTGTGTGTGTGTGTGTGTGTGTGTGTGTGTGTGTGTGTGTGTGTGTGTGTGTGTGTGTGTGTGTGTGTGTGTGTGTGTGTGTGTGTGTGTGTGTGTGTGTGTGTGTGTGTGTGTGTGTGTGTGTGTGTTCAAAATAAAAATAAAAATATCTTGCCGATAAAATGTGCATAAATACAGTGCATTAAAGTGACAGTCAGCAAATAGGCTACTGCACATGAAACAGAAGAGTAGGGCATTTGCTTTACTATATATTTGAGCTGTTCATCAGTTTGTCTGGACTTTACTGTCATTTAAAAAAAAAAGTTTTTACACACAACTATTATCCCACACTCAGTAACAGACACAATAGAGCCCTCTAGAGTTGACATAGAAGTACTACAACATGCTTCTGTTCATTCATGCTCTTATATGTGCTTATATGGAATCTTTTTAATACACTGGCCTCAAAACACATATTTCAACTATTACAGACTGGTAATCTGAGTGTAATATTTGTATAATTGCTAAACTGCAGCTGGCAGTTTTTAAAAAAAATCTTTTTTAAGACTTTATTTTGTCACAAGGGTTGGTTTGTATTAAAAATAATAAATAAAGGTTTGTCTTTCTTTTTGTTATATGAAGAGGCTTTATTTATTTTCGAAAGTGTTTTTTCTTATTGCCTTACCAAATACACACTGATCTAGACACAGACTTTCAATCTAAATACATTATAACATTATTATTTTTTAATTATATTTTTATTAAATGTTATAATTTTTTTATATTGTTTTATTTTATTCATTATAAAAAGTATTACTATGATCTCAACAAAGACTTGATCAAACAAACCTTTTCAGTAGGCCTATTAGCTAATTGTGTGAAAATGTAAAATGATGTCTGTCCTACAGTTGCAGCATAACGCCACAATAAACATTTTAATTTGAATTTGCTCAAGTAAAGGTGCCAAGCAGTTTTCTCCAGCAGTTTATTTTTTTTTTATTTTTTTTATTCAAAAGTTAGCATTGTTTAGCAAAATACAACACCGATGATGTTGAGACGAAAAATGTGAACAAATCAAAGAAATATCTAAGTATTCAATTTGAGAACAGATTATTGTTTATTATCATTTTCAATCAGGTGATACATCATAGAAAAGGGAGAGCTCGCCTATGCCTCAAAACCTATAGTGAGCTGTGATGTCTACCTTATAGGCGTATAGGCGCATTCCGGACAATTACTTCCCGAGGGGCTACAGGAAAGAAGGCGGTGAAGAAACAATGAGAAAGTAGCTAAAGTTAGAAAGAAATGACATTAATTTTGAGACTAGCACCGAACTTGTGTCCATGAATGCTAAACAATGGCATATTGTATGATTTTCCATGTATTCCAGAGGTCTGACTGAAGCTGAACGTTTCTGCTGTGGCTCTTCCCTTCTGGCTCGTGTCGTGTAGCGTCAGAACAGAAGAGATCCGCCACATCAGGAAGTTAAAGACTTATCAGCGAACAACCCGTTAATACACCACTGTTAAGGTAAGGGGAATTCAATTATTTTATGTTTTCCTTTCAGACCGCATGTTATTGTTCTCAATTTAATTGTTTCGAATCTAGGTTTTAACATCGTCGAAAATCACGCTGAACAAAAGAGATCATTAGGCTACTCTAGCTGTGGTGGGATGATACAGTTTATAATGAAAGCGTTCAGAGAAACAGAACAAGGGAAGAGAGACGTGATCCAGAGGAATTTACTGCCTCGCATAGTTTCTAAGATATCAATAAAACGGCTTTCTGAATGTGTGCTTTTAGGCAAACTTTGGTAAGTAGATTGTGACTGTGTTTGAAGGTATGAGAAAAAATCTCCCTAGCCGTTAGACAGCTTATAAGATTTAAGAAGTTATTATCAAAGTTGGCTTGACGGGCTACTAACCAAACATATGTTATTATGTTTTTTTGATAATGATATATGTTTTGGGATATAAACCCTATAATGTTTTATGGATAAATATTTCACTAACCGAAAAATATAATGGGATTATTGTGTTTTTTTGGGTAGGGTATCATGACAATACTTGTGATTGCATGTACCATAAATGTACCACACCAATGTATATGCTCCATGATACCGCCAATTAATATACCATCACTTTGTTATGGCAACCCTACAATAGAAATATGTATCTGCCAATGAAAACATCATTTTGATAAAGTAGAGGATAGACAGTAAATAATTACATTTAAGATAAGATGAGGATTATTGAGGATGAATACATTGTAGAATTTTTGTCAACTTTCAAACTGTTTTGAAGGCAGCATTTGGTCAACCAATTGAAACTCCATTGAAAGTCTGTCACCGTTTCTAGGGACTGGGTTCCATCTTCATTCAGAGTTAGAGAACCTCTTCATCCCTTTTCAGGACCATGTTAATTTCCCAGCAGGAGAGCCTTTGTGTCCACACACAGCATTAGGCTCTGACATTCTTCAGGCCCCTTAAGAATCCATGGCACTTTCCTATTTGGTTTTCTACCTCCTTTTTTGGGGAAATCATGTGGTGTGATTAAATTAAGTGTGAGCTCAACAACAATGTACACAGAAGACATACTGTATGTGTATAGCCTATATTTGGAGATTCCCTGGGTCAACAACCTTTGACTTGGAGTTGTGATTGCCTGCCATTTTAATTGTAACTGAAAAAAGGTGTTTTATACCAAGTGAAAACCTGACATAATCATTCATTCAATACATTTATATAACCTGCCTGCACCACAGTACTGTCATTGAAGGTTTTAAGGAAACCCTTACCTGTCATCATGTACTCGGCCTTAGTTTACTTAAACTAGGAGTTTTTAAGTCTGAAATGTCATGCCTTTCTTTTGTTTGGATAAGGATTTCATTGAGAAGTAGAATTTGTTCTTTCAAATTCTTTATTTTATCACCTCACATGCCTGTACAAACAGGCATTTTCTATTTACACAATCTTGCGGTATCACAGTATAAGGACCTGTCATAACACAGACCTAGGTGAACATTTCAGATGTCCTGCGATATGTGAAGTGACTCAAACATTTAGTGAATTGATGGCCAATTCATATGAAATTATAAGATATTTGGCAAAAGTAAGAATGAAGGTTTACCCCTAACCCTATTCATAAAAAATCGGCACCTCATAAAATAGTTACATTTTCCCATGGGATTGGGTTAGGGGTTAACATAACAATCATTAGCTGTGTGCTTGACTTAGTGCTGCTCTTCGCAAACCACACTTAAAGCAGAACATGTCCGTTACAAATTATGTCTGACTTGACAGTGCTGTGAATACTGCTACAGCAAGCAGAAAGTGTCTAACTTGACAGCTCCATTTTTAACTCCTGCCTCAACTGCAAGTGGCAAAACTTGCAGATTGGTAAACCCAACTGCAGTTGAAGTTGAACACACCTATCGTGCAATTTCTTCTGGTGATGCTATAGTGCAGAAATTATACACATTACCTGTAAATACTGCCATACATTCGTTTTCAATTAGGTTTTAAAAAAAAATCCAAATATAAATAGTTTTTCAATATAAATGTAATATAAATTATTATCAGTGTGCATCTCTCTAATTCATTCAATTTGCCCTTCCTCATCTATTCTCTGCTGACGTGAAGGCGGGACAACCTATCACAGCAATTGCAAACCAAATCTGCGTCTGACGCCGCAAAACCGAACCAATTCCAAATTACGGATGACACTGTGTCTTTCTTGGGATAGAGTTCTTCCCTGCTCGGTGCCATCCATGTTGTTTATGTATCTCTATGGCAAATGCACGGGGGGAGGGCTGAGCCAATTCGGAACTACGGGATCCTAGAGTGAAGGGTTGGTGGATGTTAAAGAGAAAACCGATTTTCATTCAAACAAGTCGACACACATTCGAAAATATCGATTTATCGCACAGCCCTACTAGAATATACATATACTACCGGTATCTTCCATTTAGATCTTCCCTGGGTACATTTTGTGTATATTTGACTGTTTAGGCGCGTGCCTGAAACCCCAAGTGTACTTTGCTCGTTCGTGTTCTGCTCCATCTGCTAGCGCGCACAAAGAAAGGAGGGGGATCAATCGCTTTCTCAGTTTAATGCAATTGTAATATTTTTTTTTAAAGCTGCAGTCTAGAGTTTTTCCTCTTTGTCGCCATCTCTGTTTGAAATCTGCAACTGCAGTTATTCACAGAATGATCAACTCTACGTGAGTTGTACCTCGACACCGCACAGCGCGTATGAATACAATGTTTTGAGGATAATGTTAATGTGTGTCTGTCAGGAGAAGGGCTGTCAGTCACAGCACCGGTGTGGATACTGTCATTCAGAATCACAGATTCTACTGTTCGAGCGTATGACCAACATAAGAATGTCATCTGAAGTAAGTAGCTAACATCCACTTTTGAGCTGACCAACTAGGCCTACGTGGGAAAAGCATTGCAATAAATCATGATGATTAAAACTAACGATCGCTTATCATATCACGTCAAACCGTGCAAAGTATACTTTGTTTTCAAATGGTTAATATTAATAACATCAGCATTGCGTGACTACACTTAATGTGTATTAGAACTAACTTTACCTGAAGTTCAGTTTCCATTTCTGTGCAGTCTTATTTCTAAGTGTCATCAACAAATTAATGTGGAGTAGAAGTGAACTGCTCCCTCTCATAGCTAGCACAAAATAATGGTTATTTACCATAATGCACGTAGCAAAAAGAGGAAGGCACAACAAAGGAAACTCCGTAACTTTTACTGTATAAATTAAGCGAGGTGTGCTACTGTTACATAATAACCATTGAAATGTCTGACCTGTCCAGCAGAAAAAAACTGTCTCTGCATCCGTTTTGAACCCCTTCAAAGCACCGAGTTAACGCCACCTTTCAAAAGCCCTTTTTATCCTTGTTTTGGCTCGGTCGAAGTCTCTTTTTTTCTGTAACTTAGCCATTCTGAAAGTCCGAAGTCTTTTGCATTTTACAACGGGCGAATCTCCTTGTGTCACTGTCACTGATTGAGGTTTCAACCTCCCTGGATCCGCCATCAAATTGATAAGTTTAATTATATCAAGCACTGTGAGAAAAACTAAATCTCCACCTCAAACATCCTCACACGCGATATATCCTACTAGAAGTGATGCAATGACGCAAATATGCTTGAATCTCCCGCAGAAATCCACCAGTACCACTGGAATTAAAAACATTATTACAAGCTTACCGTTGTAAATTGAGCTAAGGTAAGCAGACAGTTTTGACCTGGTTATGTACTTGCTCAAAAATTGATTTTGGATAATTTTTAACCCAAAAAAGTTACGGACTGCTGCTTTAAATAACTACATTGTACATTAAGTTTAGGCTTTTAAGGAGGGGTGAAAGCACACCGGTTTAAAGGAAAGGAAGGGCATGTTGAACAATTATAATTTTTGATTATCATGTTCATAATCCTTGGAAACCAAAATCAAAACCAAAACTAAAATTTGATTCATTCATCGCACAGCCCTACTGCTGTTGAATAGTTTTTCAATTTCATTGCCACACATGAAAGACACATGAAAGAGACACACAATACAATTTGGCCAGTCAGTACAGCCATCTTGTAGGCTGTCATTGCTGTATTGTAACATTATTACGAGGACATAAAAGATCACAATCTCTACAAGTTATTTGAAAAGTATATCGTGGAAATCTTTAAAATCTATCACAAGATAAAATCGTCAGATCGCCCACCCATACTTCCATTTCGTGCCGACTTCATGCAGCATTTCTCAGAAATCGCTTACTGCATCTTCAAATACTGTGTTGTTTATGGCTCCAATATGTCTCCCACCTCAGTTTCAGTCCTCACAGTTTCACTCCTAAACTTCTCCCTTTCAGTAGGGTGATACATTTTTCCCATTAAAAAATAACCCCATGAGTCATGAAAAAAAAACAACCCAGTGTTTTTTTAGAGTGTGCCAACTTTATGTTAAAAACCTGATCAGAATCGAATTGGCTTGTTTTTGGTACAGAGGTCAGTGTGCTGATTCAGAGCTCTTAAGCAATCTAGATTTATGGTCTTGATTAGAACTTTGCAAACAAATGTTCATTTTTTCTCTTCATAGATTTGTGTCAGTACATGGATACTTTTCCAGATGGTTCAAGAGCTCAGGAGTTGTTCACTTATGCAGTTTGAAGAGATATGGGGCTGATTCAGCTGTGATGATAACACCAACGGACCTTCACTGACGTGCTGCTTGACCTCAACAGAGAAGAAAGTGTTTCCCCTCAAGCGCCGGCATCAAGGTTCTGCAGAATGTGTCACGTCATAGTCACATGCCGCTCTATGTTATGGACCTTGATGAGCATTGTGGTGGCATTTGCTGAGCTGGTGGCCTTTATGAGTGCTGAATGGCTTGTGGGATATCCAGATGGTTCTGAATTCAACTTTAACATAACCGCTTCACACCGCAATAACCAGCGCACCCTGGGTATTTATAACCGCTGCATCAAGGTGGCACAGCAGAAAGTGGCCCAATGTGGGTCCTACGCCACAGACTTTATGGAAATAGCCAGTGGCTTCTGGCAGGCAACTGTTATATTTCTAGTCATCGGAATCTTTCTCCTGTCGGTAGTGGGCATCCTTTCGGTTTTCAGCATGTGCTTCCAGAGTATCTTGAAGAAGAGCATATTCAACGTGTGTGGCCTGCTTCAGGGAATAGCAGGTAAGATTGGAAAGTATACTGAAGCACTGCTTTCTTAGATTCTTGGCAGTCTTTTGTGGTGGCAGTTAGTGGTCATCTTTAGCTTTGAACCACAATCAACTAGACACAGAAAATTAGGGAGTATATTTAAGTGAGACACTCAAGTTACCCCCAGAATGCTCTGAACTACCAGATTCAAGGGTTTGACATTCCTCTGGTGACCTCAAAGACCATGCTATCTAATTATGAGCTTCAGCATTCTCATCATCCTATTACAGAAAAGACAGTCTAAATATTACAGCTTTGGGAATGTTACTTCAGTGTCTCTCTGGTGTCTCCAATGTTTATTAAACCTTGTTAAGCTTGTCCTATTTCTGATTTAAAACAGAACCTCTCAAACCTTTAAACATAAGTGTATCTTTCTCTTACTTTCCTGATGGTGGTGCAGCAGGGACTGGATTCATGAAAGTCTTCTCAAGAAAAAAAATTAAGGATAACTGCAAGTTCATAAAAAGGAAATTACTATTATTTTCTCTTAAGAACATGCATTTTTAAAATGAATAAAATGACAGGCATCTGATTGTATGCTAGCCTACATATGAGGCTGCCTTTTTCTACAACAAATTCCATACTTAAACGCTGTAAACGGTAAAGTGTTAGTTTAATGACATTAAACAGAATCTATTCGCTTGTAACCATTTGGTCACATTGTAATCTGACATAAAAAAACAAAATTATTTAACAATAATAATAATTAAAGCTGCAACCAGCGATGAAAGGGCCCTCGCATCCGGAAAACAGTGAATAGTGGGCGGCATGCATTTAAGCTTCCTGTTGCCAGCATGTGGTGTTTTGACTATTACTGAATATTGCCGTGTAGATGTCTTCAGGTCGGGACTATTATCAAACATGTGAGGTTTAAAGCAGATTGGTCATTGTATGCCTGAGTTACAGAAACGTCCTGTTTCGTGGCGTGATTCACACACATTCATTTAACTTGTTTCTAGCATATTTGGTACGGCATATTTAAATGTGTTTCTGGTAGTGAATTACAGTGTAAAGCATGCCATTTCCTGTTGCCAGCAGATGGCGCTATGAATAACTGACTGGCATGTAAATGTCAGGACTATCATAAAACATATGAAGTTCGGGGAAGATCGGACATTGTTTTGCCTGACTTACAACAGCTTCCTCTTTCATGGCGAAACCTCAGACTCTGGTGCTCTGGCCCAAATCATTTTTGAAAAAGTAAAAAAAATATATATATATATATATAAATGTTAGTTCTTAAAGTTGTGATGAAACAGAAGTAGTGACAGATCTTTGCTTATAGGGATTACAATCAGTTGTGGAGAGGTGATTTTAAGCTGACTAAATAATTGGAAAAATTCGCTATTTGTCAATAGAGAAGTCTGATAACATTCTGATTAAGCAATATGAGGTCAAAAAACTAAAAATTAAAAGTGAAACATGAATCTTTATCTGAATCTATAACATGAATCTATAACATGAATTTAGAAAAAGATAAGATCGATTTTTATTTAATGCTGGCCTGAATGCTTTGTGAATCCGGCTCCAGGAATCCAAACTCCTTTTGTAACAACTTTTTAAATCAGTTCAAAGGAAGGGAGCTGTAATGTTGACTGTGGCAGCGCAGTCTGAGTCAAAATACCAGGGACTAACAGATCAGTCATGATAATGCACCTTACTTGCAGTCATGTCTGGAAACACTAGAACAATAAAGTATTGTGGTACAATAAAAATATTGTGGTTCGTTTTATAGAAGACCAAGACCAACAACAGGCACACGTGAAATGCGTAGCTCTTGTATAATTTAATTGAAAGATTTATGACACGGTGATTGAGTAATTTGTGAATAGTAAGAGCATGACTTCAGCATGACTTCAGAGACAGGATCTCACTTGCCTATTTAGAGCAAGAACACGGAATAAAATAGAGGGATTACAGTAACCGGCTCTGTTTGGTAGGAAGATAAGATCAGGAAGAGTTGTTGCCTTGCCTTTTAAACAGTACTTACAACAATTAAATCACAGATTTTAAGGCAAATATCTATTTAAAGCATAATCACATAGCTTATTAGAGGCACAAAATGACATTGAATTGAAATCGTGACTCATGGCTCACCCTTAGTTATTACAGGGTAAACTTTGATGTTGTAAAGATATTTTTTTGATGATGTTATCACAGAGTTCAAAAGGACTGTAGGGTTGTTGTCAGGAAAACAAGGCTATATCTCAGCTTCTAGTTTTGAATGAGCATGTCGCTGAGGAAAGAGCAACAATAAAGAGAAAAATCAGGGTAGTATTTAATTCAGTATCCAAAATATAATTGAATATATTAATATTAGTGCTGTCAAATTGATTAATCGCGATTAATCACATCCAAAATCAAAGTTTGTGTTTACATAATATATGTGTGTGTACTGTTATAATTATGTATTTATAAATACACTCATTCATGTATATATTTAAAGGAACCATTTTTAGAAATAGGGCTTATTCAACTTCTTTCCCACATTTAGATATGTGGGCAAATGCATTTTTGTCTCAGTGCATGCATTTGGCAGGGTCACCTCTAGCTTAGCTTAGCATAATGAATGGGATCCTATGTTGCCAGCTAGCATGTCCTGAGTAAAAGTGATAAAATATTTTTTTTTTTTTTAAAACCCACCTAATTACTTCTTGTGGCCTGCGTATTCACAACGAGTACAAATAGCGATGCAGATTAAGACAAAGCGATTTCCTAGGCAGTTATTGACTTGGGAGTCGGGACTATATTATGTGGAAGCACAGGCGAAGCACTGCTACTTGGGCGCAGAGATATCATGCAACAGATGAAATCCCAGTTGTGTCACAGCTACAGAGGATTTCACGGCGTTGATCCATCCTGCAGTACTCTTTTTTTTCCCGGTGTGATAAAGTGAACTAGAAAAAATGTCCCACGCCGGATAGACCCAATGAACAGCCGTCCACAGAGTAAGTGATTATATTATAGGTATGGTTCTGGATCTTGACTGTCTAAGAAGAAACCCTCTTCATCTTTCACAAAATCAGCAATTCATCGCCATTCATGTACTGTATGAAAAATAGCCAGCTACTATTCATGCCTGTATGTTGACGGAAGTTTGGGGATTTCATGTGTTGCGTAATATCTCTGTGCCCAAGTAGCAGTGCTTCGCCTGTGCTTCACCCTAATGGGGTCCCAAGTTAATATCTGCCTAGGAAATCGCCTAGTCATAATCTGAATCGCTATTTGTATTTGTTGTTAATAAACAGGCCACAAGAAGTAATTAGGTGGGTTTTTTTTTTTTTTGGATCACTTTTACTCGGGACATGCTAGCTGGCAACATAGGATTCCATTCATTATACTAAGCTAAGATAGCGGAGACTCTGCCAAACTAAAACAATGCATGCACTGAGACAAATGTGCATTTGCCCACATATCTAGGAAAGATGTTGAATAAGCCCTATTTCTAAAAATGTTGGAGTGTAAGCGGAGTGTTTGCATGTATATACTGTATATATATATATATAATCATATAGTTTATATTACATAAGAAGTTGTTCTTAAATATATGCATACATGTATATTTAAATACAGTACAGTACACACACACACACACACACACACACACACACACACACACACATGAAAGAAAAATAAAAATAAAGGATAAGAAATGAAAGAAAATAAGAATAAATAGTCAAAAACTACAAGGAATAGCAAAAATAAATAGAAAAGAGCAAAGATACTAATAAAATAAACAGTGTTTTCAGGTAGGCCTAGGTCTAATGGTATTTTACAGAAATTGAATAAAATAATAAAATGTAATGAAATCACACATAATCTTTGAATTAATAAATTGATTTTTAATTCAAGCAAATTATCTATGAACAAACCCCTCTGTTAAAATTTGGTTTATATCTGAAATGCAGATTTCTGGCTCAATGCATGCCTTATATTGTATGTGTTTTAATTGAAAGCAAACAGATAAAAGTGTAATAAAATACACATGTAGATGTGTATTTTGGTCACAGTCTGAAAGAAGACAACAAATTGACCAGTGCATAAAAAGGGGGGTTTGACCTTAATAATGGTTCAAATTCTATGAGAATAGGGAAGTCCACAACACCATGAATGTAACAATAACAACACATAGGATAGGAATGATATTGTTGAAATCACTTTGAGAATTATTATTATTTATTTATTTATTTTTCAGAAAGATAGTCAGAATCCAGCTCGAGCATTTAAGGTGGCAGAAAACATAACTGCATCACACACTTACAAAACGTTATTGTTAACATTATACTGTATCGATTATGATAGTTACAGTTATCGTTCTTGATGTAAGCTGACTGTTAAAATGAATGATTAAATCTATCCTTTTTTAAAATGTGCTTCTGATTTTATATATATATATATATATATATATATATATATATATATATATATATATATATATATATATATATCACATCATTCAGTCAGCTTACATCAAGAATGATAACTTGTTATTTGTCCAACACTATCCACCTAGCAACCACCCAAAACATCTTAGCACTGTAGTGGCGAGAACATAACATCATTCCTATTTTGTTTGGAAAATGTAAAAGTGTAGGTTGCCATGCCATTGTTGGACATTCATGTATGGGTTTCTATTTGTTTGTTTGAACTTGTCCTTGTACTTATTCCCGTTCTCCTCTTTGCAGGTCTATTCCTCATTCTAGGTCTGATGCTCTTTCCTGCAGGCTGGGGCTCTAAGAAGGTGGTTGATTACTGTGGTCAGGATGCTTCGCCATACAAAGTGGGCTTGTGTTCTCTGGGCTGGGCCTTCTACACAGCCATAGGAGGCACTGTGCTCACTTTCATCTGCGCCATGTTTTCAGCCCAGGCTGAGATCGCCACCTCCAGCGACAAGGTGCAGGATGAGATTGAAGAGGGACGGAGTCTCATTTGTGTGCTGTGAGATGTGAGCCCAGACCACTCCAATGAAAGAGAAACATTTGTGTTTCATGTTTACTGCTTGAAATGACTTTTGCATAAATGGGAATGTAATTCAGACCTATTGTTGGTCTGCTGAACAAAGACTTTACAAATGTATTTGCTTTGCTTTCTCTTATCTCATCCTATCGCTGTATCGCTATTGCAAAATATACGAATCACAAAGTATTCTTAAGAAAACTAAAACTTTTTAAACTAACAATTTTTTTTAACATTGTGTTTATAAGCAAATGCATTTTATCAGTATTTTGATTGATTTGTTACTAAATTTTACATGGACTTTTTTAATTTTTATAATGAACAGAACAATGCTGTAAGCAGTTTTGTTTATGGAATGATATACTGAAAGTAAGTGTAGTCTCTGAAAGATATATCTGAAATAACTGCCCTGTATCTGTGATCTCTTTAAACTGTAAAATAAAAATAGATTCTTTGTTTAGCCAATCAGAAGGCGATTGCGGTTGTTTCTGAAGTAGCATGATCCTGCAATACTAGGACTCATTGGTTTTTTGTAGCAGTTTATACTATTTTTATAGCACTTACTGTTCAATTCTGTATTTGTATTAATAATTTATATTAATGAATAATTTCAGGAATTATTTACTTTTTTAAATATCTAAATTATATTCTCCTTACCAACCAATGGCCACACCTGCTTTTACGTAAAAAATAAGGTGGAAAGATAATAAAAAAATGTCTTTGCACCTGTTTTGATCAGGTTTGAATCAGGTCTCCTCTGATGGAGTAGAACTCTCTAGGTGGAGCTGCCACAAAAAAATCGGATCCTGGAAATGTGGTCGCAGAACTGAGGTGGCTTTCTGCCTTTCAATAATTGTGCATTTTCACAGGGAGCAGTCCATATATGGCAAACCGGAAACTGAGGATTCTCTCCCAGATTCTCTCTCTCTGCCTGTGGAACATATTGTTACTACTAGAATAGTTGCCTAGTCTTCTGCAAAAATAGAAATAGACTTTTTCTTTTTGAATGCATATGATGACAGACATCTAAAAAGTAAAAAAAAAACTTAAGTAACATTATTAGAAACTGCAGCAGTAAAGTGATTACTTTGAGGTAGGCTTTTATGTAAGATACAATAATTATATATACGTGAAGCCGCCAGTGTCCGAATATGGGCCTGACATCTTAAGTCTCGAGTCTGCGCAGAAGTGAGCGTGAAGTGGAAGTGAAGGTCCCGCCAAGAAGGTTCAGACTAGTAGTGATACAGCTACAGCCACTGGGCATGCACACATCCATATTACTGTATTTACATTATTGTAAGGGTAGGTGGGTATTTAAAGAATATTTAAAATATAAAAATATATATTTTAAGTTTAATTTGACTGTTTAGTTTATCTATGTCCCATTACATCACATGGAGAGGGCGGGGTTTATGACCTATACCTCATCCAGCCACCTGGGGGCGATCGAAGGCAATGGGGCCCGTCAGGTGTTTGGTTACCCATATTCTTCAAAATATGTTATTGTGTCCAGTGGAAGAAAGAAATTCATACAGGTTTGGGTCAACATGAGGGTGAGTAAATGATGGCAAAATCTGCATTTTTGAGCGAACTATCCTGCAGCTGACGATGACACCTAAACTTGGACTTTTAAGGTAGGCTAGCCTAGCCAATTATGTTAATTGTTGACGTTTTATTAAGTTCTAATATCTAAATGTTAGTGAGAAGATGAAGAAAAACTGGTAACACTTAATTTTAGGGTTCAATTCTCACTATTAACAAGCTGCTCTTTAACGAAGCACATATAAAAGACCTGACCTGGAAACATGCAACCTCTTTAACAGAATACGGACGTTTGTTGTTCATAAACCCCATAATATATGCCTATTTCTCATTGTTAGTTCATGTTAGCTAATACCTTTACTAAAGTTACCAAATGATACCTTATTTTTAAGTGTCATAAACATATTTTATAGGCTACTGTGATTATGATATACAAATATTAGTAATCTACTGCTACATAGGGAAATTCTCTTTCAATGTTTTCAATCCTTATCATGTATTATTAGAGGCTAAACTGCAAAATTGTAGAATAGGAAAAATACACACACACACACACACACACACACACACACACACACACACACACACACACACACACACACACACACACACACACACACCCACACACCCACACACACACACACAAACAAACAAAAACATAAAAAACAGGAAGTTGCTGATCTCAGGAAACAGAATTCAAAAAGGGACATCCTCTGCTGTACTTATCACTAGCCTACTCCTTATGCTCATGCTGGAGAAGTTGTGTCAAATGCACATACTGTATAGCAAACTGCATTTTAAGGTTGTGAATGGGAATTTTGCATCAGCAACTAAGGACCTAGAAAAGTCATTGATTCTAGTAAGATTTGTCAAATGAGTCGGTGTGGGCAAGTACACGCTGCAGCGAGGGCCGGTATCCTGATGTTTGTTCTGTAATGACTGCATGTGGCAGGTGTGCTGAGGGGAGGTTTCTCATCCAGCTCTGTGTTAGCGGATCAAAGCAGATCTCTGAGTCTCTCTGTCAGTTACTATCCTTAGGCCCTGCTGGCCCTCCCCTGCTGATCAGAAATGCAAGACAGGCCTCTTCATCTTGTATGAGCATGCGATCAATTTATAATTAGGTCTGTTGTGATTAATGAATTCCCAATAAAGCACCCTCTGCTCTGATGAATGTATGCAGGCCATCCCACCTAAACTGCTGTCCAAACAAGCATGGCTCACTGTTTCATCTCATTAGATCTGAATGTCCTGGTAAACGGGGGCTGAGGTCTGATTATTTAGGGTCAAGAGTTAGTTTTGCTATCTATTGGTGGAGCAGTGATATTGTTTGTTTGTTTGTATGTTTTGAACGTATATAAAAAGGAAATAAGCCTGTTTAATAATGCAAACCGAAAGAGCACAGCTTGCTTTGCTCTTTCTGTGTGCATTATCAAACAGGTTTTTTCCATGTTGATAACTTTTACCTAAAAAAATCCTTAATTAATCCTCCATTTGAACGTGTCCGGTGTAATATTTTGAATTCGCCTTATATACCATTCAATCTACGTAACAAATTCACGTTCATTAGGCTATATGTAGAAGTACATGAATTCAGTTGCAAGTTGTAGTAGCATTTATTTACCATTCGGAGGAGCCCTTGTCAAACTGTTCCTGCTGTTCATCGTCACAGTACAAAATAAACAAACACATGATATATCAAGCAGTAAAATTTAATTCATTTAAATGTAGTAAACACATGTATTGGGTTTATGTAATTATGGGAAACTTGTTTGGGTAGAAAGAGCTTAGTTTGGCAGTGAAACTGAATTTTGATTTTCATTCGGCTTTTTAACATTGTTGGTCTATTGACTAGATTGGTGAAAATAATGAGTAAATTCACATTCAGCATTGTATTAGGTTTATGGAATAATTGAAACTTTTTTGAATAAACAGCTTTGTTTTTTATAGGCAAATACATTGGTGAAAAATAGAATAGTGGAATAACCACAAAAAAATTGATCACATCTTTGAATTAGTATATATAAAATTATGTAGCAAGGTTTGTGTTTTTAGCTCAAAGTTAGAGACAGAAATAACCTGGACCTTTATTAGTCCTTTATGAGTTGAAATAACAATATTTTTTTTTGAGAAATATTATATTTAATATTATATCACACTAAACAATACCAACATTTTTTAAATATTAATTATCACTGAAATTATTGGAAAATGTCCTGTTTGTGGGCAAACAATATATAATGTAAATATATTTAATATTAGTATTTTAGATTTATATAAAAATATTGCTCAGGTCACTTCCTAACTTGCTTATTTTTACATGCCAATTCAATCTTCTGCTTTAACTGGTGTAAATTTAAAGAGATTTGGTTATTTTTCAAATGCTACTACATGTTTTATCTAAAGTTACTAATTTGGATTTGGTTACTGTTACTAAACATTTAAACATATAACAACATGAAATTGTTATATTTTTAATTTCACAGGAAATATATTTATAATTCTATGAAGAAACTATGTTTGCATGCTATATTAGGGGAGTGCTTAGGAAACTGTCTAAACAAAAACACACCCTCCATTTATGAAACAGCGGTGTAAATACACTGATATTAAGGCCCCCCATTCTGCCCCATTCCATCTCTCTAAGCATTCAATAGGACCACCATCATTCTGCTGCCTGTTCTCACAGAATCTGCCTCCCACTTTATCTTCCATTAATGGGCTCCAATCAGATTGTGTATGAATAATCAATGGATAGTCAACAGCCGGAATGAACTCTCCTGAAGCTGAGCATGAATCTTGCTAATGGCACACATCCCCGGGATTTAATTAGGAATAATGCTCCGCTTGGGTGTACAGACCATCACATGGTTTGTTTGCTGCCGAATGTGAAAGGTAAACACGGAGGGGACAAAAAAACAGAGTAGTGTCATTTCCCAGAGGTGAGTGCTGGCCAATCTGCGGGGAAACAACTGCTCATGCTTAATGCCTAGTACATTAGTCTTCTTAAACACCTGGTCATGGCCATTTGGAAATGTTCATTAACCACTGGTGCAGAGTGAATAGGTGCAATAGTTCACTCCTGCTTAATTGAATGAATGAGCTTGACTGTTGACTCTAAGAGCACTTCAGTGTTAAACATTAGGCCAAGTGCTAAAAGCCAAACCCACAATTATCTGTTTGGATTGGACATTAGAAAAGTGTACGAATATTGTGTCATCGGACGAGATGGGGACTTGATTATATTAAAATTAATATAATGGGTTATTATGGGAATTGGAGTTATTATTAAAGATTAATGTGGAATTATTATTATTATTATTAATATGTGGACAACAAATGATGTATGATTTACAAAGTAAAAATTTTATTTTTTGAAAGAATTAAAAATAAAGCTAAACACTTACATTAAAATAATTTCAGATCTGCAGATATAACCACAGAACCAAATAAACTGTCTATTAGATTGTATTGCAACATTAATCTATACTCTCTCAGCGGCAGGTTGAGCTAGAATTGTTCAGTATGTTTTCTGCTGGGCGTTTTGAACGCTTGCAGGCTGAGGAAAGAAGACCACCATTGTTTTTGTGCTAATTCAGCAGGCTGATGGGGAAAGCTGGGCCAGTCTGACAGGTTGAGGAAACCCGTAATGCTTTTCCTCCTCACAGACAGGCCTGCTGACAGCACCATTTACTTTACAGAAGACCCATTCTAGCTTTCAACACCCAAAAAATAACCAACTCAACATCTATGATCATAATGTAAGCTTGTATTACCTATTTTGACACATAATGTTTGTTTGGTAAATTTGCATGGTAACTAATTATTTTTATTTGCTACTTTTTTTAAATAATTTTGAATGTCTGAAAAAGCAATTTTATTTTTTAAAATAAATTCACACATTTTTGTCCGTTATATGCCCCACCCTAACTGACTTTTATTGGTTTTAAAGGACCACAACATCAATTTAGTGCCTTAACGTTATTAGTGCGTCATTGCAGAGACTATAAAACAGATTATGTCTCACATTTATATCTGTATATATCACTATATACAGCTATATATCAACAGCTGTTTGTGTGCTCCGAATGTGAAACTCAGGTGGGCTTCATTCTTCTCAAGATATTGATTTAACAGGCAGCGGTTGTGAGAGGAAGAGGAAGAGGGAGGCTGTGTTAACGTGTAGTGTCAGTGTTCTCGTGAGTGTGTGTGTGTGTGTGTGGATGAAGCTTGTGGCAGTGTGTTTGTGTGTGCGATGTGCAGATGTTCCATTGTGATGGATCTATTATCCAGCTATTACAAGATAAATGAATGATCTCTCCCATTTTCCATGCCTCTAGAAAATTGAAATTGGGGGGAGGTGGTAGAGTTGGGGGTGGGGGTGGTGTATCATCCGGGCTGCATTATCAGGGTTGTTGGGATGGCCATTAATTTAAGAAAGAGTAGAAACTCTGGCAGCTTGAGCTCACCGTTTCCACGTTATCAATCAACTCTCAGTCACTTTCCTGGGACGACCACACACTCAGGTTTATGCCACCTTAATTAGGATTCATGGCAAAATAGATGCAAGGAAACATCCAATACCCCTCATTGTTTCACTGTATATTTATTGTTATTTGGCCACGCATTTTGCCAGGAGTGATTATCATCTGGTCATCAAATAATTGTGACTCACCAACCAGATAGATCATTATTCGGGGTTTAAGAGACTGGACATTGAATAAAGGCCCTGTTAAATATGCAATAAACTTTAAATTCTCTGCAATATCAAAGTACAACTGTAGTGACATGATGCTCATGTTTGTTGCCTCTATTAATTAATTCATTTATATTCTAATATTATTTTATTTCTGAAATAAAAATCATGGTGATGTTTTGTGAGAGGCAAAAAATAAAAAAGTCACAGTGGAAATATCTGATATAAGGAAGAAAACACTTTACAATAAGGTTTCATTAGTTAACATTAGTTAACTACATTAGTTAACATGAACTAATAATTAACTGCACTTACAAAGCATTTATTTATCTTTGTTAATGTTAATTTCAATATTTACTAATGCATTATTAAAATCTTGTTAACATTAGTTAATGCACTGTGAACCAACATGAACAAACCATGAACAGCTGGATTTATATTAACTAACGTTAAAAAAGATGAACTAATGCTGAACAGAGGTGCACGTTGTTCATGGTTAGTTTATGCATTAACTAATGTTAACTAATAAAACCTTATTGTAAAGTTTTACCGATTTTTTTTTTTATTAAGTTGGCATAATATATATTTTAAAACAGCTGTGGAACTGCTCATTGACTCTTTCCCTGCCAGAGTTTTTTTTTTCTTTTTTTTTTTAAAGTTGCAACCAGAGCCAGCTTGGACATCCCTGTGCCCCCCTCCGGGCCGAGGGAGATGGACTTGATATAATAGCGTGTCATTTTCTCACTAAACCTCTGCCACCTGCTGCTACTGATTGCTTTAGAGGGAAAAGCTGCCCAAAACTGCTGGTCATGGGCAGGGGTGCTGGGGTTGCTGCAACACTTGAACACTTTAAGTAGACCATTAAAATTTATTACTTATATGTTGAATTATGTTCTCACTTTTATATATTTTGTATAAAAATTAAAAATAAAGTTAATTTAATGAGAAAATGTTATGATGTTAATATGTAATGTGGTGTAACCATCAAGTAGAAAGTAATAGCATATTTTCCGTACACCTTGAATATATTTGTTGTATTTGGATGTATTTGGCCGATATACAAAGCCGATTTGGAAGTCCGCTGTTCGCCAGTTTCTTTGTTTACAAGTAGCACACACCAGCCAGCGGTCCCCACTTTTCAAAAGGCTTATAAATCACACAGGATGAGTTTTTTTGAGAAAGTAAAAATGCAGAATGTTTACTGTGATGGGTAGGTTTAGGGGCAGGGGCAGTGTAGGGGGATAAAATTGTACAAACTGTACGGTATAAAAACCATTACGTCTATATGGAGAGTCCCCACAAAGATAGTGAACCAAATACATCCAAATACAACAAATATATTCAAGGTGTACGGAAAATATGCTATTACTTTCTACTTGATGGTTACACCACATTACATATTAACATCATAACATTTTCTCATTAAATTAAATTAACTTTATTTTTATTTTTTATACAAAATATATAAAAGTGAGAACCATGTGAAAGCAACATAAATACAAAGAGTATACTTGCCACATGTGTTTTAAAGTAGATGTTTTATTCATTGTCACCGTCAAATGATTCAACTCAATGAGAAAATACCTCTAAATGAGATGGAGCCCTGATTATATAGTCTCAGCAAAGTCTTTTAAATGTTTTTTTAAAGCACAGCCTATTGTAATATTTACCTTTTAAATGCAAATGATGATCTGTAATTAAATGGATATCACCCTGTTAACAGGGCTCTCAGAGTGTACTGTCTTTCCCATTATTTATTATTTGGCATTTTATGATAAATGGTGGATAGCAGTCAAAGCTGATTACACACTGCACTAGAAGTGCAGTTTACTGTCAAGAAGAAGACCGATTGACTTTATATTTACATACTAATGAGAAGGAGCACAAACTTACCAAAAAGAACACTGCGCATTCATAGGGCGCGACATTTACAAAATAAGGCTGATGCCATGCAAATTTTAAATGAAACCTATTTAGAGTAATAAATGGAAGGGTCCCTTGGTAGACCACACTATTTGCATTTCCATTTTCAAATTAGAGTGGGTGACTCCTTGCATTGCTGCTGATGAGGCAGTCACTGTTGGTGAAATTGCTGCATTTTCCAGGAAGTTTTTTGCTAAGTATGACTCTTATGACCTTCTCTGTAATTTACCATTTGTCTGTTCAGAACTGCAGCCCTCAGGATCTATTATCTATGGCAACCTTCATAAAGAGGCAGAAATGGAGACAGAAATACATAAATGAAATAGGCATAAGGGGCTTGATATAATCTATGCTATATATTAAACAGTTCGTACAGCTTCTTATCACATTCCCAAGAATTGACTATACATATTTTTTTCTATATATCCAGATAATAAAAATAAAAATCACATATGCGGTTTTCAAATAATGTGAATCATTTATTACAAATGCTTTGGGAAGCTCGGTAACACCTGGATGTGATCCAGTGTGATCTATAAGAATTGCTTGCTAGTTTAAGCGATGTGTTCATAAAAATCAGTCATAAGTGGATAATGTCACGCACAGAGGAGATTCAGCCATCCTCTATTTTTCAAAATGAGTTTGATGGACGCCAAACCATTGTGAAAGTGCTATAGATGGGGCCAGCGTTCTGCAACATATTCTGACTTATCAAGCATAGCTTTAATGTGCTGCAACTCATTGCGTGCTCTATGTTCAAGTGTATTAAAGGAAATAAAGGGAAAATTCTGAGTAGGAAACAATGAGCTCATGTCTATTCAGTGAATGTATGCTTTTTTAACAATGCAGAGATTTAGGATATATTTATAATGGAATAATGGCTGACTATTTGCTGAATACTGCACAAATACACTGCTTACTGCATGCCTAATATTTAGGCATGTATACTATGTATTCACACAATACAGCCTTTTTAATACAATTTGTTTGACAGAAACTTTCCTTAATAAGCCTTTAGCCGACCGAGTTCTTCTGTGATCTAAATTTTTCTTTTTCTTGATAATTTCTGTTCAGTTTTTTTTGTGTGTGTGTGTGCAAATAGTTGTTTTCATGCCTTTGGAAAGACATTGCACCATTCCATGCTTTTCATGTTCAGAAAGATCTTTATTTCTCTCCATATTGCATGATGACATGCAATGTGACGTGCTTAATAATGTGGAAAATAACCTCTTCAAGTAGGTTTTCCAAGAAGTTTAATCAGTTTCCAAGAAGATCTGTAAACTACTTAACAAACCTGTCTGATGTTTTCCAAAGGTCAAGTTTTTTGGGTCTTCCAACAATCAGACACCATCACCCAGGCGACCCAGCTGGGGTCGATCAAGCCCGACTTGTGTCCAGGTAGCTTTACCCCATCCACAGCTCTCCTCTTCTGATCCATAGCCATCTTGAAGCAACTTCCGCTGCCTCCATGGCCAACTTAATGCCTTTTTTTCTACTAGCCCCTTAAATGCCCAGCATATTATAGGCCCTGCAAAGAGACTGGGCTGGAAACCCTCTGCATCACACCTCAATGGACTTGCACCTTGCTTGTCAACTGTTACTTTGTCACTCTTGTACCAGCTCGATGTACTTGGCTCTCTTCCTCTCATTGACCTGCTTGATACAGTCCTCCCAGGGAGCTTTAAATTCTAAGAGGATAATCTGCTTGGAGGATTCTGAGATCAGCACCATCATATCTGAAGTTACATGTGGCCAAGTATGATGACCCATACTTGCAATTTGTGCTCTGTATTTATCCCATTCAAGTGCACACACAAAGTAGTGAATACACACACACATCAAGGTCCAGATCCCTGGCTTCATCACTGAGGGTTTCTCTAAGGTGGTGATCAATCTCAGCTTTGGGTGATGTAAGTTGGCCGGTCCACTTCTGCCCTCCTTCTTGCGGAGGATGTTACGCAGATCTGCAAGAGGTTCCTTCTCCTTCTCTTTCACTTCCTTTAACCTCCACCTCAGAGTCCTCAGATCCTGTCTGAGCTGGTGGATCTCGACTGCCCTGTTGTTCCTAGTGTAAGGACACTGATCCCTGATCCCCTTCAACCCAAATCTCTCAGCTGCTAGGCTGACGATGATGGTGGTCATTGTCTGAAGGCTCCTAGAAGTAGTTGCCTCCAAAATGGCATCAACATCCTTCTCTTTGAAAGTTTGAGGCCACTTAACCTGTTGAATTTCTGATGCTCTGTATGGGTATGGGTCTGGACTGGAGCTTGAGTCACCTGAGGTTCTGAACACTGGTTTTACTCTGGGCCTCGCTTCTCCTGCTTCTCACTAGGCACAGTTCCTGAGTGCTGTGACTCCTGCACCATCTCATCTACATGCATTTAATCTTGGCCCGATGGATCTGTAGGCCATGCGCGTTCTTGCACAGCTTGCTGCACATACATTCCACACTTGTCCACACTTGTATGTCCATTATCACGTGTCTGCATCCTTTGGTACATCAATATGGGATCAACTGAGAGCTGGGAGAGACCCATTCTTTAACACAAGTTTGTAGAAGCAGTCTGCATGCTAAGGTGCTTGGTTTTATACACCTTTGGCCATGGAAGTGAATGGAACACCTGAATTGAATGATTTGGAGGGGGGTCCCAACAATTTTGGCCATATATAGTGTATATACTGTATATGAGTTCAAGTGTTCACACTTACATATAATCAAATATAGTATAAAATGTGTATTTGGCGTGCTGTCCAAGGAGAGGGCTTGGAGCTTGGATCTCACGAACATAGCGATGATATGTTGAGATCATTCAGACACTGTTTTACAGCTAAAAAGTGCGTGGATTGGATTGATCGCTCAGATTGACAGGGCTTGATTTACCAAATAATAGGATGATTTACTGTGCACATAGCTGAAACAGCGCTGAAAGGTCATCACTCATCAACCAGGATCTTATTACTTGTTACTTATTCTATACATAATTATAAATCAAGTAATCATGTCAAGCATGAATAATAACAAAATAAATCCATAAATTGCATCACCTTTTCTGGGGGTTTCTCAGCAGTGTTGTAACATAAGAACCTCCAAACATGATCCAAATCTATTTTCTTCAAAATTTGAAAGGTTTTCTATCAAATAAGATGTACTTGATGATTAAAAAAAATTTGTAGAGTTTTAAGCCATTACTTTAAAATATGCCATTTAGATGTGAAATAGCTGAACATGCCTACATGTAAGAGGTAACAGAGACAGTCAACAGAGATCTTACATTTCACTTATATAAATATTGAATGATCGGGATGGGATTGGTAACGGATGATCATAACGACAAGAAATCCTGAGAAATCCACAGCTGCAAAATTCAGAGCATCCTTAAAAGCTTCTAATTTAAAACAACTACAACAACAATTTGTAAGGATGTTATTATGTTCTAATTTTCCCAAAGTTTTTTTCTTCACACAAATAGGTTATCTTTTGCAGTCTAAACATAACCATTACACCTTTGCTCTGGTTAACTCAAGCTGTTGAGATAATGTGACCAGCCTTTGGAAAATGAGGATCAATGGGCTATTTCTGTCAGACTAATGTCAGATGTGCCAACAAGCACTGTAGTAATATAACAGCATCTGATTAAATAAAATAATTAAATTTTCTGTCATTAACAGAAGCGAGTCAAACAAACATACACACAACACCGCGGACGGACTAAAACTGGCCTCTATGACCAGCGTCCTGCTCAACCATGTCCTTGCCGCCTATCTCCCGCACCCTGAACTCCCTATTACCGATGCTAATTGCGCTAGCTCACCCTGCTGCTTTCATAACAAACCAGCATAATGCCCAAATTATGACTTTATTAATGTAAGTCAGCATCTAATGGTTTTAAAAATGATTTATATTGTTTTTCCTGTTCTGAACAAATTAAATCTGTAGCTCGAATTAACTCAGGCTTTTCATCATTAGAGAGTTTAAAAGCCTGTTATCATTGCGTTTTCATCCTTAATTTCACATCTGAAACACCCCAGAAACAGAATAAACTTTATGCTGAATGTAAAAGGAACTGTAAACGAAAACACAAAAAAATATCAGTCTGATAGATTTAGCAAATTATGAAGTAAAATTTTGTAAAGTGCACGTCTTGAAAACCGGGATACCTGGAAATACAACGAAATTTAATACAGTCCACCTCTTCCTACAACCCCATTACTCTTAGCATGCTGTGAAATTCTCATCTTACACACATTGCTGGCCAGGGCCATGAATTATGCATTGTGCCAGAGAAATCCTCAATCTCACGCTTCAAGACCACCACACATTACCCTGCTTCTGTCTCTATTACCAAGATGAATTGCTGAATGGGGGATATTTGAGTGGTTATGGTTCTAACTTCATTGTTTGTTTGCTGTGTAAAATCTCTCTTTTGTGCGAGTCTCTTCTGTCTATTGAAATAACAGTGAATTTTATGGCTTTTTAGAGGGTGAAAATGATTACGGCAGTGTTCATGGCTTAAAGCGGTATGATACTGAAATTACTGTTGTGGCGATGTGGATTACGTCTCTTGTGTTGTTCTAGAGGAAAATCATGATTTTATAGTGCTTAAGGTGTGTAAACATGGTTTGAACTAAATAACTGGGATGGTTGCACAGGAGTGAGCTTTGTTATCTGCAAAAAAAGCACATTTTTGAAACATGATGATCATCTGAGAATAGTTTGGTCTGTAATGAATCATTACATTTTTAGGATCTGGGAACTAGTTGAGGGTTCCATCCACACACTGAGTCGGTGACCTCCAATTCTAAACGATCATTAGTGTCTCTTCCTCTAAAATGTTGGACACACTTACAACATTCTAATAGTCCTTCTCTAGTATGCACGATCATTCACTGAGCCCCTAATACCATCATGAAATGTAGTCACACTAATGATAAAATATTAGCTATGCTCCCGGTGTCATAATTTAATCTCAGCCTGGCATTTGAGGTCAAACTCTGCCTTAAACTATTGAACCTCTTTCCACAATATTTTGGTGTTCATATGTGTGTACACAGACAGGTATAATGCTGTTTTTAAAAAAAGAGGGATAAAAAGGAAACACTTTACAATAAGCATCAATTTGTTTAAATTAGTTAACTTTAGACATATTATAAGATTGTAAACTAATTAAAACTAAAACTTTTGTGTTAACTGAAATAAAGCTTAAATAAAATATAATATCAAGGCAACATTTATGTTTAGTTTAAGTTAAAGCACTACAATTCAAACTGAAATTAAAATAAATTATAACTGATTAGTAATATTTAAAAAAAAATAATCAAAATGATAAAAGCACAACAATATTACTAAAACAAACTAAAAAGGTAACTCAAAATATGAACAAAAACACTGACTGTAAAAATACTCCTAATGCATTTATTAGTCCTAATTAATGTTAATTTCAACATTTGCTAATACATTATTCAAATCAAAAGTTGTATCTGTTAATATTATTTAATGAACCTGCGCTGACATGAACTAACAATGAAAAGTTGTATTTTCATAGCATTAACACAGATGAATAAGTCCTGCAACAAATTTGCTCTTTGTTAGTTAATGCATTAACTATTGGGACCTTGTTGTAAAGTGTTACCAATAAAAACGTATACCAGAAGAGTGTATTATTAATATTTACGGCAGTGGTATTTAGTCTCTCTCTTGTCTCTTTTTTCAAGGTAAGCTGCTATGTATTGTGCAGCGATCCTGTAGCAGCTACGTTCAGCACCGTTATTGTGTTTGACCCTCTATCCAGCTGAAATAACAGTTTGACATTAGAATGCTGAGAAAAATGCATTTAATCCCTCTTTTCAATAGGTGAGCGACTGATAACTTTTCACTCATAATTAACTCATCTTGAAATGAGAGACATTTGGAGGAAATTGAACTGTCAGCCAATGGAGTCGTGCATTTGACCTCATCACAGCGAATGGGGCCCATCATAATTTGTTCATTTGGTGCCTATCAGTCTGGCCTCATCCTCTTCTTGCCAATCCGTTGACCTCCCTCTCCGCAATTCCATTTGGTTCTGTTTTAATTATGACTCAGCAAATCCAAAGCAATAGCAAAACCCACCCTGAGCTCCCCTCGACTGTCACTCACGCTCTGATTGACACGAGCCAGATAGTCTGAGTGCTTCGGGGAAAATTGAAGCGGTGGGCGCCTAAAATGGCTGTTTATATGTCCTCTCGCAGTCAGGCTTGTTCATTTGTGCTGTTCGTCGTTTTCCTTTCTTGCTCTTGTTGGTAATATACATAATGGACATAGCAGTGCATTAACATGTACTTGTCCACAGTTCTTGATATGATTAATGTAAATAGGTGAAAAGGCTTTTAACATTTCTGATGCAAAATGTCACCCGGCACAAGGGTTCTTCTTGAGTGATTCACCAACAGAGTAGTAATTAGTCCTAACTTGACAATGCATCCATTCATATACTAATTCTCAATGCTTCAATTAAGCAAATGTTTTCCAGATTGAAAATGCCAAGCTGTTTGCCAGTCACAACTCTATTGAAGGTGCTTTTGGCTACGCTCAAGCAATGCTCTTACCTCTAGCTGATGTGGTGTGGAATGGCACAGGCAAAAATATTTTTAAATCCATTTTTTTCCCCCATTCTTTAGATGCATTTCAGTGTATGGGTGCTTTCTTGTTTCCGCAGAGACTTTGATTATGCTCAGCTGTTGTTTTCATCAGGATTAGTGCTGAATCAATTTGAGATTTCCAGTGAATGCTTGAAAATGCAACCGTCTTAACCATCTGGGTCCAGAATGTCGCGACAACGGCGTAACGACACAATTTCAACCTAGAGTTTTTTTCATTTCCCTCAGAACCTCTGTCACGACGCAGAGAATTGCTTGCTATGTGATTGTATCTGTCAAGCATTCACCCGCAGGCAGTTAATAGGCTTAACCCAAATGATTTTCTGTCCTTTTCTTTGGGCAATAGTCTCAAACTGGGAATTTGTAATAGGCCAATTTGTTAACATTCTCAGGGCAGGAGCATTTAATATGTGTCTGGTCAGAGGAGGTAAAGACTTCCTGTTGATAAACCTGGATGTGTTTGTCTGCTTTTTGACCTTTAAAAATAATGACAAGAATTAAAAAAAGGAAGCAAGCAAGGATAGAATTGATAGATTTCTTTGAAATGGGATTTGTTGAAGTATGGTTTTGATCACCTTCCTCACCTTCCTCTTCCTCTAAACACACAGGTCCAGTAGTAATTTATTATAATTCACGCAAGAATAGTTCTGTAATGGTAATCCTGCTCAAACTCTACTTGCAATCACAGTCTCCATCATTATCATACAAATGACATCCCCTGTTATTGATTTTATGCAGATGATCACCGATACATTTTGGAAATTATGAATCGCTGTTAATGTTTACAGTATTAGAAAACAATTACCTAACCATATGCCTCTGAGTAATTGTTTATTATTTTTCAATTAGACAAACACTGATGATCAATGATTTCGAAAAAAGGGCAATGAATAACATCAACAGTTATAGATTTGTTGCCAGCATTCAAGATGAATTGTTTTAATGATTTCTACAATGGCATTTCAATGGCATCCAGTGTGCCATTTGAGTCTGAATGCAGATGATGTAGACTGTTGGACCGCAGGTTGTTTGCAATTTTATTCAGAAGAATATTATTATATATAGGGTGCAACAATACACTCATATCACAATTCGGATCGATGCACGATACTGACACTCTCAATACATTTTGTATTATGTAATATTAGTATTACATCCGGGATAAGTTTGGACTTCTCCCCCATACACAGGACACTGGTGACACCAGAATACTGTAGAAATATTAATAATTTGCTAAAATGCATAATTATGTTAAATTGACTACATATATTAAAAAAGATTTTGTATTTTGTTAATGCAATTAATGTATTATTATGGTAACTCTTTCATTTAGGTTCCAATTCCCACTGTTAAATAGCTGCTTATTAGCATGCATATTACTATGATATTGGCTGTTTATTATTACTACTTATATTACGTATTAATGCCTTATTCTGCTTGACCATATTCTATCTCTTAATACCTAAATTTAACATCTACCTTACTAACTGTTAATAAGCAGTCATTAGTAGCTTATTTATTAAGACAAAAGTCGTAGTTAATAGTTAGTTAATAGTGAGAACTGGACCCTAATCTAAAGTGTGACCATTATTATCAATAAATAAACATTCAAACTCAAATGTGTGACTTTCTTCGTTACCTGATGCACCTTTACTATTTAAACGTTCAATTTGGGTGAACTATACACACAATACATATTGTCGCTATCCATATTGTAAAATTTTTGTATTGCGGTGTATTGTGACATGATATATTGTTACAGCCCTATTAGGAATAATTATACAGGTCCTTCTAAAAAAATTAGCATATTGTGATAAAAGTTCATTATTTTCCATAATGTAATGATAAAATTATCATTTCATATATTTTAGATTCATTGCACACCAACTGAAATATTTCAGGTCTTTTATTGTTTTAATACTGATGATTTTGGCATATACTCATGAAATCCTCTCAAACAATTAGCATATTTCATCCGACCAATAAAAGAAAAGTGTTTTTAATACAAAAAAAGTCAACCTTCAAATAATTATGTTCAGTTATGCACTCAATACTTGGTCGGGAATCCTTTTGCAGAAATGACTGCTTCAATGCGGCGTGGCATGGAGGCAATCAGCCTGTGGCACTGCTGAGGTGTTATGGAGGCCCAGGATGCTTCGATAGTGGCCTTAAGCTCATCCAGAGTGTTGGGTCTTGCGTCTCTCAACTTTCTCTTCACAATATCCCACAGATTCTCTATGGGGTTCAGGTCAGGAGAGTTGGCATGCCAATTGAGCACAGTAATACCATGGTCAGTAAACCATTTACCAGTGGTTTTGGCACTGTGAGCAGGTGCCAGGTCGTGCTGAAAACGAAATCTTCATCTCCATAAAGATTTTCAGCAGATGGAAGCATGAAGTGCTCCAAAATCTCCTGATAGCTAGCTGCATTGACCCTGCCCTTGATAAAACACAGTGGACCAACACCAGCAGCTGACATGGCACCCCAGACCATCACTGACTGTGGGTACTTGACACTGGACTTCAGGCATTTTGGCATTTCCTTCTCCCCAGTCTTCCTCCAGACTCTGGCACCTTGATTTCCGAATGACATGCAAAATTTGAGCGACAGTCCAGTGCTGCTTCTCTGTAGCCCAGGTAAGGCGCTTCTGCCGCTGTTTCTGGTTCAAAAGTGGCTTGACCTGGGGAATGCGGCACCTGTAGCCCATTTCCTGCACACGCCTGTGCACGGTGGCTCTGGATGTTTCTACTCCAGACTCAGTCCACTGCTTCCACAGGTCCCCCAAGGTCTGGAATCGGTCACCTCTTCTCGTTGTGCAGCGTTTTTTGCCACACTTTTTCCTTCCCACAGACTTCCCACTGAGGTGCCTTGATACAGCACTCTGGGAACAGCCTATTCGTTCAGAAATTTCTTTCTGTGTCTTACCCTCTCGCTTGAGGGTGTCAATGATGGCCTTCTGGACAGCAGTCAGGTCGGCAGTCTTACCCATGATTGCGGTTTTGAGTAATGAACCAGGCTGGGAGTTTTTAAAAGCCTCAGGAATCTTTTGCAGGTGTTTAGAGTTAATTAGTTGATTCAGATGATTAGGTTGATAGCTCGTTTAGAGAACCTTTTCATGATATGCTAATTTTTTGAGATTTTCATGAGCTGTATGCCAAAATCATCAGTATTAAAACAATAAAAGACCTGAAATATTTCAGTTGGTGTGCAATGAATCTAAAATATATGACATTTTAATTGTATTATTACATTATGGAAAATAATGAACTTTTATCACAATATGCTATTTTTTTTAGAAGGACCTGTATGTTAAGTTACAATTTACAAGGTTTCCTGAACAGTTCCACTTTATATTAGGTATCTTTAACTACTATAACATTTAAATTAATAATTTTATATTTCTGTAATTGCATCTATAATACTGATGACCCTTCTTACACCTTAAACTGACCCATACCACCAAACCTCTCCCTAGCCTTATTACACTTTATTTTACAGTGTCCTCGTTACACGTGTTACATGTAGTTACTAGTAATAACTATAGATTATGCATAATTACATGCAACTAACCCTAAACCAAACCCCAATCCTAACCCTAACCTTATAGTCTGTTCATGTAGTTATTTATTATTACACATTGCATACTTAAATGCATAATTATACTGTAACAAGGCAAACTGTCCTCAAAAAAAGAAGAAAAAAAAGTCGTTTTTCAAGCAACTTATCGTGACCTATATTTATGTTTTAAAGTCATGCGCCCTGTAGTGGGCGTAAAAAACAATGACAGTGTTGTGTTACGTCTATGACGTATGACTTTCATTACCAATTAAAATGCGTGTTCATTTGAATGCAAATGTATGGATTTTTTTACCACCATTGGTCATATTTCCATTTAGGAAATTTCTTTTTCTTTTTATTTATAACTACACCCACCCCATCCCTAAACCTACTCAGTGATTTATAGTGCATACTGCATACACACTTTATGAGCACATTTGTTCCCTAGAATCAAACTCACGATTGCATGATCACATGTTGTTGCATATTGCAATGCTTTACCAATTGAGCTATTCAAAACCTGAAATATTTTGCAGATAAAAGGGAAAATGCTTTAAAATGAAAGTGTCCTGTTGTCAATTGGAGCACAAAGTTAGAAAATGCTCCTATGGGTCGTATTTCATGAATTAAAGTATTGTCGATAGGGGCGTAACTTTAGTGAACGCTCCTATGGGTCTTATTTCAAGGAAGTGACAAACAACCTATATAGGCGTATTGGTTGCAGGACATGTTGGTAACAAGGAAACCATAAAATAAAGCATAACCGTGTTTTGCGATACAGTAAGTATTTATATTTGATGTAAGTATACAGTAGTTAAGGACAACTAATATATTGTGGCCAATGCATAATGCACCTTTCATAACACACATCTACATATGGAATCCAAAATAAATATCTGAATTTACACACTAATAATGAAATGATATATAAGACATCAAAATGTGCTGTTTTCTCTTTTGCTCCCTCATCCAAACCATTATTTACTTCACATACAGACAAAATTGATCTTGATGCAGTGCAGTCAGAGTCTTAATTGGCCAGCCCTACAGCAGAGAATGGAATCCAATGGTCTGGCTTTGAATCGATGGTCTAACCAGAGAGGGTGTGGAGGTAGAGACTGCACAGCGAATGTATGATCAATCAGCCTCAAGTGATTATTAGCAAACCTCCAGCTACAGGTTTGTTGCCAAGAGAACACAAGACAAAAAGACTCATGTGTTTCAAGCGATAGGAATGCCGGAGGGTTCTGTGAATAATTGGGTGCAGAGTGACGCAGATCTACCTGAAAATTCACTCACCTGAGAAGAACAGCACCTCGACAGATGCTCGCGTGAAACCCAGACACTAATGTGAAACAGACCAAACCTAAAAAGGACAAACAAACTGCTCAGCTATGCAAATGACCTCATAAATGAGGCTGGGCATGTGTGTTGTGCTGAATAATTACTGTGAAATTGATGAGTTATGTGAGATTATGTCTGGTAGCATGACGAGCAAGACACATCTTTGCGTACCATTCCTGGATGTCAGCGACAAGGTCAGAATGCACCACCGCTGTGGATGTAGACCTATGGCCTATCAAAACAGAAAACAAGTCAACTTTATTTTTTTCTGTACTTGTTATGCATATACTTCAGTGAGACATTATATAAATGTGTATTGTTTTAGCATGAAATAATAATTGAATTAATTACAGGTATTTATTTTAATTAATTCAATTAATTAAAAAAATCTGCACTTGTTATGCAAGGGTAGTTGACATGACATTCTCCTGAAGTACACATGTCCTGAAATGAGATATTACATAAATATATATTTTTAAGATGATTTCTTATAAAATAATGTATTTATTTATTTTCTTTTACAACTTCATGTTAATTGAGAGACTACATATTGGTACTTAAAAATTAATTCATCACAATCCAGGGCCATTTAAAATGAGCTACTGAAGGTGTTTTTAAATGATTTATTTTTTTAAACTTCAACATTTCCTTATACAGAGGAAAAACTCTTTCCTTTATTCATTTATAAATAATTGATATATTGATAAATAAAAAAAAGTTTATGGACATTTTATGCATCTGTCCATAAACAGGTTCCTCGTTCTTATAGGATTATGCGGGTCAAATTGATATATTCTTGATGTCTTCCATTATAGCCTGAAGGACGGTACGCAATGTTTTGTTTACTTTGCTTGAATCCGTAGAGCTTTGAATTGGTCGGAGCTCAGGGCGTAAAAGCAGCAGCGTTCTCCAAGGACGTTTTGGCGAGCGCTTCTTCTCAATCTATATCTCTTATCTGTGGTTGTTGATGATGTATCTGAGCGTTTGTGGCAGCTGTGTGTTACGTCTAATAGAGCAGAAAGCCTGCTCAGAATAAAGCTATTTGAAAATTTGTTTATGTGAAATATTTGTAAATGGAAGCCGGTCTCTTGGCACCTTCACGTCACGTTCTGGTGTCATTCCGGATTGTGAATTTGATGGGGGATTTGAGGCTGGTAAATGGAGCACATGTTCAAGCAGATCACGAAGGCTCTTGCCTCCCCTTAGTGGCTGCCGCAGCCGATGTTCAGATGCCAGCAGTGTCCGCTGACGTCTCCTCAGTCATTCTCCAAGAATCCCCCCTTTGGTTTCTTGGAGCTGTGAGTGTCATATTTGCTCTATTGACAGGGCATGGATCTTACTATATATTTTGCTGCCTTTTTTGACAGTAGGATAGATTTGTCTAGAAAGATCTTTTTTTTTTTTGCGTAACTCAATATGTAAACATCAGAAGGAAAAGATATGGTGCAATGCAAAGTATGGATTTCCTACTCAGTATTTTTCCCCTGTAAATATTTTGAAATCAACATACATTTACTTGAGAAGTAAAATGTTCTAAGGTATTAAGTCTTGTTCCCTTTGGAGAAAAAAAGAAGAAATATCAAAATGATTTTGGGTTTTTGCTGAAAACAAGAAAATATATCTGCCAATGGGGTCTGCCAAAATAATCTTGTTTTCCCATTGAGTTAAGTTTATTTTTCTGACCCCATAAAACAAGAAAGGGTATGTTTACAAGACAACATGTACTAAAAATAGATCCTCGGAAATGACTAAAAACGCTGTGTTATTCATGCCAGGCCAGTAGTTGGCGATGCCACTTTGTAAAGAAATAATACGTGCCTACTGTATACCGTACATGAAATACGAACATACATGACGCCACCATTTACACAAATCTGAGTTTTTGTAGTTTACACGGTGATGATTACGGTGTTGTTTCAAAAACTTGCACTTTGAAACCCATTTTCAAATGTTTTATTCAGGCCCCCAAAACGCTTTTGTTGTGTAAATGAACAGCCCTCCATATCTTAATTCATTTTGGTTCTCAAGTAGATGTCTCTTGTTTTAAAAATGTTTAAATATTTGTACTGGAAAACAAGACAATACTGATTAAGATTTTTTTTTTTGCATTGTGATGTTTTATATGATAAGTGAACTCAAAGTTGAATAGAGCATGTTTGATTTGACTTCAAATATGCATAAAATGTGTTTGCTAGTCACAACATTCCCTTATTTATTTGGTTATTTTCCATTCAGTAACTTATACTCTCAGTCCTAAGAATTGTGCCGTTTTGGCCTTTTAACCAGCTCCTAGCAATTACATTTGATGCTCCTTAATTCTGACAGTCTCTCCCTCCAAAGCCTCTTTTCCAGCTCAGCAATCGAGACAATATGTTTGCTTACTGCACTGCTTGCTAAGTGTTCCTTTGCATATAAATTAATCTTGATTCAGTTGACACTGTCATGCTGAGTGGTACAAATTGCCCATAGCAATAAAGCAGGCTGAATAAGGAAAAAAAGCCAAATTGCGGCACTTGACATGATGTTTCTTTGCTTTATGCCAATACATTAGCAGCACGTAATGAGTGCTCTGTTCTGAAAAGCATGGTATACTAGAGTTTTAATTTTACTTCAATGGAGCAGCACCATGTTTTTTGAAATCCACGTCAGACAAATCATTTACAATGTGGATGTTGAGGTTAAATAGGAAGCAATTCATTCACTTGTACAAGCGCCGAGTACCATCCATCATTCTATTTGCAGAAGCTTGACAAAAGTACTTGGCTTTAAATAACAATCCATTTGCTCTTGGTGCTGGGCAAAACAGGTTTTTAGGCATTCGTTTACTGTGCATAGCCATATTAATTTATTCAATTTTAATTTAGAAAGAAAATAACACAATCTAAGGATAAAAGTAAGAAAAAGAGACGTTACATGCAACATTTTAACGTAAATATAGTCTTTTGTGACCATATTTGTTTCAAGGCATACCATAACACGGGTCCCAAAACTACGGCCCGCCCCCACATTTGGACCGGCCCTTTGAACAATGCCAGAGACATATTTTGAAAAAATGAAATTTTAAAATTATATTCATATCTGTATTTGATTATAAAGGTTGCCTTTTAAACTAAAATGTCCCTTATTTTTTTTAAACTTTTACAATTTCCCTTAGTAATTAACTAAAATATTAACATAGCGTAGCTTAATTATTTGTTAGATTCACCCACCAATAGAATCGCACATTCAATGAACGTTTCATCGTGATCGAGCAAGTGCGCGCGAGCCAGAAATGACTAGAACTACAAGACAATTGGATAATGCTTTTTTTAAAGTAATTCTCTTTTGTCTGTATGGTGCATAAAATAATAAACAAAGCATTAGGAGGCATAATAAATACATTTAAAATCATAATAAAAACTCCACAATAATAGTCACTCTGGCCCATGTAAATTTCTGTAAACGACCCGGCCCCCATTAAAGAAAATAACAATAATGTGGCCCTCACAGAAAAAAATGTGGGGACCCCTGCCATAACATAATACTTTAATTAAACATTATAGTTTTATTTACACAACAAGTGCCTGCACAATGCTAATACCACATTCGGTAACACTTTACTATTAAGAATTTGTTAAGCATTAGTAGTTAATTCATAATTTATAAAGCATTATTAGAAATTGATAAGCAGTTTATAACGTACAGCTATAAATGCTTTATTCTTGATTTATAATCTTATCTATAATGTTTTTAATAATTGTATTTCCATACTTTATAAATGATAAATGTACCATTTCTAAATTAAGTATTACATTATTTACAAGCCAGTTAATTAGAAGTTGTCAGTTGTTCATACAATCATTTTGTAAGTAATGGATTAATAAATTCTAAATGTACTTTTATACATATTATTTAGACATATAGAAATAGTTACTCATTGTGTTAATAAATGCTTTATTAACATGTATTCCTACTGAAATTCATGATTAATTCAGGTAGGTTTAAAACATTTAGTAGTTGTCAGTTCACAGAGTGATACAGAACATATATCAAGCGTATAGGGTTAGTTCTGGTGGGTCACGTCATGCTCGCATGACCTACCAATGAATAGGATGCCTATCACAGCATGCATATAAGCTCCTTCATTATTATCAGCGTTTCTCCAGAGCCAATTACCCTCCTCCATCCCCAGCTCCTCCTCTCATCAGTCAGGATTTGGCATTCTGTTTCCCCCTGAATCTAAATTCTAAATGAATCTAAATAAAGACTAAATTCCTGAATTAGGTTGTACATTTTAATATTGACATTAATGCTATCTGCAATACATCGTTGGTTCTGTTTTGTTTACCCTTAGTGGGGTTATTGCTGCTCTCTGTCCTCTTATCCATGCTAGGCTGTATGGATGCGCCGGGTGTTCTTGCCTAGAACAGAACTATACCGCCAATCTAAACTATATGCTAATTGTCTATCATCTTTGATGATAGTGGTCCTATATTTATTTAAAAATGCAAAAAATTTAACTGTACAACTGGTAACTTGATATAAAATTAAAAATTAACCTCATCAATGTCATCGAAAAATAAAATTCCTGTACACCTCCAGAAAACATAACTATGCAGTAAAATTAAACTAAGCCTCTGCAATCTAGTGTAAACATTAAGATGAATAGAAATTTAACAGGAGTGGATTACAGGAGTGCCAAAATACAAAAAATACAATTTGTATCAAATATTTCACAGTTTCACAACAGCCTCAGTATTAACTTTCAAACATTAGAGAACAGCAGTGCAGAAGAAAACTGAGCCTTTAAATCTCCTCTGTAAAACGAGGCATTAATAGTCCTCACCTCAGCTAACAAAAAAAGTTAAATGGCAACTACTAAATGTTTTATAATTACCTGAATTAATCATGAATTACTGTAGGAATACAGTACATGTTAATAACTATATGTAACTATATGTCTAAATAATATGTATAAATGTACATGTAAATAGTTTATTTACTTTCTAAATTATCTTATATGAACAACTGGCAACTCCTAAATAACTGTTTTGTAAATAAAGTAATACTTATTTAGAAATGATAAATTGATCATTAATAAAGTATGAACATACAATTATTAAACACATTATAGATAAGCTTAAAAGTCAAGAATAAAGCATTTACAGCTATATTTAAAAACTGCTATGTCAATTAATGCTTTATAAATGATGATTTAACTATTTACTAATGCTTAACAAATGTTTAATAGTGTGCAGTTATTATAAAGTGTTACCAAACATCCCAGTTCTAGTTCGTCTCAATAATGTTTTTGTCACTATGATGCAAAACACCATATCATAGAATTTTTATTTTATTTTTATTGGATATGAAGAAAAAAAGAAGAAAAAGAAAGAAAAAAACGGTTATGTCAGGAACTTAAAGTGGAAGGATACTTAATTAACATTTGTTTTTAAAATAACTTCTTAATTTATATTTAGATATTTTTAAACATTTTGTGTCTTTAATATTTTCATTATATTGCAACAATGCTCAAAACCATTGTGTTGTCTATAGTAATATCTTAATGTTTGATTGTTATCACTTAGCTCTAAAACACACTTGGATATTCCCCACTTTCATCAGAAGCAAGTTATGCATTACTTTTAAATTTCTGAGTTACTTTTTGAAATAAGTTACTTTGTTGAGAGAAATCGGGAACAAGTGCAGCGGCGTTGCGTGCGCTGTCTAAACATGGTTATTGTAGTTCTAGACTAAATGTAACCATGCATTTACTCATCTCACTTGTGCAAAAACAGATTTAGTTTCCCTCAAAATGATTAAAAACGGCAAAATTCAGAACTCAGAATATTACTCGAACCAATATTTAAAAACCTGATTCCAAAAAAGTAGGGACTGTACAAATTGTGAATAAAAACAGAATGCAATGATGTGGAAGTTTCAAATTTCTATATTTTATTCAGAATACAACATAGATGACATCAAATGTTTAAACTGAGAAAATGTATCATTTAAAGGGAAAAATAAGTTGATTTTAAATTTCATGGCATCAACACATCTCAAAAAAGTTGGGTCATCCCCTCTTCTTTTTATAACAGTCTGCAAATATCTGGGGACTGAGGAGACAAGTTGCTCAAGTTTAGGAATAGGAATGTTGTCCCATTCTTGTCTAATACAGGCTTCTAGTTGCTCAACTGTCTTAAGTCTTCTTTGTCACATCTTCCTCTGTTGATGCGGCTGATGTTTTCTATGGGTGAAAGATCTGGACTGCAGGCTGGCCATTTCAGGACCCGGATCCTTCTTCTACGCAGCCATGATGTTGTAATTGATGCAGTATGTGGTCTGGCATTGTCATGTTGGAAAATGCAAGTTCTTCCCTGAAAGAGATGATGTCTGGATTAGGGGTGCACCGATCCAGCTTTTTCAGTCCCGATACCGATACAGATGCCTGGGCTTTGTGTATCTGTCGATACCTGATACCGATCCGATACTATTGTTGAATGAATTATAAACTGAATACCTTCCACCTTATACCTTCCTTGAAGAGACTAAAGGCTCATTAGACTTTACTAACTAAACATAACTAAGACAAAATAACAGATGTATGTAAAGTGTTGAATTCTTATTTATTTAAAATATCAGTGGGATGATATCGATTTTGATCTTGATTCAGAATCAATTCATATATATAGCCTACTGTACATATAGCCTAAGGTAAAATGTGTTTGTCTTAGTACTATTTTAAACATTTCTTGGGTCAAATTATGTGCTCGCATTCATTAATATTCACTTGTATTATTAACATTTAAAAATTTCACATTAAAGAAATCTAGTGTTTGATCATATCTAAATATTTAAAGAGCCAAAAAGGCACCGACTGGGTAATGGCATTACAATGAACATTATTATTTTTTAGCCACAAAATGACAAATTTTCCTCTTTGAATTGGAATTCTCTCTTTTAACATTAATTACTACACTAATTGTAATATAAATAATAAAAATGTCTTCTAATATTTTTATTATTTATATTACAATTAGTGTAATGTTCATTTAAGTGGTCATTAATTGACAATTATTGCACAAATAGTATTTAGTACCAAAAGATATTTTGTACTCCTCAAAATATTCAATAAATAATATTGAACTAAAATGTAGAACATTTATTTAATTGAAAAACAGTTGCGGTGTATGGTCACATTTGACCATCAATGAGTATGAGTGTAACCAATTAGCAAGGAATATCTGAGGGCTAAATACAATAACATTAATGTTGCATCTCTATCACTCTCCTTAATAAAACGATCATGTAAATATGGTTGACTTAATAATCAATGCACACTATGCTGTACTGTCTACCAAAACTTGCTGCAAACATCTGTATAGTGAAACTGTTGTGTATCCGCTTAAGCCATTCAAATGCATTGACACAGCAGCATATAGAAGTATTGAGCGCTCCATGAACCACGTGATTTCCAGATGTGTAAGCTGCCCATGCCACATGCACTCATGCCATCAGGGATGCAGGCTTCTGAATTGAGCGCTAATAACAACTTGGGTTGTCCTTGTCCTCTTTAGTCCGGATGACATGGCGTCCCAGTTTTCTAAAAAGAACTTCAAATGTTTCTGACCACAGAACAGATTTCCACTTTGCCACAGTCCATTTTAAATGAGCCCTGGCCCAGAGAAAACTCCTGCGCTTCTGGATCATGTTTAGATATTGCTTCTTTTCTGACCTATAGTTTTAGCCGGCAACGGCGAATGGCACGGTAGATTGTGTTCACGGCAATGTTTTCTGGAAGTGTTCCTGAGCCCATGTTGTGATTTCCATTACAGTAGCAATCCTGTATGTGATGCAGTGCCGTCTAACGGCCAGAAGATCACGTGCATCCAGTATTTTTTTCCGGCCTTGACTCTTACGCACAGAGATTGTTCCAGATTCTCTGAATCTTTGGATGATATTATGCACTGTAGATGATGATAACTTCAAACTCTTTGCAATTTTTCTCAGAGAAACTCTTTTCTGATATTGCTCCACTATTTTTGGCCGCAGCATTGGGGGAATTGGTGAGCCTCTGCCCATCTTGACTTCTGAGAGACACTGCCACTCTGAGAGGCTGTTTTTATACCCAATCATGTTGCCAATTGACCTAATAAGTTGCAGATTGGTCCTCCAGCTGTTCCTTATATGTACATTTAACTTTTCCTGCCTCTTATTGCTACCTTTCCCAACTTTTTTGGAATGCGTAGCTCTAATGAAATCCAAAATGAGCCAATGTTTGGCATGTCATTTCAAAATGTCTCCCTTTCAAAATTTGATATGTTAACTATATTTTATTGTGAATTAAATATAAGTTTATGAGATTTGTAAATTATTGCATTTTTTATTCACAATTTGTACAGTGTCCCGACCTTTTTGGAAACGAGTTTGTACTGTATTTATTATTAACTATTCTTCTGCAATGCAGAATGGCAGCACAAGTGAAAGGTTTGAGCTGCTCTTGGACAGTACAGCTGGGAATTAGCATTTTCCTCAGCCTGAGGCCCAGCCCAGGTAAGAAAAAGTAAGGCGAAAGTAACAGTAATACATTACTTTCAATAAAAAGTAACTAAATAACGTAGTTACTTTTTAAAAGTAACACAATATTGTAACAAGCTACTTTTAAAAGTAACTTTCCTCAACACTGGTGACAAGGTCTTGTTTTATCTCTGTCTTGTGGTGTTTAAGATGTGTTTCTTAGGATATGATTCTAATGGGGGTTATCCTGAAGGACCACATAATTTTTCACCAACCTATTTAGTAGTATCTGTGTGGGGCCTCCATCCAATTTAACAACGCCGTGATAATTATTCTGGCAGCACAAATGGAGGGGCCAGCCCTCTTTTCTCACTCAATGCTCCCTAATAGGATTGTGTCTGCTTCAGCAGACTTTAATTGAGGACTCCATGTCAAAAGAGAGCAAGCTTGAATGACTCTCCCTTCTCAGCTGCTGGTCACCATGAAGTCTCAGCTCTAAATGCTGAGAGCTATAATTTTTTTTTTACAAATACAGCAATTGCCATTACCTGATGTACCAAGAGCTGAGACATAGCACATCATAGCAAATCAGATCTATTACTGTATTATTTCATCATATCATTAAGATACTACATATCAGGACATTTCAATATTTTAGATGCTATATATGGACCCCTGAATATGATCAGCCTTGTGATTATTTCTTCTTTCGATTGATTTATTATTTATTTATCTATTCATTTATTAAAAAAAAATTATAGTTTTACTCAAATATTTTCCACGGACCCCCAATAGTTCTCTATAAGTCCTCCTGCATAAATGTATAAAAACACAATTTATACTGTCGGAATTTATTATATTATAAATATAAATGTGTAAAATATAGTTTGTAAAATATAATTCGTAAAATATAATTTGTTTAAATTGTTACATTATTACATATTCTATTCTACACACTATGCTGTTAAATGTTAGATTATTCATTCATTCATTAATTCATTCATTTACTCAATAAATTAATTTATTTGTTTACTTTAATCACATATTTATTTATTTTACAGTGTATAGCATACTCTGGCAGACCCAATTTATTCTGTGAAGAATTAACATTATAAATATGTGTAATAGATTATTTGGGAAATATTAAATTTATAGGCCTCCTTTTTATTATATTGCATTATTTAAAATAAAAAAAGAAAATTCTACTCACTATACTGTTCAGTTAGATTTTATTTATTTAAATGTATTTATTTATATTAATCATTTATTCATTTTTCTTATTTTTATTTTTATTTTACAGTTTTACTTAAATTTTCCCATGGACCCACTAGAATTCCCATGGGTAAAAACACCCTGTATTATAAATGTTAAGCTTTATTATTAACTCAAACTGTTTCTCAGCATGATCTGTTGTTATTATTCCTAGGCATGCCATTGTTCACAAAGTATATGTGTCTTTCTCTATCAGACGCTTTTGACACACAGCGGATGAAAAAAAGTGTCAGAGGAAGAGGCCCTGGAGCATATTACTCATTTAATCCTGATTTAGCCTGAGGGAGAAAGGGATTTTAAGTGTCTAGTGATAAACTCTCTCTTTCTTCTGTTGATGGTAATTATCCACGTCTCTTGAGACTTTTTGCCAAGATGTTGGTGGCAGGATGTGTGTTCTGATCGTCAGACATGAGACGCACTGTCCAGTTGGTCTGTGTAGGTGAATAGAGCCTACTGCATTTACAGGGTCTTCTGCTTGTTTGAAGATGGCCTATTGTATCCCTTTTGTAAGGGATAACTGGTCAGCCATTGTAGTCAAATATGTTAGGCAAATTGAGGCAGATGGCTTCAATTCAGACACGTGGCTTTCCCAGGGCAGCGGGGATGGCCTAGACAGTGGAGAGGGGTGTTGTGGGTCAGGGCCCTGCTTGGCACTTGTTAGCGCTTTCAATAGACCCATGTGGCTTTATTCACCCCCCATGTGGTGTTGCTGAGAAACACCATGCTGAAGACTCCAGCCCGGCCCGCTGAAGGACAGCATGGGGGCGGCTACAGCAGCACTCCATCTTCCTCATGGGCCTCGGCATAGTCCTGCTTTAGCCCTTTGGGATTTGGATGAATAGGGCCGATTGACAAGTGGGTGGTGGTCCATCCTAAATAGCTTTTCAGTCAGCTGCTATAATAGACTGGCAGGTTTTTTCCACACTCTCTATAATAGCTGCTAATTATGGGATTTGCAATGTTTTGGAATCCCTTTTTAATACTCGTTTGTGTGTTTTCTATCTTTGGTGTATTTTGTAAACGTTGCGACTTCATTTACTTCATTACGAATCCTATAATTTGTTCATTGTTTTAGTTCCAATTCAGCTTCCTATCTTATTTGAAGAAGGATGTCCCTAAAGGGACATGGTAGAAAAACAGTTAAGAATAAGAATAAAGTGAGATAAGAAGAGTCAGTGCTTTTACTTTCCCCTGAGAAACTTTGCGTTCGCCTGCAAAACCTTTGCAGTCCCCCGAGAATCTTTGCTTTTGTTGGCAAAGGCTTTACGTTCGCCCAAGAAACGATTTGTTCCCTAAGAAACTTTGCCTTCGCTGGCAAAACATTCTGAGCTCTGTAGCTTATAAAACGTCTTTGAAGACAATTCATTCATACTTAATAGTGTCATGTTGTTGCCCAATATCTGGGACATGAAGAGTTAAATGTTGATTTATGATTGTTGAGAGGGAAAACTTGGCTTTTGTCTGCAAAACCTTTGCGTTCCTCAAGAAACTTTGCATTAGACGTCACACAATGTTTCTCAGAGGACAAACATTGACAAATAATTTTTCTCCATCACTTTTTTTTATAAAAAGGCTCTGTAGTTTATATAACATAATTAATTTTAATACAATTAATTCATTCCTTGATAGTGTCATGTTATTTCCCAATATCTGGGACAAGAACAGATACATGTTGATTTATGATTTTTCATTATAACATAATTAGATTTTTCCAATTTTCTTCATGCTTGTGTAAAGAAATGCACTTTGAATTTTTTTTTTAAATACCGGAAACAAATTGAATTCTGCACATGCGTTTTTTTTAGATGCAAATGCAACACTGTACTCTTTACAATATACTCAAACACATACAACGCACCTGCAGTCTTATGGAATGAATAACTCTAATGAGTCTGTTTTTTTTAGCGAGTTGAACTGTCCAAATGAGAGTATAGTTACTGATTGGATGGTCATATACCAATGTGTAGTTAAAGATGTGTATTAGGGGTAGTATAGTATTTAGCAAAGAATAAATGAATAAATTGTTACCATTTTTTGTATTGTTTGGTATTTTGATTGTGTAGTAGGCTATTTATATAGATAACTTCCATTTTAAAACATCTTTGGTTGAAATTATATGTTTGAATTCAGTGTGCATTTCATAATACTTGCAGCATGTCCTACTGTTAAAAACGTAATGAAGTTTGTGTTGCACATGGGAGTTTTTGGAGAGAACACAAATGCTCTATAGCTTTCAACAATATCATCAAGATCCGCCTTATAATAATCAGCTGTGAATACATGTTGAAAATAGTTCCGTATAATATTCTCCAACGTGTTCCCAGCATCTCAATTACTAGCATCGCTCTCTATGTCTTTTGAACATGGATGCTTTTACTCGACAAACAAAAGCGGTCCAGAGATCTCCATTTTAATGCACTGCTTATTCAAACGTGCCAGGGGTCAAGAGTGAAGATGTTACCAGCCGGCCATTCATCACGGCCATGACACCCTCTTTGCTCCGCTCCCTCACCTCCAAGCTATGCTTTTTAGAACAAACACATCACCACGGGCCGTGCAGTCATCCATTTTCCTGTGCTATGCATTAGAGCTTCATGAATATCCCCACACAGTATACCTGCAGCCCGGCCGTGGAGAGATTGCTATAGGGCTCCTTCCCACAATGAGAATGTGATAGTTATTGTGTACTGATGTAAATTCTTTCTTTAATCCTTATGTTCTGTTGAGTTTAACATTACTGTTTCTGTTGTTGTTGTTGCGTTAGTAAATTCAAAATTAACTTCATATTTTCCCTTCATATTCATCTTCTGTTCCTTTGTTCATATCACAGATTGACCACATAATGCACTTTCCAAAAATGTATTCTGTAATGGATTTACTGTTTTATTGATATATCATTTTTAATGGAGGAAATCACATTGAAATTCTCTCATGGGAAAGTTTTAACAAGATTAGATTGTCACAAGTATCAACCTGACAGCCATTAGTCCAGTCTTCATTGTCTTAAATGCTGATTTGGTGCATTTCTTATTATTATCAATGTTGAAAACAGTTGTGCTGCTGAATGTTTTTGTGGAAACCTTGTTAAATATTTCAGGATAAATAGTTCAGGATTCTGTGATTTTGTATTGTAGCTATTTTGTAGCTATTGTAGCTATTTTTTTAGCTTTAGCTTTCTTTTTTCTTTTTTTTTTTTCAGACCCAAGCAGAATATTTAGGTTATCGCAAGACTGGATAGGATGCAGCAGGCCTGAGATTATACAAAACAAGGTGCTTCTTCTGAATTTGTTTCTCTGGTAACACTTTAGTATTGGGAACTCATAATCAGTATTAACTACGACTTTTGCCTCAATAAACTCTTAATATACTGTTTATTAATAGTTAGTAAGGTAGTTTTGTAGCATTTTAAGGTATTGGGTAGGATTGAGGGATGTATAAAAAGGTCATAAAGAATAAGGCATTCATATGTGCTTTATAAGTACTAATAAACAGCCAATATCCTAGTAATATGCATGCTAATAAGCAACTTGTTAATAGCTGAACCCTAAAATAAAGTGTTACCGTTTCTTCATTTCGTATTCATTTCGAGACAATATGCTCCAGACCCAATGGCATTATTGTATTTGTGCCATGGGGCTGCAATCTGCCATAGGCACCTTTGCACAGCTTTGATTATTAACAGACAGCATGCCACCGCTCCAACCATTCCACCCCTCCCTCCTCTTCATCTGCCACCCATGTGACCCCTCCTGGCAAATGATTGGCTAATTACGATTCTGGACAGAATTTGAGGGTGGCTAACGCTGCATCTGGCCTCTGAGGTGCCTGCGACTGCAGCTGGTGTGGCTGCTCCACAGCAGGGCTGTCTGTGGCCCCTCATAAATAAAAAGCTCTTACAAACTGGTTATGAGCACCTGTTAGATCATCTGTCAGCCTAGCCCCCTTCTCATCCATCACCTAGTGCTCGGGGAAGTCATTCCACCCCATCAATCCGCTCCGTACTTACCAGGCCTCTAACACTGCCCTGAAACCATCCACAAAGTAATAGCGCTGCACTGGTGGACACTTTTAAATACAGAATGAAGAATCCCTTTCTGTCAACTTTGGGTATTTAAAAGTGAGTGGCGTAAAAGTTTACATTTGTGTCAATAAATCAGAGGAGAGAAGTCACGGACGGGCTTGTCATTCGGACTAATGACCGAATCCTTCACAGGCAACAGCGAACGTGCCGAGATAAAATGCGTTCGGGGTTGTTCAGTCATTATACCTTTATTACCCCCTGCCATAACCAAGGAGAGTGAGGAGAATCGGGGGAATGAATGAGTTATGTGTGCTTTGGAAGGTGCTGTTAAACCATACACAGACAGAGGGTCTTCGTCTCTAATATTGTGACACATTCAGGCAACCTCAACACATAATTTTCACTTTAACAATGGTCTTAGTGTAAACCACAATGTCTCAAATGATATTAAACATAGTAAATTGCATTAATTTGCTATGTAGTTAAATGACTGGTAAAAAACATAAGCCTTTAAAAAATAGCACAAATTAAGATGTGTGTGAAACCTGAAAAACAAGACTGTAGCATGCAGCAAAGTACACATCCTGATCTTCTGGGACATTGTAACTATTAGTACATGTATGTTGGGTTTATTCTTAAATGTTCTTTTTTTATACATTTCTTACATTCATTGTGAATTTAGTTTTAGTACATTTCAACTTCATTTCAATTTCAGTTAGTTGCCATGGGAACATTTATTATTTTTGTAAAGATTTTCAGGTTGAGTTTTTTTGGCTTCTGTTGAGTATTTCTGCGGCTGCTTCTGTTGAGTATTTCTGCGGCTGCTTCTGTTGAGTATTGCTGCGGCTGCTTCTGTTGAGTATTGCTGCGGCTGCTTCTGTTGAGTATTGCGGCTGCTTCTGTTGAGTATTTCTGCGGCTGCTTCTGTTGAGTATTTCTGCGGCTGCTTCTGTTGAGTATTGCGGCTGCTTCTGTTGAGTATTGCTGCGGCTGCTTCTGTTGAGTATTGCGGCTGCTTCTGTTGAGTATTTCTGCGGCTGCTTCTGTTGAGTATTGTTGCGTCTGTTTCTGTTGAGTATTGCTGCGGCTGCTTCTGTTGAGTATTGCTGCGGCTGCTTCTGTTGAGTATTAATGCGGCTGCTTCTGTTGAGTATTGCGGCTGCTTCTGTTGAGTATTAATGCGGCTACTTCTGTTGAGTATTGCGGCTGCTTCTGTTGAGTATTGCTGCGGCTGCTTCTGTTGAGTATTGCTGCGGCTGCTTCTGTTGAGTATTGCGGCTGCTTCTGTTGAGTATTGCTGCGGCTGCTTCTGTTGAGTATTGCTGCGGCTGCTTCTGTTGAGTATTGCTGCGGCTGCTTCTGTTGAGTATTGCTGCGGCTGCTTCTGTTGAGTATTGCTTCTGTTGAGTATTTCTGCGGCTGCTCTGTTGAGTATTTCTGCGGCTGCTTCTGTTGAGTATTTCTGCGGCTGCTTCTGTTGAGTATTTCTGCGGCTGCTTCTGTTGAGTATTGCTGCGGCTGCTTCTGTTGAGTATTGCTGCGGCTGCTTCTGTTGAGTATTGCTGCGGCTGCTTCTGTTGAGTATTGCTGCGGCTGCTTCTGTTGAGTATTGCTGCGGCTGCTTCTGTTATTTCTGTGGCTGCTTCTGTTGAGTATTGCTGCTTCTGTTGAGTATTGCTGCGGCTGCTTCTGTTGAGTATTGCGGCTTCTGTTGAGTATTGCGGCTGCTTCTGTTGAGTATTGCTGCGGCTGCTTCTGTTGAGTATTTCTGCGGCTGCTTCTGTTGAGTATTGCTGCGGCTTCTGTTGAGTATTGCGGCTGCTTCTGTTGAGTATTTCTGCGGCTGCTTCTGTTGAGTATTCTCTGGCTGCTTCTGTTGAGTATTTCTGCGGCTGCTTCTGTTGAGTATTTCTCGTCTGTTTCTGTTGAGTATTGCTGCGGCTGCTTCTGTTGAGTATTGCTGCGGCTGCTTCTGTTGAGTATTACTGCGGCTGCTTCTGTTGAGTATTGCTGCGGCTGCTTCTGTTGAGTATTGCTGCGGCTGCTTCTGTTGAGTATTTCTGCGGCTGCTTCTGTTGAGTATTGCTGCGGCTGCTTCTGTTGAGTATTGCTGCGGCTGCTTCTGTTGAGTTGCGGCTGCTTCTGTTGAGTGTTACTGCGGCTGCTTCTGTTGAGTATTGCTGCGGCTGCTTCTGTTGAGTATTTCTGCGGCTGCTTCTGTTGAGTATTGCTGCGGCTGCTTCTGTTGAGTATTGCTTCTGTTGAGTATTTCTGCGGCTGCTTCTGTTGAGTATTTCTGCGGCTGCTTCTGTTGAGTATTTTTGCGGCTGCTTCTGTTGAGTATTTCTGCGGCTGCTTCTGTTGAGTATTGCTGCGGCTGCTTCTGTTGAGTATTGCTGCGGCTGGTTCTGTTGAGTATTGCTGCGGCTGCTTCTGTTGAGTATTGCTGCTTCTGTTGAGTATTACTGCGCTGCTTCTGTTGAGTATTTCTGTGGCTGCTTCTGTTGAGTATTGCTGCGGCTGCTTCTGTTGAGTATTGCTGCGGCTGCTTCTGTTGAGTATTTCTGCGGCTGCTTCTGTTGAGTATTGCTGCGGCTGCTTCTGTTGAGTATTGTTGCGCTGCTTCTGTTGAGTATTTCTGCGGCTGCTTCTGTTGAGTATTTCTGCGGCTGCTTCTGTTGAGTATTTCTGCGGCTGCTTCTGTTGAGTATTTCTGCGGCTGCTTCTGTTGAGTATTTCTGCGGCTGCTTCTGTTGAGTATTGCTGCGGCTGCTTCTGTTGAGTATTGCGGCTGCTTCTGTTGAGTATTTCTGCGGCTGCTTCTGTTGAGTATTTTGCGGCTGCTTCTGTTGAGTATTTCTGCGGCTGCTTCTGTTGAGTATTGCTGCGGCTGCTTCTGTTGAGTATTGCTGCGGCTGCTTCTGTTGAGTATTGCTGCGGCTGCTTCTGTTGAGTATTTCTCGCGGCTGCTTCTGTTGAGTATTGCTGCTTCTGTTGAGTATTTCTGCGGCTGCTTTCTGCGGCTGCTTCTGTTGAGTATTGCTGCGGCTGCTTCTGTTGAGTATTGCTGCTTCTGTTGAGTATTGCTGCGGCTGCTTCTGTTGAGTATTGCTGCGGCTGCTTCTGTTGAGTATTTCTGCGGCTGCTTCTGTTGAGTATTTCTGCGGCTGCTTCTGTTGAGTATTTCTGCGGCTGCTTCTGTTGAGTATTTCTGCGGCTGCTTCTGTTGAGTATTGCTGCGGCTGCTTCTGTTGAGTATTGCTGCTTCTGTTGAGTATTTCTGCGGCTGCTTCTGTTGAGTATTTCTGCGGCTGCTTCTGTTGAGTATTGCTTGGCTGCTTCTGTTGAGTATTCTGCGGCCTGCTTCTGTTGAGTATTTCTGCGGCTGCTTCTGTTGAGTATTGCTGCGGCTGGTTCTGTTGAGTATTGCTGCGGCTGCTTCTGTTGAGTATTCTCGCGGCTGCTTCTGTTGAGTATTTCTGCGGCTGGTTCTGTTGAGTATTGCTGCGGCTGCTTCTGTTGAGTATTGCTGCTTCTGTTGAGTATTTCTGCGGCTGCTTCTGTTGAGTATTTCTGCGGCTGCTTCTGTTGAGTATTTCTGCGGCTGCTTCTGTTGAGTATTTCTGCGGCTGCTTCTGTTGAGTATTGCTGTGGCTGCTTCTGTTGAGTATTGTTGCAGCTGCTTCTGTTGATTTTTGCTACTGCTTCTGCTGCTGTTTTTTTCTGTTTTGCTAGAACCACACTTTACATACAAATACATATGATCACTAATGAGATCACAATGGTAGGCCATAGGGGCTGAACGTGCAATTTTGGACAGAGCCTATTTCTACTAAGAAATTGTTTTGATTAAATATTTATAAAGTTAATTTGAATTTGGTGTAAGTTACTGATGTTATGATGCCTTAGAAATATGTCTCAAAACAGTGTTCTTTATACAGAATGCTGTCTGTTAAGTTATTTGACTTATTGGACAGCAAGTCAGTTGCCTTCAGTTTTTTTTAGCCAATTTCTTGACATTTTTTTAATGGTGTGGTGAAATGTAAGCTTTATGAGTATTAGCATGAAAATGGCAGGCAAGTTAAAGAATTCTCTCACTGGTTTATGGCAACTATTACAGCAGAGTTAGTCTCGGTTTTATGTGCATTATCTCAGGGCTTGGCTGAAACTATAACTTTTATGCATTCATAAAGAATAAATTGACAACGATGAATCAGCTATCACCAGGAAAGCCCTTATGCCTTTCAGTCATCTTTTTTTTAAGAGAGAAACGGGAATGCTGAAGCTTTTTATAGTGCTTTCTGAGATGTTTTATGATCTTAACTTAGTCATGCCCTTAAACTCTCTTGTGTCAAAGTTGTTGGAAATGACATTTGCAACTTTGTAACGCTACTAAATAAGTATATACTTTATATTAAATCATTATGAGCAATCAGATGCAGACCAGAAAGATTTATCAGCATTTAGACAAACGGCCAATTGTAAATGCTAATTATCCTCTAGAATGTTTTTAAAATGGGATCTATTGCTGGCTAAAAGAAAACATCTAGTGGTGGGATCTAAGCCACTCCAATCATCACCACAGGAGCCCAATTTACAATCTCTTTGAACCAGCAAGAAGCAATAATGAGACACCTGATAGCATCCCAGAATAAACTGGAGAATGTGGCCTGTCTAGTTTGTGGCACAGGCTATTACAGAGAAGCACTGAAGAGATGTGCAGTCTCACTGGCCTGATGTGACAGCTTGATTTCCTGGCCTCCTGGTGGGACATCAGAAGAGGTGACATGAACGGCCTGTTAATTTGGCCATGTCACAGTATATAGCAGCATCCTCAGATAGAGGATACTTTTGGATGGTTTAGGGTGAGGGAACAGAGCTTGTCTCAGCCAAGAACTACCTATCCAGTGTGACAGAGAGGGACAGTCTCACACTTTATTGTGTAAGTCACTGAGCTCAGACCTGAGACAGAGAATAGAACGCACACGCATGCAAAAAGCGCACACCCATGCGATGACAGGCGTGGATGGAATGGGGCAGCGGTGGCTTCTCTTGTTTGCCCTTGATGAGCATGTTATTAATGGAAATAGGAGAAACGGTGGGCCAAATCAGTATTCAAATAGCCTGCCATCTTCTTCTGTTCATCTGCCCGCTGATTCCTAAACATTCAGCTCCCCGCTAACTCTCTTTCTCTCCAACCCTCTCTCAATTGCTTTTCTCAATTCAAAACAACCCAAACTTTAAGGTGTACTGGAGAAAATTAGCCTGAGGAATAAGATGTTTCTTCAACTATGGGCACTTTTGGCCTTGTGGAGAAACTCTTTTAAAAACACTCTCAATAAAACATTTAATTTGCCTTCTAAGAATGTCCAACACTGCATGAATTCTGTCATTTTTCTCATTTTTGACTGCAACATCTTGAACTTATCCACCGCAGTGTCGTTTCCACTAAATCTCAAATGATGTATTATGTTTAACAATTTGTGATACAAATGACAGGGGTGCAAACGGCACTTGAAACACTTTTAGAATAAAATAACCAACTTCCTTTGTCTCGCTAAGGCTAATTTAATACAGCAATTTATGTATCCTACGTATTAAAATGACAACTTGCTTGGATATAAAAATATTTTATTCACAAGTGATATTAACTTTTTACTTTTGTTTTCTTTATGCATTTCATATCAGGGATGATGTATGCGCCGCATGTTGTCTTCATGTTAAACAAGTACACAAATAAAAAAAAAAGAAAATTGAAAATAACTTTAAAAAATATATATATTTGTCATGGAAATAACTCGCTACAGCTGAGATCATTTTGAGGACTGCTGCAATTTGTGTAATACATATTGAATAAATATGAAATTCATTGTTTTGATCTTGTTTTTAAAATGTTAAAATAAATTGTATTATTATGATTAATTATTATATTGTAAGATTGTTCTGTATCAGTACAAGTACACTAATAAAAAACAATTAGTTACATTTTCATGGTCATGGAAATGATGCTACAACATGGTTAATTTGAGGGCATTGCTATAAAAATATTTAATAAATATGATAAATAGATATCAAAATGATATACGATATTTGGTAACACTTTATAATAAGTATACATTTACAAAACACTTATAAATAATTAGCAAACTATTAGTTTATGGTTAATTAATAGTTTATAATCTGTTCATACATTGTCCATTAAAGGTTGGGTTAAAGCACTTAATTAATGACATTTTCTGATATTCTGTGACCTAATCGAAAGTGAGAACTATTTACGGTTAATAAGTTGTTAACAAAGCATTATCTAACTCTTTATATATGAGCTAATTAAGCAATAATAGTTTGCTAATTACAATGATAATGTAGGATAATGAAAACTCCTGTTTGTATATAGTCTATTAATGTATTAACTACAGTTTATACACTTTTTATTAACTAGTTTGCAAATGATTTGTAAATACTTGTATTACTGTATTCTGTATTATAAAATGTTACAGAATATTTCATCCATTGTTTCACTTTTCATTTGGTTTTGCTATGTGATATATTACCATATTTTAAGATGAATGTGGGACATGGGTTAAAAATTGAAAAGTTAAACATCAATGAAAGCATGGTAAAAAAAAAAATAATAATCATGTTTTAATGTGACCTTCATATAAACAAGTGAGTTTTGATTTTTGTTGTTTATGTCCCTTTAGTGAGATAAACAACAGTAATGTCATGAGGCTTTTTGTTCGAGCACAATGATGATGAGACATTTCCTGTGACTAAGGATGATTACAACAATCCTGTGTGACGGCTTTGCTGCTTTTCTCTTAAATGGAGTCCATTCTGCGCTATTACTATTGATAAACACCCACTCTACCTCACTTTTGGTGGTATGCACCACTTCAGCAAGGAGTCTGTCAAGTAGTTAGAGGCTTAATTGGGCTGATGTGTGTTCAGTTCGTTAGAGTAATTTATCAGAAAATTGACTGGGTGACATGAAGACAGGGCAGCCCTTAAACAGACATGTGTATGGATGCAGTCACTGAAAGTACAGAGTTGCGCCTTACAAGGCCATCAAAGCAACCAAGGAAAAGCGGGGTTGCTTTATCCCCCGATAGACTTTTATTGAAGTAAAGCTAAGAAATAAATGATATGACATGTACCGAAAAGTACACAAAGCAGCTTCAGAAAACCTCCCGATTCAAGTCGGCTTATTGGCATCCCTCTGCCTTTTCCTTTGTGCGTTACTGATGCTTTCTCTTGATCAGAGTGATGTTTGTTACATTATGATCAAAAATATCCTTTTTGTGCTGGTGACGCTGCTGTTGAATGCTGCTGTTTTGATAGGCTCCATTGACCAGATCCTTAAGGTTCAACACAAACACTCAGCGGCAGGTGCACAGCTGTGACGTAATGAACGCTCGTGCCACTTTCTTTTTGCGGCAGGATTTCTCTATATTCTGTAATTAAGGGCGAATGTACAATGCAGCACACGGCCAATGCAGAAAGCACTGAAGAGGATGCCTTTTCATTTAAGTGCCTTCTTCAGCCTATCTGGGAGCTGAGGTTGCCAGTGCACCCACATCTAATCATGAAAGAAAGCCTCCTCATTATTTCAAGTCATTCGGTAAAGGAGGGCGGCACTTAAAATCCCACCAAAGAAGTCCGGACCTGTGTAATTGTATTTCTTATTTGAATGATGATTTAAAGGAGAAAGAAAAACATAAAGAAAAGTCAAAGGTTTTTCGTTTATCATTGGCCGCTCAGGTTGTCAAATAGGTTCCCCATGAAAGGGAAGAAGAAAGCATGCTGGTTTATTCAAAACATTCCCACTGATAAATTGAAACAGGCTTTTAGGCTGGTTTTGTGAATCCCAGTTCAAACAAGAGCAAGAAAAACACATGCTGCAATAATAAATGCCACAGTGTTAAGTGCCTCTCTCGTCTATAGTAGAGCGACTTCAAATGAGATCTGTGCTTAACACTTGCCTCGCTGCCTCCTTCTAAGAATCGGGAAGTTCATCTCTCGCTCTCTCGCTCTCTTGTGCTCTTTCTTTTTGTTGCTGTTAGATTTGTTTTGCTTTCAAGTTAATGATTTCTTTACAACCAATTAGGAAGCAAATCAGGGCGGAGTGCAGCGTATGAGCAGAGGCCTGAGAATACATCAGCCATCAACCCTTTTATTGATTTTTTGTCATATTTAAAGTAGCATTATACTATTTTACTATTATAATTTCCCTAACTACAATTTAACTAACCACACACAAAACCTTAAACTCTTTAGACGGTTGTATTTTTGGCAAATGTATAACAGTTGCTCTGATTTGAATCACCCTGTTGATACTTTGAGCTTACGTTTACCTTTTTTGGTCTTGCTGAATGTCTGACTCTTTGTTTAATGCATATGGAAGCTGTAATCCCAAAGGTTTTATAGTTTTTACAGAAAAACTCATCAGAAATTAGGGTTGCATCTCTGCTACCACTAGAGATGTGCTTCACAACTATTTCAGATGTGTATAACTGATATATATAAAAAATACATGAACAATGACCATATTTATATTATTTCCTGTCACCCACTGAAGACTTAGCATCACAAAGAAAACATGGCAAAGCTGTCACAGTTGTGTTCTGTTATTGTCATGTTTTCATTGTGTTGTCTTATGTCTGTAATTTGACCCAGTTTCCCAATGTGTCTATTAGTCGTCACGTTCACCTGTTCTGTTAATCATCTTGTAAGTAAATGTGTTCTCCCTCATTCTCTGTCCGTTCTCGTCTGTGTTATGTAGTTTGGATATCTCCCTATCCTCCAGAGTTTTGTCATTAAAAGACTGTTACCTTTATGCTCCTCATCTTCGTGCTGTGTACACAACGCAAACTGTGACATTATCTTTATATTTGCACAAATATGGATATTCTGAAATGCTCTATACTTTTTTAAAATAGGGATTGTTAAATGAATCTGAGTAAGACATTAAGGTCCAGATTTACTAACAGCTTGCGCCAGCGCAGACCCTATTTTGGCATTGAAAAACTACTTTCAGGATTTACTAAAGACACGCAGTGAAAAATTTGCGCTGAAAAGACATGGACAGGGTTATTTTGGCGGCTGACCTTATACAGGCCTTATACAATAGTATAATGCATTTGTAAGAGTTTCCCTTTCAGACACAGAATTTATGGGAGGAGAGTATTTAAATGAATCATGCAAGGTGATTTACTAAGGTTTGCGCTCATCAATTTACTGGCATTTGCGTCATTATTTATCGCCCCAAAAAAAGCACGTCTTAAACCAGACGCTAATTTGCACTGCTCTTTGTAGATTGTGCTGGTCATTATGGAAATGATCCGGCTGCATCTGTATTCTTTCATTTGAACATTCCACTCCCTTCAACGCTTTTTTAGAATTGTGCTCTGACGTTAATTTGCGGTTTACTAAATCTGGCCCAAAGCGCTTTCCAATCTTACGTTTTTTTTTTGCTTAATTATAAATCCTACAAGTGTAATTCTGATCTTTTAACCTGTCATGTTTAGGTTCAGAGTTCTTGTGTATTCATTTATGTTCCTGTTTCTTGTGTGTCCTTTTAGTTTAGTCTAGGGTGACCAAACGTCCTGTTTTCCCAGGACATGTCCTGTTTTCAAATCCTGTCCTGGCTGTTTTTTTTTAAAAAAGTGATGAAAATGTCCTGGTTTTCATTATTTTCCATTGGGCAATTAAATTGACCGGCACTCAAGTATCATTTGAGTATCTCCAGACATCCCAAGTCTCCCGGAAGTCTCCTGCATATTAATAGTGGCTCCCTGATGCCTGCAAATTAGTTAAAATCTCCCGGAATCTAGAGCGAGCAAGCAACAGCGTGCATGCGAGACAGTGACTGTGCTCCAAACCTAGTTGCACGCGAGCATCCTGATTGGCCTGTTTCAGTAAGTCAACCAATCAATTGTCAGTGTGGGCAGGCTTTTATCTCTTCTCCCAAACCAAATTAATCAGTTCAGTGTATCTAGAAACAGTAGCACCATGGCAGACAGAGAGTTCCCCAAAAAACGAAAGTATAAGACACATTTTACGGCAGATACACGAAAGGGGGGGAGGGGGGGATTACTTTTTGTATTGCCGGGGCAAGTGTCCTGGTTTTCGGTAATCAAAATATGGTCACCCTAGTTTAGTCTTAATTCCCTTGTTAGTTTCCTTGGTTACTGATTATTTACACCTGTGTCTCCTTTAGTTCCCTTGTTTGTTCCTGTGTATTATGGGGCAGTTTACACGACACCCAAATAAAAACTGAAAACTTTGTATGCATTTTGGGCGTTCATATACACAACAATGGCAGTTTGGTTAAGCCTGAAAATGCACCTTTTTAAAAAAGGTTTAAAAGTGCAAGTTTTTAAAAACTATACCGTTATCATCTCTATGTAAACTATTAAAAGTCATGTGCATGTGTCTCATGTTCATGTTCAGTCTATAGGCGCATTATGTTTAAATGTGTAAAATCGCTAACTATTAGTTTAATATAGTTGTATTTGTTTAATATAGTCTCATTGGATCTGTAATCTGTGTGAAGCACATTGGATCACCACCACAAATGAAAGCACTAGTTTTTTTTAAGGGTCAATGGGTTTCTTATTTTATTTTAGTCATATATAAACCTTTAAAAGATCACAGAACCCTTTACATTAATAGTAGTTACATTGACAAGATGCTGTCAACATTTTAAGTAAAAATATAGCTTCAATGAGCTCATTGTTTCTGTTGTGAAGTGAATACATTCTTAGCTAATAAGTGTGTGTGTGTGTGTGTGTGTGTGTGTGTGTGTGTGTGTGTGTGTGTGTGTGTGTGTGTGTGTGTGTGTGATATATATATATACTGTATAAAATATGAAATACATAACTTGGAATATGAAATACATAACACAACATATTAAATATATAACACCTCTGATAACAGATCACTCTAAATTGAAATGTAGACATGCATTTTCTGTAAAGCTGCTTTGAAATGATATGTATTGTGAAAAGCGCTATACAAAATGTGAAAAATAAATAAGTACTGTTCAAATAATTTGGGCAGAACAATTCGCTTTGTATTCAGTAATGTGAACATTTAAAGGCAGTTATTTAACTTTTAAAACATGTTGTTACAATATCACGCATATTATATACAGCTGACTTTATATTTTAGGATACGTGTCTCTTGAAAGGGCATCATTATATGTGCGGGTCCTTAGCGTAAAACAATAAACAACATGCCATGGTATAAGTACTGTCCCCTGACACAGTCAACAAACAGATATTTTGAGTCTACATGCCACTAATAGCAAATCATTCAATGTTGCTCTTACAAATATCGCAATTTCAAAGATTTAAATCAGAGATACAGGGGGGCAAATGTGGTTGCTCTCCTCCAATGGCGATCCTCAATCAATTAAGAGGCTGGTGACTGTGAGGAGCTATTTAAATTTAAATGTGTCTCATCTCTGAGCACCTAGCGGGGGCTACATCACTTTGGTTCCAAGGGGAAAAAGACATTAACACCGTCTGTCCTTTTTTTCCAGCAGTTTGTCCTCCAGAAGCTAATTCTTCAGCCACTAGTGCAGTCAAGAGCGTTCTCTCTGGGACACTGCAGTCAGTGCGCCTCTCAGAATTGATGTTTAGAAACTTTCCTTTGTTTACACCTCAGTCCCCTGTGAGGCAGTGTAGAAAGGGCTCTAATTGAAAGTGACAGTTCTTTAATTGAGGAGGTCTTAAAGCAGCGCCTGCCTGATGAATAACGATTGTGGCTTCACCAAAATGCATGCTTAGACCGATAACATGGATTGTGTAGGGTCTGGAGAAGTCACTTTTATTTTATTTGCACTATTGACAGTGTGTGATTTAACAGAATAAAGGATTTGACCGCCTCTTTTATGCAGCTGTTGGAGAAATCGGTTCCTTGCAGTCATTATTTATTCAAATGTATATCATAGACATAATTTCATGGACATGAGTTTTTTAATACTAATACCAGTCCCCCATTCATCTTGGTCTATCTTAGAGAGGATCTCAAAGGTTCTGTGAGTCTGTGTTTAGTCAATCCGGATGTTAATGAGTAAATCTAGGCTGTTGTGATTATCAGAAAGCATGAAGTGATTAAGAGAACAGGGAGCTGTGATTTGTGTGTGTAAGAAGCCTTTGCTATTTATCGGCATGCTTGGCACTGCTTAGCGGACCAGAGCCCCTTCAAATTGAAATATAGCAGAGTTTACTCTTCTGATTAGACCCTTGACTGCAAAGCACTGAGTATTCATTTGAAGAAACACTTCTCTGTGACATTAAACTGTGTCTGATTCAATGTACAAATAAGGATAACAAATAGAGTTCAATCATATTCTAGTCATTTCAGTTTCTTGATCTGTCACGATAATTATCATTATTTGATTATTGGACTGATTAATGCAATCTTTCTTTTTTTTAAACTAGCTAACCAATAGCTATTATGTTGGGTTGCTATTTATTTCAAGGTGTCCTTGTTACAGTGTAATTATAAAGTACTGCAGTAATAATAATGAACTACATGTAGGGTCAGGGTATGGATTAGGGCTTGGTTTAGGGTTAGATGCATGTAATTATGCATAATTTACTGTTATTAACAAGTACATGTAACATGCAGGGCTTGACATTAACACTGACCAACCGGCCAAATGCGGGTGGATTCATCAGTGGTGTGTAATGCAGTCCCCTCCTACTAGTCTGTTTGGCGGGTTGAATCTTATACTGTATATAATTTGTTTTTAAATTGTAGTCTTTTAAAAAGGCATCTGAAATAATAAATAAGTGCAAAGTAGTGTATATTCTGCAGAATATACACATAACACCACACTGTAAATTTACGCAATTTATGTTTTGTATGACAAATTCAGCTTTTGAAGTTTATTCAACTATTTAACATGAAAAAACTTGAGATAACTCAAATAAGTTGAGAAAACTCACAAATGTTTTGCAGCTGGTTGCCTTAAACTTTTAAAATTTCTCTATTTTTATTTTTTTATATTGCAGCTGCTCTTTCTTGCTCTCTCATCTCTCCAACAGCGCGTTGATACACAAACCTGTCTCGCCTCACTCACTCGTTTCATTTGCACCGGATGAATATTGTTGGTGTTACTTGAACTTCGGTGTGTGGACTGCGCATATTTTTACTCATTCCCATTTTGTGCACACACCCAAAGTGCACACACATAAAGCTGCCTCTCAGTACTAAATTTAGTTATTTTTTGCTGATTATTTCACTCAAACAGTCATATACACAAAATAATGACAAAATATTTTGTCAAAAATGCATGTGTAATAGTATAATGGATCTGTGCGTCAGGTCTTTATGGCTGCTTTTCCTGATGTCAAAATTGTGGCCAGTGAAAACGCTGAGTGGCTGGTAACTTTGGAATTTAAAAAAAGTTAATGTCAAGCCCTGGTAACATGTATAATATCAATCTGTTTCTAAAAGAAAACAAGCAATATTGTCATAATTTCAGCAGCGGACCCACTTTATATTTGGCCTTAACTACTATGTAATTACATTTAAATTAATAATTTGATACAATGCACATATTGTGTACATACATTTTTTTACATTGTACTTACATTTTAAAGAATACCAGCATGTTCCATCTGTAATTAATTTCTGTAGTTAATTTATAATTACCCTGCTGACACTTCCCTTACACCTAACCCCACCCTTAAACTGACCCATACCACCACACCTGTCCCTAACTTACACGTATCCCACCTCAATATCAGCAAAAGTGTTTCGCAATACAATATGAACACAATAAATACATTGTACTTATTTTTTGATGTAAGTACATAGTAGTTAAGGCCACCTAATATAAAGTGGGACCTGAGCGGCCGTCAGAATAAATTGTTGGGAAGTGGAGGCCTTCGAGCCAAAAAGGTTGAGAACAACTTGTATAAATAATATTTGCAGAGAGGAAGTTGGCATTGTATTGGCAAATTACTACAAATTGTTGCGTTACATACACAGATTCTTAGGCACTATACAAGACTTATACTACAGAACAACACTACTGGATCTCCATGGAAAGTGGGTCAAAAGTTTGACGCTGATTTCAGAGCAAGTGCCACTAAAAATTAAGGTTGTGCTACCAATGTATTATCCTTCTTGAGGACAAATAAATGTTTTGCTTAACCATGGGAAGCAGATTCTTCACAAACCAATTGTGATGTCCATTAAGATCATTCATTAGGCATCATTTACTTCATGTCACTGGGATAAGTAATGTTGAGAATTACGATGATTGAGTCCGCCAGTAAGAGCATAAGATTTGATTTTCTTTTATGGTGGCCAATTTGTATGATTTTGTATGATCTCTTTTGTATGTTATTAAACAATCTGTTTTTGACCACTGACTGACCATTTTTGAAGCACGCCTTCAACACCAAACCAATTTTTGAAATTAAAACAAAATGTGTTGTTTTTTAATACTACACTGGATTCCAATTTAACATTAGCATTCATATTTACAGGTTAATGTGACCATTACTGTGATTTCACTTTTGACTGAATAAGACATTTCATGAGTTGTTGTGAAGTACAGTGTTGAAGTACAGTGTTGTAATAGTTTTCAAGGTACCTTGACATTTTTTCCTGTTTTAGCCCTTCTACCCTTTTCGGTAACATTTTAAAATAACTGCATGCTATGAATCATTAGTTAAGCATTAGTAAATAGTCAATTCATCATCTTTAAAGCATAGTAAGCAGTTTATAAATACAGCTGTAAATGCTTTGTTCTTGGTTTATAAGTATAACGTGTTTAATTATTGCATTTTCCTATTTTATTAATTATCATTGAGAAAACTTAAAAGTTTTAGGCAAACAGCTGCAGAACATTTTTGAGTTTTCTCAACTTATTTGATTGAGTTATCACAACTTTTTTCATGTTAAATAGTTGCATAAACTTTAAAAGCTGAATTTGTCATACAAAACATAAGTTGGATTTTTTACAGTGTACAATAATTTAGAAAGTGTAAGTAAATGATTAATAAACTATTTTAAATGTACATTTATAAATATTATTTAGACATAGTAATAGTTACTCACACAATAGTGTGTTAATGTATTGCTGTATTTTATGATTAATTCAGATAGTTATAAAACATTTTGTAGTTGTCATTTAACTATTTTTGTGAGCTCATCTAAAGTGAGGCGAGTGCCTCGTAAAGCTTTTACAGAGGGGATTTAAAAGCTCAGTTTTCTTCTAAACACTGGAAACAAACACAACACAGAATGATACACAGAGATACAAAAATTAAACTGATATAACATGAAAAAATGAATCTCTTCACATTCATTTTGTTGCTTATTTTTATTTATATTCACTTGCTTTCTTATTTTGTTCTTTGTTCATTTTGTTGCTTGTTTACTTCCTTTTTATTTTTATATAATATAGCAGAGGTTTAGTTTTGATGTTATATCAAGCATACAGTTTACATTTGTTTGCATCTTTAAATAAAAATGTCTGTTCTGTATCACTTTACGCTTTACGAGGCACTCACCTCACTTTAGATGAGCTCACAAAAATAGTTAAATGACAACTACGAAATGTTTTATAACTATCTGAATTTATCATGAATTACTATATGAATACATGTTAATAAAGCATTTATTAACACACAGAGTGTGTTAATAAATAACTATGCCTATATGTCTAAATAATAAGATGTATAAATGTACATTTAAATAGTTTATTAATCATGTACTTACACTTTCTAAATGGTCTTATGAACAACTGGTTTGTAAACAATGAAATAATTTATAAATGATAAATTGATCATTAATAAAGAATGGAAATACAACTATTAAACACATTAGAGATATGCTTATAAATCAAGAATAAAGCATTTACAGCTGTATTTATAAAGTGCTTAATATCTATTAATGTAGGGCTTCATAAACGATGAATTAGCTATTTGCTTAACAAATGATATGAAAAACAAGAAATAAATGAAAAACAATTAACATTAGACAGAGAACATGCAAGTCATATTATTGCAATTTAAGCTAATTCTAAACAAGCTTTGTGTTATATTTTAGTATTATATTACATATTACGTTCCAATGAATTTCTAGTGTTTTTGTACAAAACTGTGTTTCCTGCTGGGGATTTCTGGTATTTATTTGTTGATAAGTCATGCATGCTGTCTGAGGGATTTGTCCAGGATGCATGCATGTTCTGATGTGAGAGCTGTTTCTTCAGGGGTTTGCTGTCCTAACACATTTAAGTTCGGCCATCAGCCAAGATGAAACACCTGCTGTTGGGGAGAAACAAAGCGCACTAATCCAATATGTATTTCAGACATGTTAAACATCAGCAGCTCCCCAGAGAGCGGCCACTGCGTGGCTACGGGAGAGAATTTTAAAGCAAATTGTTCTAATTTATGTAGGGACAATAAATCAAAATTAGGGTGAGGACAGTGCAATGCACTTCACTGTAAAATGACAAAATACTGCAGGGGCTGTAGCATGGTACGACAGTCCTGTATGTGTTTGTGTCCATGGTTTTATTTAAGGCTCTTTCTGCTTGATTGTAAGTTTATGTGCAACCATGAGAATGGAATGATATCATTGTATAAAGTGCAGGGTATAAATACTGCTGCAGCCCATCAGGATTTACTATTTGATGGACAGTGGTTTCAATGCTTCATAAAATTTAATGCACTGAAATATGTGCACGTTTGCATTTTAATGTCCATGAATTGGCCTTCCACTTATATCATAGGTCACTCAAACTGTGTTTTGAATCATGTGTGAGAGAAAAAGGAACTGCATTTTTATTACTTCTAGTGAATTCTTAAATGGAAAGAGGATTTGTTTATGATTGAATAAAACAGTTGCTCTTTAGCTTTAAACTTTAAAATTGCAGACAACCAGAAGTTTGATCTGTTAAATCAGAGTTCATACTTGTTGTCAACTGAACTTGAAGGATCAATATTAGGCTTTAAAGAGAGGTAACAGAAAATCTGTCATGTTAAGTTTAAAATATCATTTTTAATATGTGTTATAAAATGCTCAGAAGAAATGAGTATTATACAAATCCTTTAATATTTATTTCAAAGCATTTTAAAGCAAGAACGATTGTGTCTTTACTACTAACATTTAAATTAATCATTTGATACAATGCACTTATTGTGTACATACGTTTTACATTGTACCTTTGATTTAAATATACCTGCATGCAATTAGAGCTATTGAAGATATTAGAGTAATTCATTTCTGCAATTACATCAATACTTTGTTGACCCTTCTCTTACCCACTAACCAAGCCATAAACATAACCATATACCACCACACCTGTCCCTAACCTTACCCGCGTCCCATCTCAATTCCAGCAAAAGTATTTTACAAAACAACATGAACACAGTAAGTACATTGTCTTGAACAGTATTGTTTTTTTATAGTTAAAGATACCTTATATAAAGTGAGACAGTAAAAACACTCATGTGTATGTGATAATCTTTGTACAATGGACTATGACTATCCACTATCCATGTCATAAAGCTGAACAGCACTGACATGTCCCAAGCTGGCCTCTATGAAGGTCACTGTAGTAGACCCTAGTAGATTATACAAGCCAATCTCATTATACTCACACTCAACAACATCAGAAAAAGGCCTAAGAATGATACTAGACGATTCTAAGCCTTTTGAAAAGCGTCATGTCCAGGCATCTGTCGCGAAGAGACATCCCTTTACTTGTGCCCAAATTCTGGGTGTAAAATGGCCCTCATCTTTGGAAGTCTTTGGTGATGATGATGTCTGTGAAGGGGCAGATGCTGATGGGACATTGATGGATGTCTGGAGCAGAGCTGTCATTCAACTGGAACTGGAGCCTTTGGTCAGTGATGCAGTTCCCTGATACTGATTCTTTCTCTCCACACTCACACACACACACACACATACACACACACATTTGCACTCACGCACACACACACACTTGGTATAGCTAGCTTTGTGGGGACTTTCCAAAGGCGTAATGATTTTTTATACTGTGTTTATACTGTGTACTGTTTTATAGTGTACTGTCCCCAACCCTACTCCTAAATCTACCCTTCACACAAAACGTTCTGCATTTTTACATTTTCAAAAAAACAACAACATAATTTTGTATGTTCATTTAGCCATTTTCCTCGTGGGGACTGCTGGCTGGCGATGTTAGGTTTTACTATTCTTGTGGAGACATTGGTCCCTGCAATGTAATATAAACCTGTACACACACGCACGCACACACACACGTTGGTGCACATATCATTACAACCACGTAATGGTTTTTATACTTTACAAATCGTATATTCTATCCCCCTACACTGCCCATCACAGAAAACTTTCTGCATTTTTACATTTTTAATAAAACATTGTTTAGTGTGTTTTTATTATGAGGACACAGGAAATGTCCTTATAAGCCACATTTACGTTGGAATATCAGTGTAATACCCATGTCATTATGCAAATTTGTGTCCTCATAAATCACATAAGCACACACACAATTTCAATATGTGGTTAGTGGGGACTCTCTAGTAATGGTTTTTATACTGTACAGACTGTATATTCTATCCCCTTACACTAACCCTACACCATCACAGACACCTTTTGCAATAAAAAAAAACCTTTAAGATGCAGGAAGTGTCCTCAAACCATGTTTACGTTGTAGGTCTAATACTCATGTCCTTATACACATTTGTGTCGTCATAAACCATATACCTGTTCACACTTTTTACCAACTCGAAAGCACAAAAATATTGCACTTTCAAACACAAAATGTTTTGATAACACTGATATATAAAGTGGATATAAAAAAGTCTGCACCCCCCTGTTTAAACAGGCTTTTGTAATGTACAAAAATGAAACAAAGATAAATATCAGAAGAGCACCTCTAATGTAACAATAACAACCTATGTGTTTAATGTCACAACCAAAGTGACAAAACATTGAAAACAACTTGGATTCTATATCCTTTACGGAATATACATTAAATGTTACATTGAGCAATAGTTGTGCTTTTATAATACTTATTTTACAAAAAAGTGAATAATTCCAAACCTTTTGTATTTAAACGCATTGTATATTTTTGTATTAAGGCGGTTTCTCATTAGCAGAAGGCACAATTAGTGATAAACTAGCCATAGCGGCCCGACTCATTAGATGCTGAAGCTTTATTTAAAATTTGAGCAGTGCCTTGTTTCCACTCTATTCTCCACCATATGTATGCATTAATTAGAGAACTGTGGAGGAGGAGTGGATTGCTGTGTGTGTGTTTATGTGTGCGCATGAATGTGTGTGTGTGAGAGCTAGGCAGTGTGTATGATGTTTCGTGTTTCGCTTCAGTTCTACCCCCTATAACTGAGGATCTAATCAATCTGCTGGCTATTAAGTTTCTTAATTGATAATGCATACAAATTAAGCTGAGTGCTGTTACTTTGGAGACTTTGAGCAGGTGATTTTAGGCACTGGTCCAAATGGACTTTTAAAGCAGTTAGCGTATAGGACTGAATCTATCAGGATCAAGATGAATCCATATCACTGAGCTGAGGCTAAGAACAGATTCTTTTCACGTTCGCTTAAATGACTTGATTCAGTCAGGCCACCCACAACACCCATTACTTCAGATGCCTTTTTAAAAGACTACAATTGAAAAATATATATTATACATAAAGTAGGAGGTGACTGTGTTACACGCCACTTATGAAATCCATCCGCCTTTAGCGGGTTGAAGGGTGTTAATGTCAAGCCTTGTTAATGCACATTACTTTTTTTTAAATGGTGATATGAAAAACGTATGAAAAAAACGTGTCGTGTTGGTATGTTTGGTCTTGGCGGAACAGATATGAAAGCTTTAGCATAAGTTCTGCTGGGAAGACTCAATTACTACGTCACTTATCGCCTTCACTCCAATCCAATTATATTCGCATGCTCACTGTATAAAAGCTCGGTACTTACACATGTTTGAGTTCGCAGATACTGAAGCGACGATTACCCCCATCCTCCCCACCAGGATGGCCCTGTCCATACCTCCCGGGGGTCGGCTACGCCCCTGCCCTAGTCTTCGGCAGGAACGGCAGATCCGATACCCTCGGATTATTCATTACGGATGGGGCCTACGCCAAATGACTCTGTACATTATCAGCTTGCTGAGTTATTAATAAATACACTTTTGTCTAAATAATTCTCCCGAGTCTTTCCTGTAGAACTGCTGCTGCAGAGAAAGAACGGGACTTTCTGCTGTCAATACACAACACGCTGATGTTAGCAATTAAGACTGCTGTACAATATAGCATACATGAATTATGTATAGCACATCTATACAGGTGGAGCTGGGGAAGGTGGAGGGTTTCTGAAAGCGCACTGCAAACTTCTACAGCAAATGTTGACCAAGTGATGGGTACTAATACAGCAGGAATCAAACAGCTGAGCCCTATATAGACAATGTGATTGCAAGCAGATCCAGCGCCCTCAAGACTTTCATGACAGAACTTTATAAAGAATGGATAGATTATAGATTTACGATGGTAATAAATGTGGAAACATCATCACAGTCTGTGAAAAAGTTCCATATTGCCATGTGCCATCAGAAAAAGCCTTTTGTTTCACCGGAAGATCCAGTTATGATATTTTAATAAAAAATGATACGGTCAAATAATAAAAAATAATAACAGATGAATCATTCACAATAAGACTAACTTTATGCTTTTAGAAAATAGATGGTGAATTCTCATTTCAGAAGGAGTTCTCATTCCAGTTCCCACTATTAACTAACTATTAACTATAACTTTTGCCTCAATAAACTCCTAATTACTACTTATTAATAGTTTGTAATAAAGTTGTTTAGGTCTTGGGAAGGATTAAGGGATGTAGAATATAGTAATGTAGAATAAGACAATAAGTACTCATAAACAGCCAATATCATAGTAATACACATGCTAATAAGCAACTAGTTAATAGTGACAATTGGACCCTAAACTAAAGCGTTATAATTAATAAAATATTTTAAATTATAGGATTGAAAGGCAGAAGAGAGGAGAATTCTGAATACTATTTTTTCTTCTGATGAATAAAATATTTTGCACATAATGTTCATAAACTCTGTACATACATGGATAATCAGCAGTTTAATATAACGTCTCCTGCTCAGAATCCATCAACTCTTCATGCAAATTAGACAAAATAAACATTAACAACCACCAAACATAAATTAGGCAGACAAACCTGGAATGACAGTTACCATCAGCATGATGAGTCATAAAGACAAAATAATGATCCAAATATTCACCCATCTTTATGGCTGATCTGGGGGAAAACCATTCCATTAATCTGACACTTCATTAGGAACACACTTATATGGAATGCTAAATAGTTTTGGCAACGGAAAACATGGTAAAAAAAAATCACAATATACCACCACAGAATAATAGAACTACTTGGGAATTAAATGTGACAATGGTATTTAATTGTCATGAAGGTACTTTGCTCATGTAATCTCTACAACAATGTTTCTTAAAATATAATCACGACAGAGGATTAAGTGTCAAGCACACATCTGGTTTATGGGTGTCTTGGAGAAAGTGTGTAACAGAATGAGTGCAAAAACACTTGTGTCTACATGATTCCTCAATGTCATTTAGGTGTTGATATGTTCCTCATTTCAGAAGCAGAGGTCTGACATGATGGAGGCACTTGTTGGATCATTTTGAGTGCTGGTCTGCCTTTTGGTCTCCATCCCCCTGAGACGAACAGACCTACAGGCATGCCAAACTCATTCTCTGATCAACACAATCTGATTTGGTCAATTTTGCCACATAGGACACATTCTCTATTACAGAGATAAATAGCTTTGGGCCAACTGTCGACCAAAACTTGTAAGCTAATAAATTATTCCAATTTCTCCCAATAGATTTCTCTAGAGACAGCCAGGGGAAATACACTTTTTGATTAGTGAAGTTATGCGTGCGTGTGTGTGCGTTTGTGTGTGTGTGCTCGTATTTTTGTGTCTACGACACACAGATATGTCATCTTTGATTAGGACTATAGCTTCTCAGGTGGATGTTGCCTGAAGTGCTGTCATATTGTAATGAACATACAGAGGTTGGATTGGCCCACCTCTCCCAATCTGGGAATGGTGGGAAAATCTTCCTACTATATTCTACATGGGCATGAAGACATTTGGCTGAATATTAATGCCCGCAGTAATTAAGTAAGCCACACTCATCAGCTTGGATCACAAATACAAAAAAAGAGATGAACTCAACAACCATAGTACAGCAATGTTTTGTTTTTAACCAAGGCCAATATTAAACCATTGCAATATCATTGTCGGATCAGTTATGATATCTCTAGACTCGCATTTACATTCCATGCCAGACTTCCATTTTGTAAGTGGGAATTACCTTATCGTGTAGTTACGTAAAGGTTATGTGTAATTAATAAGGATCTCTTTGTCCAAAATAATACACAGAAAGCAACTGCAGGATATGTCCCACTGGAACAACTCAACGTTAAAAGACTATACATTTCTCAAAATAACTCCTTAGCTTACAGGTCATCCCTACTGGGGATGGGAATTTTGTTAACTACCATCCCTCTGCAATGCACTGAAGTGCATATATATATTTTTTTTTCAATAAATTAATACAATTATTCAGCAAGTATAAATTGATCAAAAGTGACAGGAAAGATACAGTACATTGGTATAAATAAATCTATTTAAAAATGCTGTTCTTTTAAAATTTCTATTAATCACAGCTTTCACAAAAAGATTAAGCAATAATGTTAATGGTTTAACACAGAAAGTTTTCAACTTTGATAATAAGATGTTTAATGTTTCTTGAGTATCAGCATATGAGAATGATTTCTGACGGATCAAGAATATGTGACTAAAGACTGCACTCTCTGAAAAAAGGACTGTACCTTTAAAGGTACAAAATTGGTCCTTAGGGTACAATTTTTCTCTACTTAGAGCAGGGGTAGGCAAGTTCAGTCCTAGAGAGTTGCTGTCCTGCAGAGTTTGGCTCCAACCCTGAAAATTAACAGAGGTTTAGATGTTGATGTTTTATTGAAAATTTTTGGTCACCATTATGGAGATTAGTGTTTCCTTTAGTTGGGCAGTTTGACTCTTGGCTTTTTATGTGAGTTTGTGGTTTTTGTTACAGTGTTAATAAAACACATTCTGTTTAATTCAAAAGAAGCCATAAACAAAAGTTATCATGAAGAAAAATGTTTGACTCATCCCTGACTAAACATATTTATTAAATAATATTCACCAACAATACTTTCTTGCCACAGATAAGACATTCTGAATTTTGAAACAGTCTAGGGATATCAAAGTTTAGACGCACACAGATATCAAGAATCAGTATATGAATCTCAACAATGGTGACGTACTTAATGCTGCAATGCATGCTGGGAGCCATGAGTTTTATACTGTGGTGGCTTAGTAGGGTTGGAGCTAAACTCTGCAGGACATCAGCTCTCTAGGACCGAACTTACCTACCCCTGACTTAGAGGTACAAAAATGTACCCCTAAGGGTACCACCCCAGCGACGGCCACTTGTACCTTACAGTGTGCTGCAAATTTATTTTAAATTGAAATTAAATTTCACATTATTACTGTATTTTTGACCAAATAAATTGTTTTAATGCATATAATGCACATCTAATGTCCTTTTACTTGTGATGTTATCTCAGTAACTACCTTGAATTATAATGGCTTAAACCATTACATTTAATAACAATATTACCATACAAACATAGCGGTTGCACTGAGCATGAACACACAGACCATTTATCAAGCGCCCTGTGCCCTAAATTATTACGTCTCCAAACTTTCGAACAAGGTCAAGGAAATTCAAATTGTAAATTGAACTTTGAAGGGTCAGCGATTTTTACTTTCCCTATTCATCTTCTCTCACCTTCTAACTTTGAGCCCAGGAGTGCATGATAATTGCATTTCAGTGGGTGGCAGAGTTTCATTATGTCTTCCTATCTTCTGCTCGCATGTGTAATTTAGTCAGGTCTTCTGAGAACTACGTCAAGGCAGGACTACTTTAAAGAGAAGTTGTTACATTTTGCAAATGAGCTCTATTTGCTGATAGTGATGTTTCCTTCTGCGTAGCCAATTTAGATGTAAAAAATGATTTTCACTTCACATAAACTGAATGGCAGATCTCAATGAGGTTGTTAGTCTCTGATGTTCAGCGGACACTCCAGACAAAGCATTTAATAACACAGACACTGCCATTCTGAGCCAATGAAAAACCATATTTGTCTTCCCACTTCAAGAGAGAAAAACTCCACCACCTCCTGCACCATAATACAGCGAGTGTATGTGTTTGCAATGATATACATGCGAACCTGCACGTGTGTGTGTGTGCGCGCGCGCGCGTGTGTGTGCGTGTGTGCAAAGAGCAAAGCAACCAGCTGGGTTGTAGGGGTAATAAAGAAGGAGAATCAATAGGGCATGCAATGGAGCCAAGGTGCTGCCATTTATCATGGCGCTTCTCTGACTCCAATCATTCATCAAGCTCAATGAGGCAGCAAATAGGAAAATGACTATTTGTATCAAACACATCTGCACTCATCCACTGAGGTATTTTATTCCCATTAACTTCCAAAGTAAAATACCCACTTTTTCAGCCGCTGTGTACCTGCGTGTACAGCGGTGCATGTGTGTGTGCGTGTGTTTTCATATATTTGTGCAGTTAGTAGTAAGACAGCTTACATTGTGGTAATATTTAGAGCTGCATTCCTTTGCACACACATCTGTCAAAGCATCAGTGTCTCTTATCAACCCGTTCACCACACTCGACCCGACCATATGCAAAAAATATATTTATGTCCCTAACAGTGTTTTTAACTTGTGCATAAACAGGTTCAATCTTTTGTTATGAGTCTCTCTCTCTCTCTCTCTCTCTCTCTCTCTCTCTCTCTCTCTCTCTCTCTCTCTCTCTCTCTCTCTCCAGTAATGGATGTCACCAGAATAAAGTAAATATGCATTTAATTTAACATTTGATTGTCTCTAATTTTTATTCACAAATGACCATTTGGGGATGTACTAGATGTTAATTTCCATTGGCCAGGGCTGCATCAGATGTAAATGGGTGGATTAATGTAATTATGGTGTAATATGCCATGAAATAGTAGAGTCATTATCTCTGCTCTTTTATGAGGTGTCTGTGGATACAGGATTCTAAGGGAAGGTTTTTTTTTTTTTTTTTGACAAATGACAACTGCAATTGTTGTTTTAGACTGTTGTCATAATAAATGTATCATTGCCCACTAAGACAATAACTCTTAGATAATTACTCATAGAAACGTATTGCAAAGAATTATCTATCTATATTATACTCTCACATGCATGCGTTTGTCTTGCAGGCTGGCTGGCTTGTTTTAAAATATATTTCGTCAGGTATTTGTCCAGAGTATGTCCTCAGATCCAATAGGATTATTTTATTCAATTGATTCTAAAGCCTTGTGCTGTGTTTGTGTATAGTCTAATCGTGATTTATTGCATGGACCCTAAATCAATTTCAATCATTCCAGGAAAAAAAATACAAATAAAATACACATAATTAATGACCTAAACTTGAGTCTTTGCTTTGTCTTTGGTAATTGAGGGAAAAAAGCAAGGTGGGATCCAAAACGATGTTATATAGGCTTCCCATCCATCAGACATGCACTTAAAAAATGCAAACAAAACTGTGAAGCAATTACACAGTCTGCAATCTTCTCTGTGAAAACATGGAACTCACTACTAAAATGAAAACACACAGTGTCTATTGTGGGGAAATATGCAGAAAAACATGCATCTCAGGCTCACATTATCTGTCCCGTTCTGCGAAAATGTATTGGACTGTCTTGTTAGTGGCTGCATAGTAAGTAACCATTTCACTATGATAACTTGCACAACCCTCATGCAAATGGATTATTTTTCTCTTGTGTGTTTTCCAAAATAAAAGCTATATCATGTTAATAAGGTGGGGTGGGGGTATTTGGTTAAATTCTGGGTGAAGATATTTTTCTTGCACAGAATTAGCACATTATAAACAAATTGTTAAAACAAACCCTGAAATTCCTGCGTAATGCTGCTATTGTTGTCTTTGATCAGTTTGTAGTGGTGTGCTTACCTGCATTAAAAATGATTTGTGTTCGAATTTGCTATGTCTGTCACAAATATTCCAAATTAGCAAAGTAATTATTTGATAGTCCCAGCAATTACTATATAAATGGTTAAATTTGGAACTATAGGGTCCCTAATTGATCCAAATTTGATGTTTTGCATATTTGCATAATGAGGAAATTGATAGAAAATTGTGTTCATTCATTTGTGAAGAATCCTATGAATTTTATGAATTTGAAAGCCGTCCGTCGACTGTGGTTGGGTGACTTTGCCTGCTGATCGCTGGGAAAACTGGCCTTGTGCCAAGTTCACAGTCACAGGGATGGACCTTAATGTGAAAAACCAGGGTTACATGATGTTATAAGATATATACTGTATTTTCAAATGTAGACATTATAACATTCTTATACACAGTGTGTCTGCACATTCACAGTCTGTGTGTCCTACTATCTGTCATTTTCCCCCCAAATATATACTGCATCTCTTGCGCAAACAAACTGCACACAGAGATGTACTCAAGCGTGGCTGCTCTGCCCTCATAAATACAGAACAGGCAGAGGTGATGTCTCCATTTCACACACAGGCCACAGGCACAATATGAGACCCTGCATTGCAATTATTTTGCCTGTGGTTTTGACGGTATAAGATGAATTGCCAGTTCATCCTATTATTGTTTTAGTGGCCGATTAATGCCACTTGCAATACTTATAACACATAACAATAATGTTTTTAGTACGCGGGTAACAATAATACTGATGAGTGAAAATGGTAACACAATAATTGTTAACACTTTAAAATGCATTACCTAATATTACAAATGTGCAATATATTTGTTACTAATCTTTGTTAGTTAATATAAAATATAACTATTCGCTGTTTATGTGAGATTCATTAACTAATATGGTCCCACTTTACATTAGGCAGCATAAACTACTATGTGCTTACATCAACAACAAAAAATAAGTACAATGTACAATATACTTATTGTGTTCATATTGTATTGCAAAACACTTTTGCTGATATTGAGGTGGGATACGGGTTTAGTTAGGGACAGTTATTGTGGTACGGGTCAGTTAAGTATAGGGTTATAGGGTTAGGTGTAAGGGAATATAATTGTAACTACAAAAATGACTTACAGATGGAATTACATGCAGGTAATTTTTTTAAATGTTAGTACAATGTAAAAACATGTACACAATAAGTGCATTGTCTCAAACGATTCATTAAAATGTTAGTACATAGTAGTTAAGGCCACCTAATATAAAGTGGGTCCAATAATATAAACAGATTAATAATGTATTAAGTGAATGTTGGAATTAACATGAACTAAGAGTATTAAATTATGTATTTTTCATTGTTGGTTCTGCACGACCGTCTTAGGTCTACTATATTACAGATGGTAATCTAATTAGATTTTGATTGAAGTATTTTGCTGTATGGCTACCCTTAAATCTTGGCCGCTCATCAAGTAGGTCTACAAATCGCCACCAACATTTTAGGATCTTAGCGCTCGAAGTTCTCTAAATAAGATGTCAGATGTAGTTTATAGCATGTGATAATATCCTTCAGGGGCTCACTAAATCATTTCATGATCTGTTGCCTGTTGGCCTCATCCGACAGAAAAGGGCGAGTGGCTGTGGTGCATCGCTCCGAAAGTATAAAAGAGATGAAGGTAAGGATATTAAGTGACTCTATAGAACATCCAGGGCACAACAGAATGATTGATGGTGGGACAATGTGAGAGCTCGTGGACAGAGGACCCTTGGAGAGGCAGAAAAAGCCATCTCCAGCCTGGTGTGCTCGCGCGGTCTATTTGTATGAGTAATCAGTTGAGCTCCCTACTCTGTCAGTCCTGTTTACTCACTGATTCTCTCAACAAGACAGTCATTGACACGGGATAGATGGGGATAGTCTAGCAGAGAAACCGGCGGCTTTAAAGAGGTTAGGGTTACGGTGGAGTTTCCGGACCCAATATTACACAATGTAATTCATAATACCTGACTATTTATTTGAATTGTGAGATTGCATGCATGATTTCCTTATGTACGTGTGTGTGTGTGTGTGTGTGTGTGTGTGTGTGTGTGTGTGTGTGTGTGTGTGTGTGTGTGTGTGTGTGTGTGTGTGTGTGTGTGTGTGTGTGTGTGTGTGTGTGTGTGTGTGTGTGTGTGGGACTGGTAATCCCTACGGTATGGGGACAAAATGTCCCCACAAAGATGGCAATATCCAAAATCCTTGTCCTTGTGGGGACATTTTTTGGTCCCCATGAGGAAAACATGTCATAAATCACACTAAGTGATGTTTTTGAAAATGTAAAATGCAGCATGTCTCCTGTGATGGGTAGGTTTAGGGGCAGGGGCAGTGTAGGGGGATAGAAAATATGGTTTGTACAGTATAAAATGCATTACGCCTATGGAATGTCCCCATAAAACATGGAAACACAACGTGTGTGTGTGTGTGTGTGTGTGTGTGTGTGTGTGTGTGTGTGTGTGTGTGTGTGTGTGGACTGGTAATCCCTACGTTATGGGGACAAAATGTCCCCACAAAGATGGCAATATCCAAATTTTTGTCCTTGTGGGGACATTTTTGGTCCCCATGAGGAAAACATCTTATAAATCACACTAAGTGATGTTTTTGAAAATGTAAAAATGCAGCATGTCTCCTGTGATGGGTAGGTTTAGGGGCAGGGGCAGTGTAGGGGGATAGAAAATATGGTTTGTACAGTATAAAATGCATTACGCCTATGGAATGTCCCCATAAAACATGGAAACACAACGTGTGTGTGTGTGTGTGTGTGTGTGTGTGTGTGTGTGTGTGTGTGTGTGTGTGTGTGTGTGTGTGTGTGTGTGTGTGTGTGTGTGTGTGTGTGTGTGTGTGTGTGTGTTTTAACTAGACTGGCTGCAGGTGTCACAATGGTTCATTTCCACCAGCTGATGCCCTGCTCTTCTCGCCGTAACCGCAGTAACATTCTCTCCCCTTTCCGAACGTCACTAATTGCTCTTCCACAGTCAAACACACATGCGCACTAATGGTGTAATTGATATTCAGACAGCGCACTCTGCGAGGACACCAGAACTGCATTTAGATGTGTGTTCTTGGCCTTTTTTGCTCATATTGGTTGCCAGAACAGCCACGCTGGGTCCGAGTTAAAATATGCTCACAGCGAGCTGTCATGGTGTGCAACCACCTCTGCTTGGCCCACTGTAGCAGCTAGCCTACTTTGTTGCTTTGTTATTAGCATGTATCCTGTAGCCTAGATAGGCTATAACTGAGTTTGTTTTCCAATGTAGTAGATATACTTAAACTGTATGTTTACGTGGTATTCTAAATGTATTTTTTCCACTTTGGTCAGGTCATATAAAATCTCGCCACCCCCTGGTTGTTCCGTGCACTAGGATAAGTCTCTCATCCAGTTTTCCCTAATCACGACAATTACTTCTGAATTATCATCGGACCCTGACAGACGTTCCTTGTAACTCTCTTTTATTTTCAAACGGCCCCTAATCAGCGACTCTCATTACAATCGCTGATTAAACTGCAAATTATCCAGCAGCGCCAACAGTTCGCGCCTACCACCGGCTCGTTCAATATCAATTACACCGAGCAGCATGTCTGCAGCCTCCGGAAGACTCCAAGTGCTTGATGGTGGCACTTATTAGTTTGGAAAACAAGGAAAATACTAATAATCAGGGGTCATGGGAAAAGGAGGACACGGAGGGAAGGTGGCAGTTAAAATGTTACCAATAGATACGAAATTCTTCTTTGAGCACATATAGACCTGTCCATATCCTTTAAAAAAAAAGGTAGTTAAATATAGGCTAACTGGGAAAGTGTCCCCTACTTCCAAAACAATCGATTTACACTTTTCTTTTCTTTTCTTACTATTATATATTTTGTATTATTATTTTGCATTTTAATAATGAAGAACTTTCATTTCTGATTATGCCTATCAAGGTTTATTTATATGTCCCAAATGCATTAAAGGCCACCCTCAGACAAGATAACGTCTTGCCAGGCCATCACATCTGTATGTCTCAGTGCAGATATAGATACAAATGAATATGTTCTTATTGAAGAGCAAATGGGGTGAGAGGGTGCAATGGCGAAATGAAAGTAGCCTATTGGTAAGCGCATATCAAGTATTTACAAGTGGTGTTGTTAGTTTTTCTCCGTGATGTAGCAGAAGCGATATCGATTTTATTTTGATTAAACGAAAATTGAAAATGGGCCCCAGATGAGCTTTTGCAAGATGTCCCACAAGCCAACAAATCGGATTTGGCATGATGAAAATAAGATATATTTTGGACAGCTTATAGTTTTTGTCGTTTTCAATGGTCAAATAATTTTCTAAAATGACAATATTTGTGACTCAATTGTAAAAGTATAATCAGTTTTCACTACAGAGGAGAAATATTTTCTATTTTGAACGTCAATGACGCAACTGGCTCTAAAGTCGACTTCTTAAAAATAGCCATTCATAATATAACCATGAGTTAATTGGATGGATTTGTTTGATTAATATTCCATTCAACCTAAAATGTCAGAATTAAGCAAACTAATTGGTTAAGTGAAACTGATTTGGCTTACATTATATGCTATTCATTTTTGTCCAAAAAAAAAAAAAGTATTCTCTGAAGTAGGAAGGGATCCTTTATTATAAGTGCCTCAATATAAGAACATACTCCCTCCACAGGGGTAACTCTCCCATCGTAGTCGATTATCTGCATTTTTCCAAGCTGCAGTAAAGCACCATATTGGTGAGTTCAGTATGCCAACAATGACAGGAAGCCCTGATGACTGAAATTATTTGTAACTGACACAAAGTGTGACAAAGTATGTCAGGCTTTCTGAGCAAAGAACACACTTTACTGAAGATCTGCCCCATAATGCACCTGAAAAATTGCAGCTTGCCCACGCGCACTGCTGATTTCATGAAAAATGAATTTTGTGTTATCATTCTGACAAGGTAGCAAGCAAATCGGGAAATAAACTATTAGTGCGGAATCATTATAAATAGTGATATTTGCAAACTCTATTAGAAAATAATAATAATTAGCCAGCAATTTATAGATGTATCGAGTTTTTGCGTAGGCCTAATTGAAAAATAATCTAAATGTATCAATATAACTTGCACACATTTCAGTAACAATCAAGTAAAAGTAGACCATTTACCACCTGACTTGGTCCGAATTAAGCCTAAATTGACGATCAATTAATCTTGGAGGCGCTAGAGTTGTATTTTGTGGACAAGCAGCAGAGAAGTGGCAAATAAATGGAGTGGAGACAGGAGATTAGTGGAATGAGCAGAAAGAGAGCTGAACCGCCTCGGTCTGCAGATAATGGGCTTGCAGCTGGGTCGCAAATTGCTGGATTTGTATCATCAGTATAGGAGTCAAATACAGCCTTTATGATTTATCATACCGAATGTGAGGGTTTTTCCCCTTGTCTGTTTGTTTTTTAACTTTCAGGGGTAACAATGCAGATCGAATGGATTGGAATCCCAGGATTCACCTGTAAATTGACATGAGTAAATGTAAAATAAATAGGCCTACATGTAACGAAACTGGATTAGTCCATTCCTTTTTTAACGAATAGCTTATAGGCCATTTTTACAATTAGATTTCTTTACAATTGAGCACAACCACATAACACCAAGCTTCAGAGAGTCCGCCCACTGCACTTTTTCGTCAATACTAACATGATACATTCATAAACACCCTTGTTTGAGAGATAACTAATACCTAATTTTTATTGCTGTATAAAAAAACTCATTCACATCGGATTTTGTATGGAAGGGGAGTGGTTTGGCTCATTTAGGCATTACTGTTACACTCTCGTCTTGCAATGTACAAGGTCAGTGAAACTAATTATTTTCAGTATTAATTTGCTGATGCATTAAATTGCATTAGCACTGTGATTATGCTGGAATTTAATAATTACTAGCACATGTTACTAATTTGAAGAAACTCAGAGTGACCACTGACCCAAGTCCTCCCTTCTCGCAAGCCACTGAAGGCCTTTCTTAAAATGAATGAATGACGAATGATGCATCAGCCTATTGTCTTTTAAATATTACTGCAAACCCTTTACTCGTTAAAATATGACATTGACCATTGACTTCAGTTCATTGCTTACTTCAAACGTACAAAAAAAATTTTTTTTTAAATTAATTTTAATGAAATTAATGATTTATTTATATTGCTGTTCCACTGTTCAAGTTTTGTGTCAGAGTAAACTTGACTGTTATGCTCATCATACATTTTAAGGCCCAGAGTTTAATAATGCATTTGTAAAACAGGACTATAGCTTGCATTTATACTTTGAGAACAAAGTTTTAGTGCAAACGTGGACATCGAAGTAAACACATTTTCATGTTTAGATGATTGTGGTGCGTGCTTACCCCCAAAAGTCTCATTACGGGCCGTAATGGAGGCCAGCCACTCCGTGACACACCAAAGCTCCATTTCATTACGGTAATCGCCGTCCAATGCTGATTATTTTATTTAGGGCCATAATTGTATTCTCCCCAGATAACTCACGTTGAAATCGGGTCCACATGGAGGGCACCAAGTCTAATCACAGTATGAGATGCGACGGGGGTCGCGTCTGCTTGAATGGAGGAGCCGTTGTGTTACTTTCCAATTCACTTATTTCACGGTATATATGGTGAGCCCTTTGGACCTATTATCCAACCTATGTCAAATCCCAATGTCATTTACACAAAATAAATAAGATTCCTCATGGATGGAATCTCTAAGTATCAATATAAATTGTATACTGTAAAAGTAATAAAATAAGACTAAAAAGCAAAGCACTTTAAAGCACATTCGAAATTATGTTTAGGCCTACATTTTATAGATAGGCCTATAAAAAACTGTGAAATTTATAGCAAGTAAAATAATTATTATAATAATAATGAGGTTATAAACTTTATTTTAAGGTGTCATTACAGTGTAATTAGTATATGTATTTAAGTATGGTGAATTCAGGGTGACTGGGACTTTTTTTTTTTTTTAAACATCTCAATGGAAAAAAATTGTCCCAATCACCCTGAATTCACCCCACTGAGTAATATTAATTAAGTAGCTACTTATTATAGGGTTAGGGTAGGATTAGAGGGTTAGTTGCATGTAATTATGCATAATTTACTGGTATGGTAAGGACATGTAATGTGTAACAAGGACACTGTAAAATAAAATAAAAAGTGTTAACAATAATGATAATAATAATAGGCTAATGGAATATTCATTCTCTAATAAGGGTAAATTGTTAATGGCAACCTTTAAAATAAACCATTTAAATTTTGGAGTAGATATTTTTATGATAGATATATCATAAAATTAGTAGGCCTCTATGTATTATAATGACAAGATCACCTACTTCTATTAAATAGATCCAGAAAAGCTCAAATAATTGCATGATGCAGTCTTATTTAATTAGAATTAGAAGGCATGCACCTTTAATTTAAATATTTGCTGTTAATAAAAAAAAAGACCCAACGACAAAGGATATAGCTATGTTTTCCACCTCTGAACCGTCTGTCACGTCGCCTTTCGATCCAGCATAGACATGTTTGTCACTTAAATATTTTAAAACGATGTCACCCAGCGTTGTAATTATATCGTTACATTATTTATGCGCAGCTCGGTTTAAGCTACGTACAGGAATCTCTGCGACGAAACCAGTGTCTAAGCGACAAAGCTCCTCATTGCCGAAATCAAAACAGAAATATGACGGCATGAGTCTTTCTAGTGATATATCCTTTCTTTCTTAATTACTCTCAGTAGTCCAACGTCTTGCCGGTGCACATTCATGCCACAAAAGAAGGGAGCACTGACTGATTACACAAAAATACGCTGAAATCTTGACACCCTGCCGAACGTGCTTTCGCTGAATGGATTAAATTAGGCAATGTATGTCAGCGAGTTTGAATTAAATAAATCAAATTACTTGCGTCAGCGCTGATGAAACGTCGATACAACCGAGGCATCAGTACGCATCAGTAGCCTTTCACTGTTTCACCTCAAGCCTTTACCGAAATAAATGAGCCTAATTCAATCCGCCTTCTCGCATTATATCTAAACACAGTTAAATTATCACGCATTATTCAGATTTCACTGTAATAATTGAGATGAAAGCTCATAGAATTGGCACTAATTACTTCAAATGCTTAATGGTCTTGAAAATGACTAGTTGGAAATGTACCTTGGATGTGTTGTTAGCTGCCTCAAAGAATTCATCGTTTTTGATAGATGGATTCCCCTCAAATAAAGCTGTAACTCACAGGAAGGTACAATGACACAACCAGCTCACAGAACCCATAGCAACAACCCTGTGTTCATTCCCATCACACGAGCACAAACAAGGATGACCAGCGTCCAGGATTCGATTCGTACAGGGCCTCGAAAATTTGGGTGATAACCTTACAAAAAGTGCCTTTGCATTAAGATATTGCATCCTAAGTCGGACAAGTAGTATAAAGACTGGACTTTCCCATCTTTTGTGAAGCCTCTTTTTACCAATAGCCTACAGAAAGATTTATTATTCACTGGTTATTTGCCATGATTATGAAGTCATTTAAAATGTATAGCTAATAAGGAGGCGCTGCAATAAATCAGATTTGAAAATGAACGAGAGCATCTGCAGTTGAAGCAGGTTTGTGGATTTTACCGGTTGGTTGTCTGACATTTTCAACCCTCAATTCTGATTGGCTCCCATTTGTGGAAGCTCACGGGCTCATCCAACTATTAAGCGCCTCCCAATCTCTCTAAAGAACAGTATAATACATGGTACCGCCTTTTAAACGCACTGACGACTTTCCTTCATTTGAGCTCTATGCGCTTTTTAAAAGGGTTAAAAGTTGTAGAGTAGTTTGGGAAGCAGTTGTGACTCCAGCAGTGCGCAATGCTCTCTCATGCCGACCTCTTGGATACTCGCCTCGGTGAGTTGTCGTCACCAAACTCCGGTCTTCAACTCCACTGTAAGCTAGAGTATTTTTCAGCCTTCAAATTGGTTAACTAATATGATGACATGATGATATCTCAATCTGTACTCGTTTTACTTGCAATGTTTGTTAATTAGATACCACGTAAATTAATTACGTACATTTTCCTCCAACTTACTTGGATGTTACGATAGCCTACTAAACAATGTTTACGATTGTTTGTGAAATATATATGTCGATAAGCAGCCTGCTATAATTTCGTTTCTTCTGTCTTTAATGTTAATAGTTTATTAATATGTTCCTGCCTTTTGGATAGAATGCTAAATTGTTGACATGTGCGTCCACAGGGATGAAAGATGCTGCAGCCGAGCTTCTGGGACACCGGGAAGCTTTAAAGTGCAGACTAGGGGGGACTGACTCTGGACACCCCGGTGATCTTACTTCTGCCACAGAGACTGTGAAAGGGACCACTCTGCTCCCCGGGGAAGACATTAGCAATGGTGGATCCAATCCTAATGGAATGCAGCAGGTCAACGCCAAAGACCAAGAAAAGCAGCAACAGCAAAACTCGAATCAGTCGGGTGGCCAACAAAACCAACAGAAACAGAAACGCCACAGGACCCGCTTTACTCCGGCGCAGCTGAACGAACTAGAAAGAAGCTTTGCTAAAACCCACTACCCTGATATCTTCATGAGAGAAGAACTTGCATTACGGATTGGTTTAACGGAGTCACGGGTTCAGGTGAGTCCTGAGTGGACCTGCTCAGCTTCGAATCGTCTGGTTACACAATTTAAAAAAGAAGAACTGAAAGCAAACCGAACAAAATGGTTTGATGAAAATAATGTTCTTTTAATTTTCTTTCTAAAGATCCGTAAATTATTGCATAAATTGCATGGTAATGGATTCGACAAGGGGGTATATTCTTTCAAAACAATGTCAAGCCTAAATAAATGCTGCCCGCCGCGCTACTTTAGACGCGTAAAAGCACGCGCAGTGTTGACTTTGTGCTAAATTACAATGTTAAATAATTGCATTAAAAAAGAGAGATATGTTCTCTCAATAGAACAAAAAAATGTGGATATTTTTCTTCAAATGATCAATTATTTTAGCCTATATAACGTGTTCTATGGCCGAATGCGAATTGCGTCATAAGCAACGATATGAAAATATGCAAATTACATTAAATAATTGTTAGGCGTCACTTTATGTATGACAATAATTCTTAATTAATAATTCAGAAGGAGGGGGAGGCTATTGTTGGGCGCTTCTTGTAAATCTATTTTTATCCTAAATTCTTGATTCAATGATGAATGACGGAGGCTAACTATTTGTCTCCTAGATGACATCAACTAGGCTAGATAACGACTTCATCCCCGGCTGTGTGTAAAACATCACTATCCATCTCATCTTGAAATTAGAAATTGTTTTGTCTTTTTTTTTTACTTAAAAAATGCCCTCCCGCATGTTGTGACATATGGCTAGTTGTCGGTAAATATGGCTAGCTACATTTTTGTACTTGGCACATAAGGTGCATGTTTAATTACATCAGCATTAAAGAAGAACCGTATTATATGCCTATTTGCAATGGCTCAGTTCTAACTAGGCTATATATTAACTATATTTAAAAACCAAAAGCGCTCGCCTTTTGCAGACAAACTTATTTTTAAGAAATTGTGCGGTAATTTATTTTTGCCTTTATAGGCTGGCTATATTTCGTTTAGGCCTATGTGGGGTTTTTTCTTTCTACAATGCAAATAAAATTGCGATATAACTGTAGGCCAGTAGAAACTCTAATAGGCCTAATAAGTAAAACAAAACAAAAAAGCATTTAAGTCATTGATACTCACCAACGAAATGCACGAATTTCTAAATATTGTATTTTTATTTCAGGTATGGTTTCAGAATCGACGTGCAAAATGGAAGAAGCGCAAGAAGACAACCAACGTTTTCCGCGCGCCGGGCACTTTGCTACCAACACACGGTTTGCCTCAGTTTCCGTCCGCTGCGATGGGCGACAGTCTCTGCTCTTTTCATGCCAACGACACTCGCTGGGCCGCGGCTGGGATGCCTGGAGTCTCGCAGCTGCAGATTCCGCCTTCGTTGGGCCGACAGCAGGCGATGGCACAGTCCCTGTCCCAGTGCAGTCTCGGAGCGGGTCCCCCACCAAACTCCATGGGCCTTTCCGGCAGCTTATCGTCAAACGGTTCCGGTCTTCAATCGCATCTGTATCAACCCACATTTCCTGGGATGGTGCCCGCGTCCCTCTCGGGTCCAACGAATGTGACCGGCTCACCTCAGCTGTGTAGCTCCCCGGACAGTGACGTGTGGAGAGGGACTAGTATCGCCTCCCTGCGCCGTAAAGCACTTGAGCACACCGTTTCCATGAGTTTCACCTAATTTCACCTAATTCTGTCACTGCAAACTCCAAGTATTCCTGAAAAACAGTCACGGAACACTCAGGATATGAGGTTAAAACTGTGAAATTACAAATTGGCAGCCTTACTGGATGATGGAATCCCAACAACCCCCAGACAATGCTTATATACAGCAGACGTAGACTATAGTAATAGTTTTAATGCTTGAAATGTATGTAATTTATTTATGTGTTGGATTTGGTCATGTTTATTTGTTTCTTTTGTTTTTTATATTGATTTTAATATTGGCGAGTTGTTTATTTATTTATGAGTATTTATTTGACTCTTCATTCGCATATGAAGAAACAACTGGAAGAATATTTATTTCGCTGATCGGTCAAATTATTTTTTACTAAACTAAATGTAAATGGACACGTTAATGAGGACCACATGTGTGCATGTACAGATTGTTTTAAGGCACGTACTACATGTTGGAGTGATTTTTCAGGTACAGAAAAGAACACGTTGGATTAAGAGCCACTTTCCAAATAATCCGTTTCAGATGCATGTGATATTTCAACCGGGATCGACAGGAAGTTGTTTACATAAGGCAAAACGAACTTGAGTGTTTGTGTAGATACGAAAAAAAAATCTTGTTACCTGCTGGTATGTTTGTGACATGTTTTAACTTATTGTCTGTATACTGAAATATGGTTTTCGTAAATGTTTATCTTACCAAATTCAACAGAATTGGGAAGGTTTATATTACTGATTGTAAGTGGGTGAATAAAATCATTTTAAGAATTTCAGTATGGTATGTGATCTCTATAGACATCTGAGGTAGAAATCTGAGAAAATACCTTGAATTCATGGTAACACTTTACAATAAGGTTTAAAATTATGGTTAACGACATTAGTTCACAAGTACTAACAATATTTCTACAGCATTTATTATTCTTAGTTCATTCTCAATATTTACTAATACATTTTAACATCAAAAGTTGAATTAAAATGAGTTAATGCACTGTAAACTAATATGAACATATGAACAAAGGTTAATGAATGCTGTACAAATATATTGTTCATAATGCATCTAATGGTAACAAATGAAACCTTATTGTAAAGTGTTATAGATTTCATAAGATAAATCACAAGAATGCACAGAAGACTGTGACTGAAAGGTTACATAAATGTTTGGGTCTCTATGGTCTTTAAATTATCCTATTTTTTGTGTCCAGCAGAAGAAAGCCATATGGGCATGGAACAACAAGAAGATGTGTAAATGATGACAGAATTATATCCTTCAACGGAACAAGATAAACATTTTACAGCTCTTGGGAAAATGCAAATACTGGTGGACATCTACCCTGGATCATTAGTGTCAAACACAGATATACAGAAACTAAATTTGTCCCTGAAATTTTTTTACATATTAATCATAACCCTAACCATTTTGCTTTACTTCTAAAACAGTAAAATACCAACACAAGTATAGCTATTACACACAACACATTTTATATTGCACATTACTATTGAATTCGTGAATTCCAGTTGCAATAAGTCCGGATGTAATCTTAACTGCTTGTAGACTCTTGTAGACAAATACCCAAAGCAAGACTGTAACCAATTAGTCTGCCATGTTTTTTTCTCCTGTTCTCTTTGTGTGATTTGAAACCGTTACCACTGGGGAGTTGTAAGAGCCCACAAACATCTGTTTGATCTTTTTTTCAGATACAATGACTAAGACTGTCTCCCATTTAGCAAGATTCCTTACAACTGTGAGAAGAACCATCTACTGTCACTCTGTAACTGCCTTTATCAACTGACAAAAGACACAGACAGACCTGGATCAACATAACCAGATATCAAATAATTACTATTGCCTGCAGTAACCAATAACATTAAAAATATGTTTACTATAGTTTACTATTTTAAATTAATATTTTTAAATCATATGATCCACAACAGTGCACATTAGCAACGTGTTCCTGGATCAACATTCCAAGTCACCAAACAAATCTAAGGGACAAGTTTGCAGTTTATGACAAGTTTAGGCTTACAACCGGGGTTAGGTGCTCCTATCAGTGTTATTCACCTATCATTTCACTCTGATTTTAGGGATAAATTATGGGTTTAGGGGCCGGGATAAGGTTTTTTTGGAAAGGAAGGTTACATGATCAACTAAATGTGTTGATCCAAGGAACATGATGCACTTGGCAAAATCACAGTGGCCAGTGTTGGGTAGTAACTGATTAATCTGAATTTACGTAATCCGATTCCAAAAATGAAATAATTGTAATTAGATTACTTTATGTTTTAAAATACTCATAATCAAACTACAAAATAACTTTTTATTTATTTATTATTGACTGCATGATTACTTCACTAAATGGTTGTACGTATTTAGAATTAATTGATTCTCCCTATAAGTTTTCTTTTTTATGTTTTAAATGTTCCTTTCTAAAAAAATAATAAAAACAACAACTATTGTTTAAATGCTTTGTGGAATTGCACACACAGACGGTCAACTAGTTAGGCGACTATAATTACATAGAGAGGCCACACCGCACAAACAAATTTTGAATCTTTTTTTAGTGTGTTTTATTGATTGTTTTTATTGAACATTTTTAAGATTGAATTATTAACTTTTTATCATTTAAGAACCCCCTGCAGTTCCTTCCCAAACCCTTGTTTGAGTAACCCTGACATAATGTGATATTTAATGAGCTTCATGTTGTTGATAACAAAGTGGAATATTTTTTCTTTCTCTTTGTATTATTTATTCATATGGTTCAAGATTATAGTACTCAAGTCAATGTTATAAACAAGTTAGGTCAAAAGTAATCTAAAAGTAGTCTGATTATATTAGGCCTACCTTAAAATGTGTAATGTAATCTAGATTATTTTAATTTGCATATAAGATTTCATGAAACAATGGAAAATGTAGAATCTACACAAGAACCCCCTGATCATTCAGCATTCTCCATGCAGACATCCATCATCATCAGTTTTAGCATCTGCTCTGAGAGACCCTCTGCCTCTCCGGTCCCCCTGTGAACGCATGCTCTGTTCACTGGTGTATTTCATCACTTTAAGCGAAACGCACAAGTGTCTCATGATTAAAACAGAATATAATGACAATTAGGAGATTCTATAAATGGAATGAATGAGATTTTGTCAAAAGTGTTCGTTGAAAAATATACTTTCAGTTAATAGGTGGCCCTTAGAGCCACTGAAGACTTTCTCCTTATTCTTCATTTTTCATAACATGGTCCCATGGATATGGGTGTGTGGTAATGAATCAGTGATATATAGGATTTGAGTTGTGAATGAAAAGAAGGCTGTATTAATTGTACCTATATTTGTAACAATGCTTCACTTTGTCCACGTTTATAAAAACACAAAAATTATGCCATAACCATATTAAAAAATAACTGTATGGGGAGAGAGAGAGAGAGAGAGAGAGAGAGAGAGAGAGAGAGAGAGAGAGAGAGAGAGAGAGAGAGAGAGAGAGAGAATGCACTTTAATGTGTATAAGCCATTTCTTGCTTTTCTATCTGTGCTCTCTATTCACCCATCCTGTCCAAACTTGCCCTTGAGTTGCTCTGTCAGTGCATGGAAAGCACCTCACAGCTCCTGACAAGAGCAGCACTAAATCAGAAATCAGTGCCTGGCAGAGGAGTAAGCCACCATGAAGGTCACAGACATCAGCGGGATGCCATCTTTATCCACACAGAGCACACATCCGTGACCACCAGGAGGATTGTCCCGGTCTCAGACTGGGACAGCTACATGCCATAATCTCAAAACATCATGGATGAATTAAAACAGAAAAAAAAATTAGAAAAATATAGGTTTGAGCAATTTATAAGTATACACTATATATTTACTGTAAGTATTTAAGAATTAATTGGTGTTTTTTAAACATTTTTATTTATATTTCTCTGTTGTTTGTTTAATTAAGATTTTATATATATATATATATATATTGCTATACCCCCATATAGCCTTAGCCTAAATATAGCGCCTTTAATCAGGTATAATCACTGTGATTGAATAAATGAACGAAATCTGGGTTATAATATTTAACATAATACAACACTTGGGCTTGGTTTCACAAACAGGGTTTAGTTTAAGCCAGGATTAGGCCTTAGTTACATTAGGGCATTTAAGTAGCTTTTATAAACATGCCTTAAAAAAAACAATTACTGGTGTGAATCATGAGACAAAACAATGGCACTGACATGTTTTAAGATATGCCAGTGCCAGTTGCTTTCAATTAAAACAGCTCAAACATGCATTTTAGTCTGGGACTAGGCCTAAGCCTTGTCTGTGAAACCGGGGGTTGATGGAGTTTGACTTTTGCTGCGTTGGGAATGTGTTTATCACATGTTAACATATTGCCATCTGCTGGTGAAATAGAGAGACTGTTTTGTGCACTACAGGCTACTGACACTGACACGACTTCAGGAATATAATTCTAATAACTTCGAATCCTAATAACTGCTTGAGTACAGTACGCATGACTTTGTTTTTTTATTACGAATGTTATTTAGAAATTAAAATACCCCCGTTGAATGAAGAAGGCTAAATGTTTACATTGTCGTATAGCCTATCCTACAAGGGCACGTGCCTCTCATTCACTCATTCCAGGTGGCCATGAAAACACAGTAGTATTTAATCTGTCTATTACTATGGGAGCGTCTCAATCAGCTCCCTAGTTCAGTAGGCAGGGCACTGATGAGGGAATCGGTCAATGGGCTGACTCCTGAACAGTGCCCTGACTCCTGAAATAGGGAGCTGATTGAGACGCACTGACATGTGGATTATTTCAGGCGGTCAACAGCCAACTGTGTACAGGAACTCCATCCGCCACTCTTTCATACTGCAAATTTTATATGGTCCTGTCTTTCATTCTCACTTGTTTTGAGATGCTTTGATTTCATCAATGTGGTGGCTAAAATTTGGCTTAATAAAAAGTTTCTCATCACCTGCAGTCCTTGATGACGCATTACAGACATACTGAAAGCTGATTGGCTTAAATTGTAATTCATGTTGCGAATGTGAAATAGTATTAGCTTTTATTATTTATAATAGCCTACTAAGTTATTAGTTTAGATCTGGTAGCTGATCTTAGATCACAAAAAGTCAGACAGTTGTAAACTATGGCTAATTGAGGATTTTATCAACTAGAAACCCTTAATCTACTTTCAGAAAAGGAAATTAGGGAGAAGGTCTTCAATGATGAGGCTAAACAGCAGGGCTGTCACTAGCAGGGCGAAAGGGGATTCTAGGTGATTCTACTAAACAGGCCATGCCATGATATTGGGCCAAATGGCTGAACAGCTAATTATTTGAAACCTGAGCATCATGGATTAAAAGACTAAGGATCAAACACAAAATATCAAACTTGCTTATGTTTAATATCCACGGATGGATTCTTAGTCTGAAGCTAAAAAAAAAAGTCGGTGCCCATCATACACTACATGATTTCTAAAATACGTCAACTTCTGCCCAAAATCTGCCTTTTGGCAACTATTGACTCGTCCCCAAAAAAAACCATTTACGATTCTGGGCAAAAACCATGCGCATTCAGCCTTAATTCAAAATATTACACAAGACTGGATTAAAATAGGAATAATTTATTCATTTGAGTTCCACTTAGTAAGACCTGTATAACATGGAGAGAGTCAACAGGTCACAGGTCTCTGAGCTGCCAAACCCTCAGTTCCTCTCACAAGGGTGTCATCATTTCCTGAACTGGGTTACTGGTGGAGGAACAGTAATGTCTTGGCCCTTCTCAAGATTCTTTTCACAGTCGATCAGGTAGTTGACGCCATCAATCACACACTGAACGAGCTCAACCTGAAAGGCAATGTCAAATAAAATTTAATCACTGGCTATACGTCAAAAGCATTCTTTTTTTCTTACAAAATTCTTACAAAAATATTGAAAAATTTTCAATTTTCTTTTATTTACTGTTATTATTTACTGCTATTATTCTTGACAACTAAAAACTAAACGTTTTTCTTCTAAAAACCACATATAATCTCCAGTAGAATCATTTATAGAATGTGCTATTTCTATCCAATTAAAGGGATAGTACACCCAAACATTAAAATTCTGTCATCATTTACTTACCCATATGTTGTTCCAAACCTGTATGAGATTATTTCTTCTGCTGAACAACAAAAGAAGATATTTTGAAGAATGTTGATAACATTGATGGCACCCATTGATAGTATTTATGGAAGTCAATGGCTACCGTCAGCTGTCTGGTTACCAACATTTTTCAAAATATCTTCTTTGGTTGTTCAGCAGACGAAAGAAATTCATACAGGTTTAGACCAACTTGAGGGTGAGTGCCAAAATTATGATTTTTGGGTTAACTATTTCTTTAAAAGCACTTTCATGGGCGTTAAGGCACTTATCAAAGCGGAGCTGTTTACCTCAGATTTGCCTAGACGGTCAAGGTTGGAGATGTCGAAAGTGTCCCCCACAGCCGCAGTATCCACACCTCCTGTGCCACGTTTTTGTAGCCTGAGATTATCCAACATTTTATTGAAGCGTGAGTCCTGTTCAGAAGGATATATAGAGGACAATTTTTTTAAACTTAAAGTCTTTCAGATAGTATTTGTACTGTGGGTTATTTAACATGAATTCTCAGCACATTTACATTTCATTTGAACAGTATTGACTGGAATTAAATGTGAAATGCACTAATGTAAATTTCAGATTAAACTGAACCATGTGAGATTGTAACACCTTGCTAAGGAGGGGCAGACGGACATGGACTCCAGCTCTCAGACCGGTGCCTAGGTTAGATGGGCAGGTCAGGATGTATCCCAAACGCTCATTCCACATAAACTCCCAGCCTCTCTCCTGGATCAGCCTCTCTACCTGTGAGAAACAAGCATCACAAACAGACATTGTTTCATTTTAATCCACAGACAAGATGCATTTTAGTGCTGAATGTTTTGGCAATGATACCTCTTTCAGTCCTCTGCAGAACCTCTCAAACACCCTCTTCATATTCCCACCCGTTTCCATAGAAATGACACGGGTGTGATCCTCCTCATTGATCCAGATCAGAAATGTTTTTTCATTGTTGTGCCTGGACATTAGAACAGATGGTGGTTAAAATACAATCAGAAAATTGAGCTAAAACCTTTTTTTGGTTTCACTTTATTTTGATGGTCCCTTTAACTATAAGTAATGTTTCATCCACATGTCTACTAACTCTTATTATAGTGTTAGTACTGGTAGGTTTAGGGTTAGGGGTAGAATAAGTTGACATGTAGTATTTGCAAAGTTACTTATAGTCAGTAGAATGCCTGTTGGGGGACCATCAAGCTAAAGTGTTAGCATAATAAACAGACAGTCTACTAATAGGCTATACTCTAATGAGAGTTCGTTGACATGTAGTTGCAGTTCATAGTCAACATAATGTTCAAAAGGGATCATCAAAATAGAGTCTTACCTTTTTTTTATTCAGCCCTAATTTTTCACTGCAACCAAGTCACAGGCATTTGATTCCAAGTAGTTGTCATACTGATCTTAAAAATAGACATTATTAAGACCTAGGTCATATGTTATGTAACACGCACAGGCACATGCTCTCTATAAGCGCCCTCTGGTAATGCAAGTCTCATGCACCGTACCAGATGCCTCTGGCATCGGGCCAGTCCCGCGCCATTCCTGCGCAAGTCAGCAAGGGTGATACGGGCTTGTCAAACAAGAAGTGGTCCTAGATTTTTCAGTCAAGAAAAAAAGGGGGTGTAAAGTGAAGCTAGGACTGTTTTAATGTTGGAAAATATCTCCTGATAACTCTCCAATTACGTCTCTGGTTGACCATCTTAACTTAGACTGAGTATCAAAGACATTAGCAACTTTTACTCTCTACTTCACTACAATTTTGAACAAGTAAATGTACTTTTTACTACATTACACATTACATTTTACATGGTACCTAACTTTTTCTGCAGCAGTTTGTTTCTGCTATAAAGAAGCAATATTGCCATCTAAGGGCATTGAAGGTACTGTATCTTGTGCGTTTTGCCTTTACTCACCCAAACATGTCAACAAGGCTACATGAACACGAGTGCATTAGCAAGTGTTTGATTTGTGAGATGAGGACATGACTGCAGGTTATGAGGCTGAAACCAGCCAGCACGTCCAGTGCAAGAAGGCTGTGGCTATTTCATTTTATATAACATTATTTTATGTTTCCGCTATTTTAACGAGACCTTTTTCTAGGATATTGGTTTACTTATGGCCTTTTTGTGCATTTGAGCTTAACTGTCTGAGACTTGAGAGTTTGTAGACGTTTAGAATGCTGTTTTGTCAACCTTGATTTATTGCAATATTGAGGTTGCAATATTCGGTTTTATTTTTTAGAAAATAAACATGATTCTTCATCTTACAAATCAATTGTTTCTTATTTTCACTGGTATGTCTCTCAGGTGTAGAGGACTAGTGCATCATTGAGCCTATATTTAATACTAGTAAGATACTTAAGTACTGTTAAATCAGATACTTTAAAGACTTTCACTCAAGTTTTATTGGAATTGGTGACTTGTAACTTGTGATGGAGTCATTTTTGCTGTAAGTATGGTTTTTTCCCCATTTTTGGTCAGACTGGATGCATTTCCTATTTTCGACAGTAGATGGTGATTTTCTACCCACAAAACATGTGTTACAGATTCTTCAGAGTAAAATGGTAAGAAATGTGATTTAAGCTGGCATGGAACAAGAAAAAATGTAGGGTGGGACTTGATTTTGCCCATTATAAATTGATTGGATGGTTGTGGTTTGCTCTTGCTGATCTCATGTGAGTGACAGGATGTCTCGCCCTCAGTAAACACGTCATCAGAAAAAAAAGATGTAATTTCAATTAATATTAATAATAATAATAATAAATGTGCACCGATAAATAATTTGTAGTAAATATTAAATATTCCATAAACAAGAAGAATGGTCAAATATGTAATATTGTTATAATTTTAGGTCTATAAATGGCAGGTAAACAGTTTTACAAGCTATTGCCATTATCTATAGTCACATTCTTCCACTCTTTCATGAGACCAAAACAGATTTTCATTTTGTGTTGTGTTACAGATTTTATTTTCCACACTGCAAACAACCTAGTTAAACATGTGAAAGGACTTATGCAGGACTAAGATAAAATGAAGATAATACAAACTTATAGATGGATGAGGTAAATGGCTAAACGTGTGTATCATAATGCCTCTTGGGGCTTGTAAATTGTATAAATAAATGTATAGTCAATAAGTTTATTTTTAAACAATTATTTTATTTATTATTACTGTTAATTTTATATGAATTACACTGTATTTCTACATTTTCTACGGACCCACTTTATATTAGGTGGCCTTAACTACTGTGTTCAAACATTTAAATTAATAATTTGATACAATGCACATATTGTGTACATACATATTTTTTTACATTGCCTGCATGTAATTCCATCTGTAATTAATTTCTGTAGTTAATTTATAATTACACTGCTGACACTTCCCTTACACATAACCCTATCCTTAAACTGACCCATACCACCACACCTGTCCCTAACTTTACACGAATCCACCTCAATATCAGCAAAAGTGTTTCGCAACACAATATTAACACATGTACATTTGTACTTTTTTGATGTAAGTACATAGTAGTTAAGGCCACCTGATATAAAGTGGGACCTTATTATGCTTAAAATGCCTCTCTGGAACAGGAACTGGAAGCTGAGAATATTTGAGCCAGCTTATGGGTGACTAGTCATGAATGTGCTATAGGGAAATAGTGCTATACTCAAACTAATATATGTAATATGTCAGTAGTTCCTCAGCCTTACCAAATCCCCCGAGCATCTGGCCAATCTCTAGCCATACCAGCTGCGGTGAGGAGAGGAGACACTGGCTTATCAAAGAGGAAGTGCTCCTTTGGTAGGCCATCATAAGACAAGAGCAGTGAGGTTGTTTAGAGAATTACAATATGCAACTGCCCTGCTGAAAACACAAGCATTTGTAGTGTTTTGGATATTTTGGATACTGGGCTAGTGTCCCTAAGATTAGCTAAACCAGCAAACCTTCTTTAGTGAGCTAACATAAATGTGAAGTTTATGGACGACCAACTTCATAAGTGTTTCTGGTGAACAGCATACTATGTTTGTATACCAGGCAGAATAGAGTGTTGCAGGGATGACATTTTTGTTATCATTTTAGCACTAACTATTATATCATTAATTCTGAAGTCAGTGGATTATTGCAAATAACTGAAATACCTGGCATTTGCCTGAAACATTTTTTTTTAATATTCTGCAACATTAAATACATCAGTAATACCCCTTTGTGATTTTTTAAAGCTTTTACCTTCTTGAAAAGCTGGTTACTAACAAGTGGCTAAATGGGACTTACAGAGGTTGTTTCGAACAGGTAAACTCATCTACTCACTAGTCTGCTTTCACAGCCTTATCGTTGTGTTAACAGTCCCGCTGTTGTAAACCATTTTAGCTCTATTCTAACAGAGAATTTGGTAACACTTTATTTGGTAACACTTTACAATATGGGTGCACTAATATGCATTAATTCATGCTTAACTAATGCACAGATAACCATGAGTTAACGTATTACTAATGGTGAACTAACCCGTTTATTAATGATTACTGCATCAGCAACTAATGAAGATTCTACATGATTAATAGATTAAGTAATAATTAAATTGTTATTAGTTAAATGTGTCATAATGTATTAATTCCTTAATAACATATTATCTAATTAACTAATTAAAAATTAATTCAAAACCCATAACCACAATTACATATTACTTAATCAATTAGTTAATAGTCATGTGCCCCAACAAGTAAAGTCATAACATGATGATACCTTAGTAAATCATTAGCTAATGATTAATAAAAGCAGACAACTGGAAGTTGAAATGCATGGCTTTGACCTGTTGTGGTAATTAACACATTCATTTACATTATTAGTTCATATAATATGTTATTAAGGAATTAACACATTATGACACATTTAACTAATAACAATTGAATTATTACTTAATCTATTAATCATGTAGAATCTTCATTAGTTGCTGATGCAGTAATCATTAATAAACGGGTTAGTTCACCATTAGTAATACGTTAACTCATGGTTATCTGTGCATTAGTTAAGCATGAATTAATGCATATTAGTGCACCTGTAGGATTCTTTAGTCTTTCGGCAACCCTGCAGCCTGAACCACTGTAGGCGACCCACTCTTACACACCCTTATTGTAAAGTGTTACCCTTTATTTTAGGGTCCAATTCCCAATATTAACTAGTTGCTTATTAACATGCATATTTCTAGGATATTGGCTGTTTATTAGTACTTATAACGCACATACTAATGTCTTATTCAGCATGTCTTACCTCTGTTTTTTATGTTTATTTAAAATCAGACAAATCTGATATTATTTTAATCTTATATCTGTTATTTAACAGTTGAGATTGTTCTTGAATGCAGTCGGAGACACGAGCCGCGGTTTAAATCCCTTTTGCACAGGTGGGGTGCGTTGTAACACTGCGTTACAATGAGCCCCTTTTAGAACTACGCTATTCTATTCTATACTTTTATGAATTCTATTGAGAAACCATGAGAAAAAGGTGAATAATGACTGAGAGTCAATGTTCAGAAGTTATTAATTATTATAACGTTTTGAACTATGCTGTATAGCTGTGTTTTGTGGTGTGTTTGTTCTCAAACTCAAACTTTTAATGATTAAAAAATGTAATTATTTTATTTGAAAAAAGTTAATAATTGTATTTTATTGACAAAATATTAAAGTTTGTGTTTGATATTTTTTTTACTAGATCAGATAACATTGTAAGCTGTCATATGGTCATGCTACAATATGCCCTTCACATGTTACAGTGTACCTGAAGGGGACCAGGGTGATGCTAACTTCTGGGTTGGCCTACAAAAATACTCCATCACTGCAAAACTCTATAGCATAGAACTAACCAACATACATTATAATTTTCTAAAACATCGACATTATTTGATAAACATTATATGACATAATAAATAATATTAAATTAACTTTTAAGTAGTATAATCAATAACATAAGTCGCGGTGAGAGTATGAGACCCAGCTGTGGGTCTGTAAAGGTTGCAATCCCCTGATTTACTGGATAAATGTAACTGACACACATCTATGTCTGCCTCTTCAGTTTATGTGTTCATGTTCATCTTTCTATTGTGTGCACTTACATCAATCAGCTGCTGTTGCTCCTGATCAGTCATTTCTGTCAGGCTGTAGTATTTGCCCGTCAAATCCTCTTTCAGTCCAGAAAGAGCCTGGACCACCACACGCTCCACCTCACGGCGTTCAGCGCGGGTGCAGGCGGGTGGCAGACTGAGCCCACGAATACTGCGGCCTGTGCGCACGCGGGATGACAGCACATAGTTCTCGTCGAACATCCCGGAGGTGATCTGTTTAGAAAGCCATCAGTAGAACCATTCAGTGTTCAATGTAACTAACTAAACTAAACTGAGGCAAGTCTGCATATTCTTGATGGAATGAAGTTTAGTTAAAGGCTCAGAACCAAAGACACTGGAGAAGCCTTTACCTTTGAGCTGTCCAGGTCTGTTGGGTGCTTCATGGTTGTAGGGTCATAGCCATTGTGCCTGTCCTTAATGACTGGGTCAAAGATTTCAGCAAACACCTGAGAATCACAATCAGTCAATGATAAAGTTCATGTGCATGTACTTGTGCAGAAGATTACTGGGCAAATTTCATTTTGATGCCACTAATTGACATACAGTAGTTGACCATGAACAATAAACTAATTATCTACAGTCTCAATCTTAAAATTACAAATGGAGTTTTCACAGCAATGCCATATAAGAACCATTTTTGTTTCCCCAAAGAACCTTTAAGTGAACAATGAAAAAAACATTGTTTCCTAGTGTGAAGAACCTTTTTCCACTGTAAAGGACCTGTTTTGTGCATTGGAAAGGTTCCATGGTTCTTCATGAAACCATACTGTAGATGCCAAAAGAACCTTGAGAGTGTAATATAAAATGAGTGCAGATTTCTTTATCTTTTCAACTGACTTCAACATGTTGCCCTCTTCAAACTAAACTGATAGTAACCAGAGTCCAGAGCTAAACTAATTTAGCTTTTTTTTTTAAATATTTGCTCTTTGTTCCTTGTGTATTTGTGACAAACAACATAGGCAATTGTGTCACTAACATCCTCATAACGATCCAACTGTGCCTGTCACAAAAAAGATGAATCCTAATTTGGTTCCTCGATTGTCAATTTGCTGGCTTAATACAAGGACTTTTTTAAGGTGGATTTTGAAAGTGTAAATGATAAAAAAACGAAACAAAAAGTGGAAAATGGTTCACTGCAAATGCTAAACGAACATTAACAGCCATTTAGATAAAGAAAATCAAACAATGGTATCAAAAACTCCTCATTTTTTATTTTGCTGGATTAATACAAGGAATGTTCCTCGTATTTGTCTCATTGTTGAGTTTAATATACTCCAAAGCTATTTTTGTACCTCATAGGTCTCCTCATCACCAGCCACCATGCCCACAGTCTTGATGAAGGGATGACCAGGGTTGTCCACTCCTGTCTGAATGCATTGGTCAAGGCTCCAGTTATTGGGGGTCAGCTTGTCCCTCAGACGGGCATAAATAGCAGGGGTCAAAGCAGAAGCCATGCAGTTGTTGTGTTTGCGCAGGTCTGGGAAGTCAGCACTTGGAAAGACAAAAAGCTAAATTATGTTTCTTGGTTGTAGTGTAATGATCTCATGTTAACTACCGGTAAGTGAAGGCGTAGAATAAGGCAACTGAATCCTTCACCTGGGTGGGTAGAGCTTCCTTTTCTCCCCAGCAGAGACTCCTGACTCAGTCATGACATAGCTGGATACCAGGGTACCTGCACCCAGGCTGGCCATGATCACAGCCGTGTTGCGTCCGGAAAGCATCCGACTGAACATGCTTGCCATCGTTTCTACTCACTCTCTCACCTGAACTTCAAAGCGGTGGACAAAGTGTTAGACTTTCGTTTATCTTTGAAACAAAAATTAAGATATTTTTAATATTCTCAGATAATTTTCATCCATCTATTGAAAGTCAACCAAGAATTTTGAACCACAGAAACAAAGAATTGGTAAGATCAACATGTTTTTTAGAGCTCTGTACAGTATGTGCATTGGTCAGTGTTTATAATATATATGAATAAAAGCCTAAATTAAATCTGTTCATCCTACAATAAAGTGATTGTGTCTCAGAAGCCTTGGATTAAACCACCTAAACAATAACTTTGTTATATTTTTTGTTGGATGGACTTTTAATGAATGGACAAAAGCAATGTGCAAATATTAAAAATCTTAATTTGTGTTCCAAAGATGAATGAGAATTATACGTTTGACATGAGGATGAGTAAATGAATGGGTGAACTAACCGGATTTGAATTCTAAAGCTGATCATGGTCTTAAGTATCAACAAGATGCAATATGTGCACATTTTAAGTAGACATTTCCTTTTTTTCAGGAGTTTCAAAGTATGAATCAAAGGTATCTCATTCACAATACAGTAGTTGACATGGTGAGCAAGCACTGACGTACATGTTGACTTTTTCCACTGGAGTATCCAAATATAAATTGGCTTTGATCTTAATGCCAAAGTAATATGTGCCAGCTTATATTTCATATTAACACAGTGCAGCCTGTGTGTCACATGCATGTTCCAGTCATCAGGTTTCTAAAGCCTTACACAAAAATGTATACAAATCTCACACACAAACTTCAGTTAGTTATAAGAATAAGCACAGCACTTCAACCAGTGTTGTTTCAAATATCTGAATATAATTTTTTTAGCAAGGACTACTTGCTAATAATGTTTGTATTTTCACTTTCATTACTAATTTGTCATCACCAAAATACTCCATTTTGTGTTCCCTATGAGGAAACAAGGATCTCAATGGTTCCAAATATCTCAGCTGTATGCCGAAGAGGTCAGTGCAGTTTACAGTGTTACAAATGACAGTAGAGCCACAGCAAATGGCCTTACGCAATCACTCTGCCTCCATATGTTACGATGATCACATGACCTGTGATCAGTCATGGGGCTTACAGTGGAACAGGGTGGCTCTGCCCTGGTCACACTTCTAGTTTTAGAATGGATATGTATTGGTGTAAATTATATAAAATAAAGAAAAAGTTTGAAAATTGTGCACTGGTAATGCAAAAAAAACAACAACATTATGTTACACAATTTTAATTATAAACTATGGGGAACACTTAACAATAACAACTTAATTATACTTAATTATATTTAATTATAAATCAACTCTTGTTTTAAACATACTGGTATCAAAAATATCAAAAACTGAACAAAACTTCATAAAATATCTTTAGCATTGTTGCAACTGAACAAAAATCTAGCTTCTGATATGGTATCCTTGAATTTCTGTCAATAAATAAAGCAACAAATAAAATGATTGCTAAAGCAAATGCTTTATTGTACATACCTGTAGAATCAAAGGGCTCTCAGGCTCCAGTACAGCAGACTGTCCCCTGTAGAGTGAGACCACAGCGGGCCTGTGCTCAAAATAAGAGCTCATCTCTCCAGCCAATCCTATTTCATCTGTCAGCATGACATCATGTCTCTGTGTCCTTGAGCTATCCCTATCCAGTGGAAACCTCCAGTTACGTGCCAGTGATAGCGCATACGGCTTGTGACTGAGATACTACACACATATATACTTACCGTTTACCCACTATAGTCCATCAAGTGCCATTATTTTACTGTCCATGTTTAAATATGTTGATATTACTGAATAGTTTACAATGTTAATCATGTCCCTGCTAAAAAATCCAGCATAAGCTAGCATGATTGCCATGTTGGTCCAGGCTGGTTTCTGCTGGTTAGAACTGGTTTAGTACTTATCAGAGTTGAGGGTTACATGTTACAAGTAACACAAGTTAAGTAATCAGATTACTTTTTAAGTAACGAGTAAAGTAACACATTACTATTAACAAAATATGAGTTACTTTTTCAAATAAGGGTTATGTTATGTCTGGGTTAAGGTTTGGTTTGTCTTAGTTTTCATTGTTGTTCAGTTTCTGTTTGCCTGTTTTCCTTTGAGTAAATGTGTTATATTTACTCATCCTATTCACTGGCTCTGGTATAAGTAATCCCAATTTTGTTCAGTTCATTATTCTGTCTTTTTAGTGTTTTTAGCACTCAATAACGTCCACCATGGTTTCGGACACCACTAAAAATGGCTGTCCACTCAAATATTGCCCTATTTAAGGGTATAGGGGGCGATTTCAGACACAACAAGTGTCCAAGCCAAGCTCCTGGGTCAAGGCCACGGAAACAATCCTCCCTGGCTTCCTGAACTGCCGGAACCTCCATGTACTGCCGGCACCTCCATGGTTCCCTGAGCTACCAGCACCTCCCTAGTCTCCTTATCACCCTAGTCACCTACCTACCACCTTCCATGAAAGGGGTAATGAAGGGGGGGAGTAATGTCAGGGTTATGTTTTGTCTTAGTTTTCATCGTGTGCAATTTCGATTTGCCTGTTTACTTTTAACCCAGTTTTCCCATGTGTTACATTTACTCATCCTATTCACCTGTCCCTCGTTAATTAATTCACTAGTTCCCTCGTTTAGTTCTCCCAGTTTTGTTCAGTTCATTTACCTATCTCATCAGTGTTAGAGTGTTGCTATTCTGTTTCCCTGAATGACCCTGCTTTTTGGATTAAAGACAATTGGTATTGAGTTTTTCTTTGTGCGCTTCCTATTAGGAGCCAACCGTGACTTATTTTGTTCTTCCATTTATTATCAGACAGATTCAGTATTCCCTTAAAATGATTAAAATCAAATGCAACTCAGAATATTATGCATATTATAATAATATTAATATTAATACTATTATGTATCTTAATCTCACTTTATTATTCAATTTATTTGCTGCTGACCTTCAATTATCCAATTCATTTTTTTAAAAAATGACGTAAGAGTGTTCTTTTCCTGCTTCTAATTATTCTGTAATCCAGATAATTTTGAACAAGTTTGAACTGTGCCCTCTACTGTGCAGGTGTGAATTTGCATTTCATTCAGTGTGACGCTTAAATATTTAACTTTTCGTGTGAAAGGACCTTTATATTTGCCAAAAAGATAACCTTTTTCCCCTATAAAAAACAAGCAATCCAGTTCAAGCGAGAAAAAATTGCCCAAAAGTATTGTAACACATTACTTTTCATAAAAAAGGGAACCAAGTAAAGCAATATTGCAATGCATTACTTTTAAAAGTAACTTTCCTCCACAATGTACTCATGCAAAACTGAGATGGTTCCAGCATGCAAAACATCCCTTATGCTGGATTTTTCAGCAAGCAGGGGTATCTCCATTTTCAGAGAAAATGTCCTTCTAAATGTTATATTTTGTCAGTTGGCTACAGAGGATATATAAAGCTATATGTTTATTGGGACAGTGGGTGTGAGGGATACAATTAAACTGGTATTTGATTTGCCCAGCTCAAGCATTATCTGGTTTAATACCAGAGCCATGCTGTGCTCATCCCTTCCTTCCTCTGTAGGATTATAGAGAGAGAGAGAGAGACCTTGAAATCTATCTATCTATCTATCTATCTATCTATCTATCTATCTATCTATCTATCTATCTATCTATCTATCTATCTATCTATCTATCTATCTATCTATCTATCTATCTATCTATCTATCTATCTATCTATCTATCTATCTATCCATCCATCCATCCATCCATCCATCCATCCATCCATCCATCCATCCATCCATCTATCTATCTATCTATCTATCTATCTATCTATCTATCTATCTATCTATCTATCTATCTATCTATCCATCTATCTGTCTATCTGTCTATCTATCTATCTATGATTTAATGTAATCATTTGATTAGTAATGCAGTGTAGATTCCATTGTTTGTTTGTTTGATTTATTTGAAATGAAAGCATGGAATTAAAGTACTGAAGCCATACATTCTGCAAGAGAATCAGTGATAAAATAAAGAGGAAGGAAAAATAAGGAAAAATAGTTTGATACAGAAATGTACAAAAAATCAGTTTTCACAGAAGGAATCCAACCTGGACATGCAAAGACATGCAACATACCAAAGCAATAATTCTGTGTGCACACATTACACTAAACGCATACAAAAGAGAACAATTGACAAAGGATTGTAAATTAATCAGATATGCTACATTTTTCTTAACACATTTATCAAAATGTAACAATTACAAGAGTACTTGCAGAAATTAAAATATTACATGGCGATGGATGGGGACAAAAATCACATTATATCATAAACCCATATTGACACACTATATACAAAAAGGGTCAAATAAATATGCCAGGAAATAAATACTACCGTCACACTTGCTTTAAAGATAACAACGCTACATTGATGAGAGTGTAACTCGTACCTTTCCAACCCACTCACCTCTGAGATCACATTCACACATACAGTACACGCTCTCATGCATTTCACACACTCGCACATAAAGAAGAGAAATCCGTCCCACTCTGAAGAAAGGAAGGATCAGACAGAAACAACATTGTCTTCATACAGCACAGTGGTAGATATATATTTATGGCCAATTTGACAGTTCTCTGCCAGTCTATGCATATGAAATCTCCAGCTATTATGATCAAAGTATTTAGATAAAGAAGTGCAGTCAAATGTGAAGTTAAATATATTCATCTATCTGTTTACTTGAGGTTTCTAGAGAGTTTAAAAGAGGCTACACAGCAGCTGAATGACACATGACCACAAAACATGTCTTGCAATGCATTTTCCAACATGCGATCACTGAATTTTTCATGCAAATAATGGAGAGGCCCTCTTTTCTGGTTAGCTGACCAGGAGGCTCGTTACATTAAAAAGCAGGAAAGCTTTGATTATTGAAGAACTTGAAGAGTCAGAATTGGATTCCTTCCCTTAAGAATCATTTAACGATAATGAGCTTTTTCTCCAATAGGGGGCGGCAAAGCCTCAACTTACTGTAAAATCTGATCTGAAAAGGTTTGCATTGGACAATAACAAGTCAACTTGTACTTTTTAATGCATGGATAATGCAAACTACTGCAAGTGGAGTTTATCTGCAAGTGGATGCGATTCAAATAAGATGTTTAAGAATTTGAGAAAATTTATACTTGTATTTATTTGTTTAAATAGTCTGAATATATCTGTTCTGTCATTTGCTACAAAGGCCAATTATTTGCTAATATCATAACTTTCAAGCATTGCTGAGACATTAGTTTTCATTTACAAGTGTCTGTGAATGTGAGAAGGCACATTTTTTTTTTAAAGAGCCCACATCGCTTCAGGGGAAATTACGAAATATAAATATCATCTACAACTGGTTAGTATTTTAGAAAGCTACTATACATTCCCATTTCTTAGAAGACTGATGTATCTTTTTTTTAATTATCATGTGGCATTTTGGTTCAATGCAGCCAGCTGTTGGCAGATGGGAAAGCACATGGAGTGTAAAGTTGAGGCAAAGCGCACAGCAAACCCACAGTCTAGTTCATGCACAAAGTCACTACCATTACCAATGAGGGGATGTGCCAGGGGCCACAGGCCCGGGGGCCACAATACACTACATACAAACTGGCTAATAGCTCTACTTCTGTACATGCTACATATCTTCACCCACTCTTCTCCATCTGCTAGACCCTGAAACTCACTCATGACCCCTGGCCTCTGACAGTGGCCAGTTTTCATCCTTCTTTCCTTTATCTCCATGACCCTTCAGGTGACATTGTGGCGGTGAGCACTTTTTAATACTCTCTTCCAAATCTGGACCCACTACCCTTCCACACTTTCAAATGAACATGTTCCCTCCATCCTTCGCATCCCTCTTTCTCAAACACTAGGCATGCTTCATGCCTTCAAAACATCCCAAGAGTGAGAAGCACATTTAGATGGAAGCTGCCAGGTACTGAGGTTGTAGTTCATGCAGGAAGCCTGGGTTCAATCTTGAGAGACAAGTCATACAGTGTGTCCTCATCCATAATCAAGGTCTTATCCAGAAGATACTGTGTGACCTGGACACGAAAATTACATGAAAACAGTTAGATTACAGATTACAAATAGTAGAATTAGATTACATAAGACATTATATAAATAAAAATGACACATACTGAACACAAAAGTTTAAAACAGTTAATAAAAAACACTAGAAAGAACAGTATGTGATGATTCATCAGGAGTCCAATATGCTCATACTGATTTCATATCATATTTAAAAGCATCTCATACAAACAAAAAGTAAAATACACTTATTTGATCAAATATGCAGTAAAACAGCAATAAACAGCAATAACTGTTTTCTGATTTAATATATTTTAAAATGTAATTTATTCCCGTGATGGCAAAACAGTTTTGATGCTTAATATTTGTGCAGAAACCAATATACATTTTTTTCCCTTCAGAATTCTTTGATGAATAGAAAGCTCAAAAGAACTGCATTTATTTGAAAAATAAAAATAAAAATAAATGTTGTAACAAATATATTTTCTGTCACTTTTAATCAATTTAATGCTTTTTTTTTATTTAATTCCAAATTAAATACATTTAATTTTATTTTTTAAACAAACAGTAATGTATATACTTATTTAAATAAATAAGTAAATATAATCATATGTGATTTAAATTATTAATAATAAAAATCAATATATAACTGCAATATATATACAACCCCACACCATAATCCCCCCTCCACCAAACTTGGCACAAGGCAGTCAGGCAAGTACCATTCTCCTGCAACCGCCAAACCTCGTCCATCGCAGAAGCATGATACGTTATTCCATAGAACAGGTCTCCACTGCTCTAGAGTTCAGTGGCGGCGTGCTTTTTATTCCATGAAGCTCTCTACGCACTGTTCTTGAGCTAATCTGAAGGCCACACAAAGTTTGGAGGTCTGTAGCTATTGACTCTATAGAAAGTTGGCGACTTCTGCTCTGTGATTTTACATTGCCTACCACTTCGTGGCTGAGTTGCTGTTTTTCCCAATTGCTTCCACTTTGTTATTATACCACAAACAGTTGACCATGGAATATTTAGTAGTGAGGAATTTCCATAGATGTATTTATTGCACAGATGGCAATCTATCACGGTACCACACTTGAATTCACTGAGCTCCTGTGTGCGACCCATTCTTTCACAAATGTTTGTAGAAGCAGTCTGCATGCCTAGGTGCTCGATTTTATACACCTTTGGCCATGGAAGTGATTGGAACACCTGATATCAATGATTTGGAGGGTGTCCCAGTACTTTTGGCAATATAGTGTATATACACATACATGGTTTAATAAGCATTGATCGCTATAAATTGCATCTGCAAATAATAGTCACTGAATGTCTATGAATGGTATACGCAGTACAGACAACACACTGTCTGCATACCTGAGATCAATCAAATGATGTATAGTAATGTTACTGAAGCAACATGAATAGATGGAGGTGTCAGGACTTGATTTGAATAGGAATTATTTGTCTAACCTTTGGTTGGTGCTCAATTCTGTAGGGAGTTTGCTGGAACTGTCGGATCTCTCGTATGATATGAGATATCTGCAGACAGAGTGCCATGATTTATCAGTCTATCCACATCATCTCAAAGATAATTGACACAAATATGAATTAATCCCAGAGAAAATTATCCAGGATATAAATTCGTACCATTCTCATCTTTGAGAAGTTAACCAGACCTTCCTCTGTGAAGTTTGGAGTTCCCTCTTCGATAAATGCGAGGTCTGTCAAGTACATACCCAGATATGGAACACAAGGTGGATTACAGCTGCAGAAAGACAGAAATGAGGTCACCTACAAGTCATGCTGTACAAAACGATGTAGGGGAGTAATAATAATGTAGATTTCTCAAAATGTAGCAAAAGCTCACTTTTTTAGAGTTTCCCTCAGGTTTTTAAACCTTCCCTCAGATGACACAGTCTTTTGTAGTTTGTCCATTAGTGCTTTAGTCTGTTTTAAAAGACACAACAGCGCTGAATGATTTACCACGCTGATATAATCAACTGCACAAAACGTTACAGTGCAGTGCATCGCTCACCTGTTTGCACACTTTAGCCCATGTCTTCTTTAGCCTGTAGATGGCGCTACGATTAAGGGCAGATGTGATCTCCAAGACACCATTATAATTGTTGAGACAACGGCAAATGTCAGCCACTGCTACCCATTTTTCAATAGAGCTGGCTCTAGAGCCAACATCTGTGTGGCTCATGATCTGAGAGGCCACAAGATTACTCATCTACACAGAGAAAGAGAGAGGCAGTTTTATAACTGGAGGGAGTAATCAGGGCTAGTTGTCTCACTTTTTTACTCCAGAGGATATTTAACAGAGTATGATTAATTTTGAAAATCAATTTCTGTATAGACACATACTGTACCTTAAAGTATTGGGGGGGGATTATTTACAACCAGATTATTTACACCATTATTGGAAACAATATGCATTTCAATGAACACGTTTTGTGATAGTTTCCAAAACTGAATATTTGCCATGTTACACAACCTATTTGTAGCAAAAGTTAATTGTAACAATTATGAGACATTAAAGAATTCTGTATCTATGTTACCATGAAAATACCATTGTTGTGGTAAACAAATATTGTAATCAGAAAATATAAACTGGATACATGTATAACATTTAAAACTTGCTATGAAACATGCCTCAATGAAAATGCAACATGACTTGGATATTTATGAAATAACATTTTTGTGAAATCCCCTGTTAACCCATAAATATCAGCTCAGTAAATCATGATGAATGGATGACAGCAACACTTTTACTTAAAGCCTTTATGTATTATGTATAATGGATTACAATGATATTCATAATGTATGTTATAACGCATTATATATTTTCATAAATGATTGTTACCAAGGATAACCATGTTAAATCTGAAATTGGTTGTGTATAAGGCATTGCACTTTCTAAAGGTGTAACATTGAATAGATAAATATTATAATGTATTATAACTGTAGTTACATACAATGCATTATAAGGTGCATTACAAAGCATAATTAATACATTAAAATACTTTTATCATGCATTATATATAAAGGCTTTACGTAACGTGTCACCAAATATTCTAATGTGGGAGCTTTTGAATAGGTGTTTAAAAGTAAAATACAAGACCATTACAGAAAACTAAGTGTAATTATACATTTGATTCAATACCTTATACTTACTGAGATATACTTCCGCATGTGACAACTTTCCCCGGTATCTCCTACAACTAGCTAAGATAGTTGATAGATAGATAGATATACTCACATCATTAAAGTGTTGACTTGTCTTCATGATATATGGAGTTCTCTCTGTCTTGTCTGTCTTCATCCATCCTTGGCCCAGGAACTCCCTACAGCAACAACACAGTCAGTGTATTCTGATAGATGTGGGTCTGCAGAGGCTTCTTCTCTCATGAACAGGAAGGAGCTTTTTTTGAG